>BLSH010527132.1:2528890-2551819 GCA_018402905.1 Glandirana rugosa | reverse complement strand
GAAGTCGGTCTGAAATGCCTGTTTGAAACGCACACAATTTCAAACCCGCCCTCAGTGTGAACGTGGGCTTATTCTGGGGAGTAGGTGCAAAAATTGGGGCAGGCTTGTAGGGGCCCCAGTGCATTACTTTGCCCAGGGGCCCATAATCCTATTAAGATGGCCCTGGAGCCATGTCATCTGCTGGTGTTGGTCCACTGTGTTTTATCAAGTCAAAAGTCATCACAGCCCTCTACCAGGGAATTCTAGAGCACTTCATGCTTCCCTCTGCTGATCAGCTTTATTGAGAAGCTGATTTCATTTTCAAGCAGGACTTGGCAACTGCCCACGCTGCCAAAAGTACCAATAACTGGTTTAATGATCATGGTATCACTGTGCTTGATTGGCCAGCAAACTCGACTGACCTAAACCCCATAGAGAATCAGTGGGGTATTTTCAAGAGGAAGATGAGATACCAGACCCAACAATGCAGATGAGCTGAAAGCCGCTATCAAAGCAACCTTTGCTTCCATAACACCTCAGCAGTACCACAGGCTGATTACCACCATGCCACACCACATTGATGCAGTAATTCATGCAAAAGGAGCTCCGACCAAGTATTGAGTGTATACTATACTGCACATGGGCATACTTTTCAGTAAGCCTGTATTAAAAATCTTTTTTTATTGGTCTTATGTAATATTCTAATTTCCTGAGATACTGAATTTCGGGTTTTCACTAGCTGTAAGCCATAATCCTCAAAATTTAAAAGAAAGAAATGCTTGAAATCTATCACTCTGTGTGTAATGAATCTATATAATACGAGTTTCACTTTTTGAATTGAACTACTGAAATTAACTTTTTGATATTCTCATTTTATGAGATGCAAGTTATTGTATCACTAAATTGATTTTGTAAAATATTTGCATATCTGTGTAAAAGAAATTATACTTTTTTTTTTCCACAAGATCTCTTCAGGGAGAAAATGGCACCTGCTGCCAGGGACTTTACTAGCCGACATGAACCTCTCCCATCTCAGAGACCAGACAACACTGCCTTCACTCAACAGAGGCTTCCTGCCTGGCAGCCACTCCTGTCTGCTAGTATTATCTTGCCACTGTTCTTCTTTGTAGGGTTATCTTTTATAGGCATTGGCATTGGATTATATTACTCATCCAACAACATTACAGAGTATGAGGTAAGAAAAGACTGAGCATATATAATAAGTGCTAGTGCTCTTATTGTGTTTCTTTTCTTTTTGAACTCATTTACTTCAAGTTAAAGTTTACAAAAGCATTGGTTTATGAAAAATGATAAAGGGTATCATAACTCCCAGGTCTTTATCACTGTCCGTGACCCAGACAGTGGGATCCACCTTCACTCCTGTGTTCCTACAGAGAATCCAACAGCATGGTCATAATGTTAGTGAAACAATATAAGTCTCTGCTTAAATCCAGTATGTGTTGGTGTACTTTCTGAGTTTATTTCCTTTTGTATCCTATTTACATCAAGTTGACCTTTACAAAAAAGCTTTGCCTTGGGTAAAATGATGAAGCGTTTCATGGCTCCCATGTCTTTATCCCTGCCCATAAAGCTTAGTACAAACTATGAGGTTATCGGACCACGTCTGTTTTGTTTTACATTTTTTTTTTTTTTTCCCCAAAATGTCTTTCAGGACAGCACCCGAGAGATTGTGGCTCCTCCCACAACAGGAAACACCTCATCCAAAGCTTTAAGGACTCCACTTCGTTTCCTTCCTTTTTGTTACCTCCAGCTGGAGGAACACCTCTAGTGGGAGCCATGATCTATCGGGGCTATCCTGGGAGATGGGTTCTCCCCTGCCCTTTTTCATCTGCAGGAGATGTGATCCTCCCACTTGCTTCCTTGCTGGATGGTCTCGTGAGCTCCCTCTCCCCCTTCCGTGCTCAGGGAGAGCCTGTACTGCCCGGGAGTGCTGCCCATTTTCTTGGCAGATGAGCGGTGTGCAGAGGCGTTCCGCTTGCCACCCGTATCGCGGAATGGCTGCAGGGCAAAGCTGAGCAGCCACCATTGCTCTGGTGGCTGGGGAGAGCCTTGGCTACGTCCCGTGCTGTGCACAGGAAGTAGCAGCACTGCCGGGTCGGGTGTGCGGGACATTTCTGGCTGCAAAGCACAGGGGAAGAGGGCAGGGTCACCTGGTGCATTA
Source organism: Glandirana rugosa (assembly GCA_018402905.1). NCBI lineage: Eukaryota > Metazoa > Chordata > Amphibia > Anura > Ranidae > Glandirana > Glandirana rugosa. Next base: position 2,549,658 of record BLSH010527132.1, on the reverse strand, counting down.
TAAAACTTCAAGTTCAGGGTCGGCATGGCGGGGTTCCCATTTCTTCAGCCACACGATTGCAGTGCACTCTGCAATGGAAGGAGGTGCAGCAGATAAGGGGGCAAGCCAAGGCACCAGCAAGGCCAAGGTAAGGGACGGTATCCTATCTTACTATGACCGTTTTCTCCTATGTGTTATCACTCACCCCCCTCCACTTAAGAAGGAGCTCTACTTGGTGACACTGGGTGGGAGCACAGTGGCTAGCAGCAGCTATAGGGTTGGATTCTAAAAGGGGTTTTACCCCCAGACAAGCTTGTTTGACCCACTGGCCATATGGTCATGTATGTCCATCCCATCCGGTAAACACATAATCTTACCACTCTTCCCTCTTCACTGTGGCACTGTTTCTTCCTGGATTGGATCATCACCATACAACTGTCTAAGATTGCCATAAGTTTTGGAGTATATCAATCACTCTTTTTGGAAACGCATTAGAGAATATTTTTTGCACAACTTCTTTTGGACTTTTGTCACTTTATTGGACATTCTATCATTCTATGGTCCTATTATGACCATGGTTTATGGACTTTTGAGCATTTTATATAGTTTGGTTTACATATTGAATTATGAACTGATTTTTTTATTCATTTATTTATTTACATGTAGAGTTTTATAATCAATTTACCAGCGCTACACTTTTTTGTTTTTCATCCTTGATATACACTGTATGTCTAGTGGAGTGGCAGCAGCTCAATCGGTCTTTTTGCACGATTTTTATTTATTTTACTCCTTAAAAGAGCCTGGCAATCGGTGATGTTCAATCTGAAGCCAGCAATGGCAACAACATGCGTTGCTAGGAATTTAGAGCACTGAGTTAACCAGATGAAATCCCATATTACTGCGAATTCCCTGAAACAGGAGATTTTGGACTCCTTTACAACCTTGTCTGCAGCAGTGTCATACATTGCGGATGCTTCAGCAGAGTCCTTACGTATGTCAGCAAACGTTAACAAACTCTGCTACAAGGCCTTTTTATGGCTAAAAACCTGGCCCGGAGAGGTGGCATAAAAAAACAGGCTGTGTAGCATCCCCTTTGCAGGGGATTTGCTGTTTGTTTCTGAACTAGAGTCCATTCTTGACCGCACAGCCAATAAGAAGAAATTTTTCCAGTCAAGCAATCGAATTCACGGAAGAACCTCCAAGAAGATTTCTAGTGACAAACGCCCCAGGGGATCCAGCCAAGGCTCTCGCCATTAAGTCCCTAATTCAGGAACTGAGATTACACAGAGTCATTGTCTCTGTCATTGAGGTGTTATTCCTAGGGTATCGTATCAGCTCAGTAGAGCAAAAGATTTTTCTTCTGGAAGAAAAGGAGAAAAAGCTGGTAGAAATAGTGTCATTGTTGCACTCCAGTCAGCTCCTGTCTATCAGGAAGATCATGTCGGCATTGGGGACCCCGATAAAAGGAAGTCTTTGGTGGTGGAAGAACCAGACAAGATCTTCAGCGGGTCTGTTATGGTCCTTTCCCATCCAAGTAAGGCTGACAACGGATGCCAGCTCCTGGGGTTGGGGGGCCCACGTGCGTGGTCGATGGGCCTAGGGCTTGTCCACAAAAGAAGCAGTAAGATCCTCAAATTAAAGGGAACTAAAAGCAATAGAAATGGCATTGCTGACGTTTTCCGGAGAAGTTCAAGGATTGCATGTACAAGTCCTATCGGACAGCGTCACCGCAGTGGCCTACATAAACAGGCAGGGAGGCACCAGAGACACAAAAAACAATGGTGCACTGGCCTATCGCATTATCCTCAGATACGGATTTTTATTAAAAGATGTATAAAAACATACTCAAACAAGCTTGTAAGACAGGCATGTCAAGCATATTACCGTGCTTCATGTCCGTGGTCACAAATGCCACTGGGATGGTATCTCACACAGGCTGGCTGATGCGTTTTGAGGTGCGAACCTCTTCTTTAGAGCCAAATATGTTCTGTCTGAACCACACTTATGTACACCAACAAATGACATAGTGGGGAGGGTGGTCCTGCTAGGCTTCGCCCCAATTGGGGTGTGTGACCCACAGAAACCTATTTGCATTCTCCATTCACAAGATACATTTGTGCTCAGTGAAGCTCACCCTAAGTGGGTGTATAGTGCGTCCCACATATAACAGGCCACATGGGCAAATGAGGCCATAGACCACATGTGTGGTCCCACAGATAATAAATTGTTTGATCCTGTGGGAACAAATATTTCCCCTCTGAGGGTAGAAGAGGGATAGTGAGCATATTACCTACCACTGTAGTTCTCTATGAGACCGGGCGGCTGCAGAGAGGTATTCTTTAATACCTTACACTCAAGAGCACTTCTGCCTGCGGAAAATCTGGCTTGGTCTCATCTCTATGGAGACAGACAACTTCCGGGTGGGGTTGCTTGGAACAAATATTTCCTCTCTGAGGGTAGAAGAGGGATAGTGAGCATATTACCTACCACTGTAATTCTCTGAGACCGGGCGGCTGCAGAGAGGTATTCTTTAATACCTTACACTCAAGAGCACTTCTGCCTGCGGAAAATCTGGCTTGCCTTGCCTTGGCTTGGTCTCATCTCTATGGAGACACAGCTTCTGGGTGGGGTTGCTTGGAGCGCAGAGTGCGCATACGGCACCTGGCCCTACCATGCGTTTCACATACACACACGTGAGCGGATCGCTCCCAGGCTGCACACACACAGTGTGGTGCAGGACGGGAATGGAGCGACTTTACTGTGTTAGCACTGTCCCATCTGCATCAGTCCCGCTATATGGGGGTAAGTAATGCCCCATACTAATGACACTATATACTTATTGAATTGTGATGTATTGTGACAATTTGGCCAGTAACATTAACCCTTGGAGCTCAGGGGAGGGTACATGCAACATATTATATTGTATTTGATTTTGGCATGCGGATATTGTGACGTCCATCTTACAATGTTGTGCTGCTTGCTGGGCAGCGGAGTCCTATGTGGGATGTGACATGTGAATGGAGAATGCAAATAGGTTTCTGCGGGGCACACACCCCAATTGACTATGTCATTTGTTGGTGTATATAAATGTGGTTCAGACAGAACATATTTGGCTCTGAAGAAGAGGTTTGTACCTCGAAACGCGTTAGCTTGTGTGAGATACCATCCCAGTGGCATTTGTGACCACGGACGTGAAGGACTGTGATATGCTTGATATGCCTGTCTTACAAGCTTGTTTTGTGAGTATGGTTTTTATACATCGTTTAATAAAGATGTATCCGAGGATAATGTGCTAGGCCAGTGCGCCATTGTTTTTTTTATTTCTGCGTTATAGTGCTTGGACTTCGCCAGTTCCTCAGTGGCAGCAAGGCAGCACATTTTCCAAAGTTTATGAAGTAATAACTTTGGCTATTTGGTTGGAGAAGCCATTTCTTTAAGCGCAGGAAAGAATATATTTGTGGACTGAGGGAGGCACCAGAAGTAGAGCTCTTCAGTGCCTAGCAGGAAGTATTCTAAGATGGGCAGAGCTCCATATTCCATCCTTGTCTGCAGTCCATCTAAGAGGGTCTCTAAACAAGATGGATTTCCTCAGCAGAAACCAGGTATATGAAGCAGAGTGGCATTTGAACCCGGAAATCTTCCATATAATCGTCAAGAAATGGGGGCAGCCGAAAGACCTCTTTGCGAATCAGGAAAATGCAAAAGGATGTGACAGTAATCCTCATCACTCCTTTTTGGCCCAAGAGGGCTTGGTTTTCATCCTTTCTCCAAATGCAACTCGAACCGTTTTGGCACCATCCGTTGAGACAGGATCTGCTGATACAGAGTCCTCTGCTTCACCAGGAGGTAGTGAAGCTAAAACTCACAGCTTGGCTTCTGAAGAGCAGCTTTTGAGGAGGAAGAGGTTTTCGCATACATTCGTTTCTACCCTCCTATCTAGCAGAACGAGTGTTACCAGAACAATTTATTCTAAAGTCTGGAAAGATTTCGACTCCTGGTGCACTAAGTTTGACAGGTCCTTAAGGGATATTTCTTCTATTTTGGAATTCCTGCAAGAAGGAGCAGATAAGGGCTTAGCAGACAGTACCCTCAAGGTTTAGGTTGCTGTGTGGGAGTATTTTTGGAGAGATCTATCTCATCGGGACCCTTAGTGATCAGATTCTTCAAGGCCCTCACCCGGTCCAGTGGTTAGAGGCTGTCCAAAATGGGACCTATCTGTTGTACTACAGGCCCTGACCAAGGAACCCTTTGAGCCTATGAATTTAGCCTCCCTGAGACTGATTACATTGAAAACCATTTTTTTTAGTTACTATATCAACCTCTCGAAGAATTGATTCGCTTCAAGCCTTTTCAATCAGGGAGACTTTTTTTTTTTCTATTTTTTTCAGACATTTTGTTCTGAAGACAGATCCTAATTTTTTACCGAAAAGTCAATTCGGTCCAAAATCAAGCTCAGGAGATTATACTTCCTACATTTAACTCTAATCCACCGGGAAAGAAGGAAGAAGAATTCCATACCCTGGATGTTAAGAGAGCAGTCTTAAGTTACCTTGAAGCCACTAAAGACTTTAGACGTTTGGACGCATTATTTGTTTCATATGCTAGTAGTAAGAAAGGAAGTCAAGCTACCAGAGGAACTATTGCCAGATGGCTGTCACAGAGGCCTATTCCCTTTTCAGGCCAAGAGTCCAGATGGTATTCAGGCTCATTCTACAAGAGCTTTAGCGGTGAGTTGGGCAGAAAAAGCTGGTGCCATGCCCAAACAGATCTGTAAAGCAGCTACGTGGACAAGTCTGACGACCTTTGCCCGTCATTATAGGTTAGACTTCCTGATGGCAGGGGATCAGGCTTTCAGTAGGAAAGTCTTACAGGCTATTGTCCCACCCTAATGGGGTAAGTCTCAATTATCCTCTTGGGTGCTGTCCTGAAAGATGTTTTGGGGAAATTCAAGTTTGACTTACTTGTTTTCCAATAGTCTTTCAGGACTGCAATAACCCGCCCTTTTGTTGCTGTATACTATGCTATAACTGTCACTTATGTTTCAGCCAGGGCTGGAGCTTCTCTACAAACAACTGAAGGAAATTAAGTGGAGGCCTCCTATTAAAGCTTTGGATGATGAGGTGTTTCCTGTTGTGGGAGGAGCCATGATATCTTGGGTGCTGTCCTGAAAAACTATTGGAAAGCAAGTTACAGGTAAGTCTAACCTGAATTTTTTTTGCATTCTAGCCTCCATATCAAAAACAGGTTACTAAAGTATAAAAATTTGGAAGTGATGTCATGTATTTGTATTGTATTTTCGGATGAAAACTGTACTGATTAAACAATCGTATTATCTGGAATCCTATGAGAATTTTTTTTGTGTTTTTGTTCCTTTGGAAAATTTCATACGAAACCTGTGTACTAACAATCAGATTATCGTACGATCAATTCAAAATTGGTATTTGTACGATAATCTGATCCTGTGTACGGGGCTTAAGCCAGACGGTCAAATCGACAAAATCACCAAATCTAGCAGTGTGGCTATGTTAGTATAGCAATAGAAGTCTGCTCAAATCTAGTATGGTGTGGGTTTTTTTTTTTTTTTGGCATAACTGATGATGAAAGGTTTTATGGCTCCCAGCCTTTATCCCTGCCCATGACCAGACAGTGAGATCCACCTTGGCTCCCTATGTTTCTATTGATAATCCAGCAGCATGGCCATAAAGGTCATAAAACAATAGAAGTCTTTGCTTATATCCAGGAGCCAGTCCCTCGTGTATACTTGATGCTGGTTGTAAATGGGTCAGAGGGGGATCACTTTGAGCATATATTCCATTTTATATTGTATACTATATAGAACATGAATTTAACTGAGAATAGTAGCTGTTGCGTGTCATATCACCCCAGTAGCACTAGTATCTGGTTTAAGCACAGCACAGAAGTCTACTTATTGTTATACTTCAGGTCAGTGGATAGACCTGGTTCTGTAGCTCTCATTCACCTTTGTCAGTCTGAGCCGTTGGCACCATGGAGTTGATTTACTAAATCTGCAGAGTGCAAAATATAGTGCAGCTCTGCATGATAGCCAATCAGCTTCAGCTTGTTCAATTAACTTTTGAAAAAAAAAACATGGAAGCCGTTCGGTTTCTACGCAGAGCTGCACCAGATTTTGCACTCTTCAGTTTTAGTAAATCTACCCCCTATATGTCCATTCAGAAATGCTATGTACATGTAAGTGACATTATTCTGTTTTAGCAGGGAAATTTGATGCACACTAGAAATCCTTGCATTTTTTAAATGTAAAGTTTGTTTTAATGTACATAGCATGGTGCATAAGGTTAACAAAATATTAGTTGCCATAATGCTGGTGTTGACGGTTACCCAGTAGATTCTATGGAGAAATAAACATTTCTGTTCACATAGGATTCTGTGGAAAATGTATTCTAGAGGGAAAGTAACCAGGAGACTGAGCTCTTAGCAAAGCCTTGGCTATTACTGTGGGGCAGGACTAGGCGGAGATCTGCCTACTGGGGCTACAGATAGCAGTAATTATGTCACGGGGAAAAGCTCATGGTGACCTGCAACAGATTCCACTAGGTCAGGGATCTCTAATCTTGGCCCGAGGGCCAGATGTGGCCCTTTGCTAGCCTTTATTCGGCCCTTAGGGGACTATTCCTCAGAATGCCATGAGGCAATATTCCTCCCACTGACACCAAATATGGGGCGCTATTTCTTCCATTGATACCAATGATAGGTTATTATTCCTCCTACTAATAGGGGCACTACTCCTACTCCTCCTACTCCTCCTACTGACCACCAACTCTGAGCCTACGTTTATTCTCACTGATGCTGTGCCTGGGACATTTTCTACTCCCGCTGGCCACAGTCCGGCCCTCCTCAAGTCTGAAGGACAGTAAACTGGCCCTTTTTGTTTCAAAAGTTTGGAGACTCCTACACTAGGTGAACCAAGGCATTCAGAGTGTGGGCTCTCTGCCTCTTGCCTATGGACTTCCAGACTGTAAATGTATGCTGAGTGCACAGGTGATTTGTAGGTTTGTTTTCCTGCCTCTGTGACTTTTATAGATTTCCTTATTAGCCACTGCTTTAGTAAAAAAAATACCCAAATCTTAATGACCAAGTCAAGTGTATGTGAACCAGAGCTGGACCATGGAACAGATGAGTGACAATACATACACTTTGAGGAGTCTAAAACCTGGCCTCTTTACTAGTTGAGTGGACACCAGACCGCTTGCAAATATAAATAATTTGTATTTTTAATCTTAGGCTATAAAAGTTTGCATTGAGCACCAGAGGATCCATAGGTTTCAGGATTATGAAGTTCTTCAGCAGTCTCCTCACTTTGCTGTTTGTATTATGGCCCATCAGAATTCTGGTAAGCAGCAGGAACAGCAAGAGGAGGAGAAGTCAGGATGAACTTCTTAACACAACATTTCTAAAGTTAAATGAAAGACAATACAGCTGACAATGAAATTATTTAATAGACATTTTGGCTATACGGTAAAAAGTATAAATGCATGTAGAGCTAAGGAAATGTGAAATTTCTTCTTTTACTTTTATACAACCTAACTCTAATAAATTTGTGTTTTTTTTTTTTTCTTCTAGTATGACTATACTGGTACAAGTACAAATGATTCCTGTTACCTATGTGCTACTAATGGCTCAAAACCTTGCAACTGCAGTATCCCGTTTACCTTAAAATCGTTTTTTTCGGTAAGTGTAACATCCTGACTCCTATGTGGGAGCAATTTATGTCCTTTTCTAGCTACTGGTCAGTTAACTGATCTGTGTTTTACAACCGTATAAATTCAGAGCAGCTTAGACAACACATGATCGGTGCAGACCCAAATGTACCTAGATCCTAATGTAAACAAGTGTTACTAAACCCACTAAAGTAAAATCTGTCTGTATGTGAAGCATAGCATGCGTGTTATACTCACTGTGGAACTTAAGCGGTTAATCCTCTGCATTATGTAAAAAGGCTCTTTGATCCTGTATGGACAGATCCTCCTCCTCTTGCAGGGTCTTTCTTGGCAAGGCCAGATAATACACAGTGAGGGTAGTAAATCTGCACATGCTCAGTTTAGTCTCTAATGCTGGAGAGAACATTTCCTAGAGCTAGCCAGGTCACATGATATTGGCATCACACATGTGGGCGTGTATACAGGCTATAGTGTAAATCTCCTCCTACCTGAACACTCAGCACTGGGCAGACCCTGCAATTTATCACGTGACCGCGTTATACGGATCAGCCAAATAGGTATATAGTGCCAGTATTTTAACGTAAAATGAAGATTTATAAAGCTGTGGGCACTGTGGGGGCAGATTAACTATTTTCATACTACTGGGTTTAGTAACACCTCAAGGATGTATGTGGCATAATTGTGGGATACCCTTGGAAGCTGGCGATGTCTGTAGCAGGCACCACTATTATAGTGATCTCTACTTGTTTATGGGTCCTGTGCTTGGCACAAGGCCATTCAGGGAACACTTTGCATTTCCTCAATTGGATTGGTGGAGGCAGGGCAGTAACATCATGACCTCCACTAAATCCTAATCTTCCAGTATCTGTTTTTTAGTACATGTGCTTTAGCATGCTCTGGAAAACTATTGATATACATGTATAAGTTATCGAAGAGTTGAGCAGGTGTGAAAGATTTAAGAATCAAACTTCACCTTTTAACCTCTCCTGATTTCATTTTCATATAGGGTCCAGTCTTTATGTACTATGAACTATCAAATTACTATCAGAATCACTATCGCTACATGATATCTAGAGACGATACTCAGTTAAGTGGATACCTGAGCAATCTAAAGGTAAGCATGCTGGGGTAATGTTGTTTATTACTGTTACCACTGAACTTATTTCTAAAGCCTCATACACACGGGCGTATGTTTAAAAATAAGCAAAACGTCGGGTCCGACTTCAGGGAAAAATCTGCAGTTTTTTTCTGCGTTAATGAGCGTTAGTGAGTGTCTGCATCAATAGGCATTTTAAAAAAAAAAAACATTCCCCTGCTATTTTTTTAACTAGAAAACGTTGGCGTCAAAAACGCCGGTACGGCATTAGTGAGCGTTTTGCTGCGTCGGCATCAATAACGCCAAAACATTACAGCCTCGGAACGAGCTGGTCCCGTGTTCTAGTTACAGCTCACTAATGCCGACGCCCTCTACTGCTCAAAAATGTCTGCGTTTTTAGGGGGCCATTGAATAACATGGAAGGCTGTAAAAAATGCCCAAAAAAGTGGCGTCAAAAAATGCCCGTGTGTATGAGGGCTAAAAATGACAATGTATGCTGGCATTTCATTAAAGTGTAAGTAAAGGCAAAACCTAACCAACTCTAAACAGTGGCTGCAAACTTAATTATAGCAACCCCCCCTTTTCTTTACAGGGCTAGATATATTAGGCTTAGAATGTAGCTGGGAGTAGGTTTAGAGATTTGGGTTTTGCCTTTACTTCCACTTTAAGCATTACCATTAATACATATTACTAAGAAGTATGCCTCCTTTAGGTGGTTTTAAACACTCAAGTTTTTTCACCTTCATGCATTTTATGCTCTTGTCAAACAAATACAAAGAGATCCCAGCTCAAACTTGCCAATCAGCCAGTGAGCTTGGAAATCTGTGTATTTGTTTGACATGCATCACCCATCCAGTGCTCCTCGTGGCAAAATAGACAAAGTTATAGGTGGGGACAGTGGCCACCGGTTTGTATTGTATGCTCTTGCTCTGTGTCTTAAGGACCCATAGAGCGGGGCTTGGGAGTGAGCACACACCAGTGCTCCTAAAGCAAGTGGCTTGCTATTGGGGACACTGGATGAAGAAGGGGACCAAAAAAGAGGAGGGTCGGAGCTGCTCTGTGCTAGACCACTGCACAGAGCAGGTAAGTATGACTTGTATGTTTGATTTTTTTAATTGAACCTTTAGCCTAGGTTCACGATTGACATGTCAAATTGTATGCCAAATCGGCGGCAATTGCCGGCAATGGCACCATCCGAATTGGATTCCCAAAGTAGTTTCTGTATTACTTTTGGCGACTTCAGGGTGCGATTTCCATAGACATCTGTGCAGAAACCCATACAGATGCCTCTGAAATCTCCCCCGAAGTCGGACTGACCTGTGGGAATGAAATTGTGCAAGTTCAGCTGAACCCGAACTATTTAATTCCTGCTGTCAGCGTGAACCCAGGCTTAATGTCATTTGCATAGTTTCTGAAATAATTGGGAAGGACCATCTCCCTTTTTTTCTTCTTGGTGCTTTTTTATTTTTTTTTTTTTCCCCTTCGCGTTTCCCTAATTGAACAGATAACAACTTATTATTATTTATTATTATTTTTTTTTTTTCAAACATGAACAAAGCGAGACCACTTACAGACTCTTTATTTCCAAACAAACTTTGTAATATTTTTTACAGGTACAAATTGTTACTGCAAATAATTTATATATTTTGGGAGAGATAAAGAGTAGAGGGTGAATCTGCAGAATCTCAGAATTGAATCTGCAGGATGTGTCCATATCGAAAAACGCATTGTTATACTTTGAGACTAGTGCATGCCAATATGTTTTGTCAAATTCTTTGCGCTGTTGTTTTCTCTAAATAAAAAAAATAAAATAAAAATGCTATAGAATACTGAATAAGAAAACCTAATGGGAATTACCCACAACATAATGTAGCGCCCATAAATGCTACTGTGCAGCAGTCATACATGCAAGATAGAAACAAATAGAATAGAATTACCACTTGCACAAAGGATAAGAGCAGTGCTACTGCACAGAATCCATAGATCTGGAATAAAAACAAACCAGGGTGGATTTGATTTAAATCCCGATATAAATCAAGTTGATTTTAAATCACCAGTAAAAAGGCTTGATTTTAAATCAACTCAATTTTAATCATTTTTAAAGAGCAACTGTCATCTCTGTCCCGCAATGGCTCCTCCTCTGCTGTTGACTCACTGACAGTCCCATTCACTTTAATGGGACGGCTGGTGATGCAGCAGTGACACAACAAGGTGAGGGACGTGGTGGCAGCAGGTGAGTGGATGCCCGCTAACAGGCGCTGCCATGATGGATCTGAAATGTTCTCTTTAAATGTAGGTAACTGAAGTGCATAAACCAAAAAAACAAACAAACAAAAGAATTTAAACTGGATATATCAGCTGGGTCCACATAAAAATAAACTTCAAACACTGTCCTTTCATCATGGCACATCTTCTTATCATGTGGTTTCATTCGGGCTTCCAGGCATTGCATCTCTTTGTTGCATTTTGCACACATACCTGTTTTACCCAGAAGAACTTCATTAAAATATTCCCAAACAAGATCTCTTTTACAGCCTGCTGCCATTTTGCTCCTTGAGGGAGGAATAAAGCACTTCAGGCTATGTTCAGAAAGATCACAAGGTTTATAAGTTGCTTAGAAAGTTTCACTTTCATTTTTACTGCTTGCCCTTCCTCTTCACACTTAGAGCCTGGTACAGATGCATTTCTCTTCACACAATAGTACAGTTTGTAGTGTACATAGATTTGCAAAACAATGGTATAAAGGAATATTCCTGAACTTTGTTTTATCTCATGGTTACTGTGACATTTGTGAATGCATCAATGCAGTGCAAGTTATCTCAGCTTGCAGAGCTTGGATTCATTGAATGAGTTTACCAAAAATGTAAATATTGCAGAATATACAGCCTTATGCTACATAACTAAGCTCCATTTCATGCTGAATAAATTAAATTATTAATGTATCTTAAATAGAAAGCTAATATCCTTAGCGTTTTACTCTAATAGCATTTTATTAAAATGCATATGATATATTTTTCTATTTTATTTAAGTCTTTTTTTTTTATCTACCCTGATTGCAACGAGTGTTTGGGATCAGAGTGCCTTCATTTTTATATAGATTTTATGAGCCTAAAGTCAAAACGCTGCCTTATTACCCAACATGATAAAAAGTTCTTGCACTTGCCTAACGTAATAAATGGTATTTTTCAATTTAGGTGTGCTTTTTGCTGTATGTTTTACAGTTGGAGAGTTTACATCACTATTTCTGTCCCATTAGCTCCAGTGGAACCTTGGATTATGAGCATAATATGTTCCAAGAGAATGCTTGTAATCCAAAGCACTCGTATATCAAAGCATGTTTTCCCATAGGAAACAATGGAAACTCGGTTAATTCGTTCCATGGTCACTGTTTGTCTATGCAGTACTGTATGTGGCAGTTCCAGGGGCGCCTGGTGTATGCAATACCGCCGCATGTGGCCAGATTTGTGGGGGGGAGGGGCCCTCTAAGATGTCGTGATCACTCGGTAATGCTCGGAAAGTGCTTACACTTTCTGTATTTCCGAGAAATTCCGAGAATTTCCGGCCGCCTCTGAGGCTCACCAGCGCCCCCGAAAACCTGGCCACATACAGTATTGCATGCAAAAAGGTAAATTTTTACTCGTTATGCGAGACACCACTTGCAAACCGAGTCAGAATTGAAAAAAAAAAACTGCTCATATTGCGAAACAATCGTTAAGCATGTTACTCGCAATCTGAGGTTCCACTGTATCTAGACCAAATTTGTTAGCGTCAGCATGCAGTTACTTGACAAACTCTAATTTTTGACTACCTAAATAGTTCTTAAATTGTTTTCGAAGAACACATTTTTGCTTGATCTACAATACCTTGCTTGGACGGGATTGGCCCCTGTGAGCAGATGGGACTCGTAGAGCACCTAATAAAAATCCTAATATTGTCTGCAGTTGCCTCCAGCTACAACCTGCTGACTTGCCAACCAGCCTTTAGTGTACCGATTTGATATTGTGACTTCCCACCTGGCTTGCCCAAGACATTGTGCTGCCTGGTTCCAAGAATGAAATACTGCCCCCCCCCACCCCCCCGAAAAAAACTCACTCTCACCAAAAGGCCCCCACATCCATTATTTTATATCATAATTAAAACTAAAATTTAATTTATCAGGAAATCAGATTTTGCACTAAACACATACGTGTGAGCCTAGGTTAAGGGCTAGGGTAGTATATAGACAGGCTAGGGTAGTATATAAATGGGCTACGGTAGTGTATATAGATGGGCTAGGGTAGTATATAGACGGCCTAGTGTAGTGTGTGTGTGTGTGTGTGTGTGTGTATATATAGATGGCCAAGTGTAGTGTGTGCGTATATAGACGGGCTAGTGTAGTGTGTGTGTGTGTGTATATAGATGGGCTAGTGTAGTGTGTGTGTATATAGATGGGCTAGTGTAGTGTGTGTGTGTGTGTGTGTGTGTGTATATAGACGGGCTAGTGTAGTGTGTATTTGTGTGTGTGTGTGTGTGTGTGTGTGTATAGATGGGCTAGTGTAGTGTGTGTGTAAGTGTGTGTGTATATAGATGGGCTAGTGTAGTATATGTATGTATATAGATGGGCTAGTGTAGTGTATATAGACGGGTTAGTGTAGTAGTATATAGATGGGCTAGTGTAGAATATGCAGAGCTTCCTTGTGCTGTCCCTCCCTCTCCCTCCTCCAGTCTGGGCTGTCCCTGTCACCCCTCCAGATCACTTTGTTCAGGAACGGGAACAGTCAGTGTCAGTGGAAGATCGAGGGATCTTGGTGCTGGATCAGTATGCTGACTCTCTAAACTTCTCCCTGACTCCCCTCCTTCAACGGCCTGCACTCACCTGGCGCCTCCCCTGCTCAGGAGCTCATGTGAGAAATTTCCTCCTGGCTCTGTCATATGGGCGGAGCAAGGAGGAGACTCGCTCTCACACTCCTCTCCGGGCTCTGGCTCTCACTGAAGTATCGGGTGCACGATCAGTGAGAGTCTGCACTCAATGTGGATTGTGTAGTCAGCGCCGGCCCTGCTCTGCCGCCCCTCGACACTTGCCACCTGGGTCCCATGGACCCACTGGGACCCATGGTAGGGCCGGTCCTGCTTCCCACAACAAGCAGGAGTCTGGGTCTTTAGACAGAGGAGGATGTGTTCCAATCAAGGTGCAATCTTGATTGTCTGAACACCTTGAATGGACTAAAGATGCCGCTGCAGAATTAGAGATGAAGCTTAATGTTAGCAACAAACTCAGGGCAGCTCTCAGTGCAAATGCATTGACTTATAGGATATATATTTAATATAAAGTGTGCTACTCCTTTTAACATCTGCATGTGCTGGATATATTAAAATCCAAAAAAAAAGTATAAAAATATTATATACAAATATTACCAAGAATGGTGTGCCAAAAAATGCCAGTGCCTAAATTTAAGTGCAATCCGTAACTTCATAAGGATAATATTCATTGAACATTCAAACAAAAAAAAAAATCTATGGTGATAAGTGCTAAATTTAAAAAAAAATGTTTTTCTTAATGCGGTTTCTTTTTACACAGACCAGTTGGAGTTCAACACGTATATAAAACTGAGAGGGATATCACTGCGCAAAAATGTCTTTATTAAAATACATCAACACATGATAAAAAGCTACTCACATTGTTTGTTAAGGGCACCCAGGGATCATCTGCCTGTAATCCGCCTCCTGATGATGTTTAAATGAGAGATGAAACCCGTATGATTAGGGGCAAGTGGTTCTTTCGGGGTCTCCGAGCCCATACATGGATAGCATCGGCTCCAGAGTGGCGGCCAGCAGCAGTTTTAATGATTACAGGCAGATGATATCTGGGTGCTGGGGAGGCACTTAACAATGTGAGTAGATTTTTACCATGTGTTGATGTGTTTTAATAAAGACATTTTTGCACAATGATATCCCTCTCTGCTTTATATACATGTTTAACTCCAACTGGTCTATGTAAAAATAAAAAAGCATTAAGGACGCCCAGCCATACACAGCAGAGCTGTGAAAAGTTCTTTTGTTTTGTTTGTTATCCCTTTTGGCATAAGCCATAAGTGGTTAACTACATCTGGTGAGTCTGGACCCACTGGGGTTGGGGCACAGTGCAGATGAAATGAATTAAAGTGGAATAACACTGCACTGTCACTTTTAAGAGCACTGGCATAGATTATTAGTGGATGTGATTGACCCATATATCAATCAATTTTTTGATTGAAAACTTGCACTTTCTTATCACTATGGACTTTTTTGTTTGAATGTTTAATGGATATTACTCCTTATGAAGTCATGGATTTAATTTAGGCACTGGCAATTTTTGGCACACTACTTGAATGACAGTTCTTGGTAATTTTTGTATTCAATATTTTAATTTAATATTTTTATCACTTATTTTAGTTTTTTTTTGGCTTTGGATTTACTGTATCCAGCACATGCAGATATAAAACAAGAGTAGTGCAGAATTAGAGATGTTTGTTAGGGCTTTGGCTAAAGATCCGTCTCAGGACTCCTCAGTCACCGCTACTAATGCAAAACATAGGATAGCCTAGACCAGTACCTTTCACCTGCCAGGCCCTGGCTTTGTGACTACTCACTAGACCTTAGCTGGTGGAGCCAATGAGGTGCTGCGGCACGGCAGGAGTGAATGAGGTCACCTCTCCTCCTTGTCTGAAAAGCATTCTCTGAATGGCACACATGCCTAGTGGCTGACCTCCAGTGTTCAGTATGCAGAAGTACAGCTGTTCATCATAGGATTTGTAAGAAAGTAGAGATCACTGAGGTTGATTATCAGTGTCTGCTTTGGTAATGTACAGCTTCCAGGAGTATCAGCCAGTATGTTGTACAAGTAAAAAAAATTATAATCAAATTTTATAAAAAAAAAAAAAAAATCAAATGCAAGACTCCATTTCTTTGCACAGACCTGCAAATGCAAACGTGCTTATAGGATGTAACTGCATTCACACCGCACGTGCGAGGTACCTCCAGGAACAACTGAGTGGGAACAATAATTCTAGGTCCACAATTCATGGATGCTATAAACGGATGAGCAGTAAAAGATTTCAAAGTGTCACTTATGGGGATTTTAGGTACCATAATTTTTTGCATGATCAGATGCACACAATTTTAAGACTTGATATGCTTGAAATCCATTCCCTCAGCACACCTCTCCTTTTTTTATATGTTAATAAAAAATGGGTATTGTGTGTGTTTGCACTAAAATTTGCACACAAATTGTAACTACTTTACTTTCTTTTTATTGTACATGGCCTCTACTTTCAGAAAAAATGTATTCTAGGGCTTTAAAAGTAAAAATGCAGTTTTCTCCAATCCTCTTCCAGGACAGCAAACCTAGTCACATCCCTTCCTCCTCTGTCAGAACAGAGATCTGTGTTTACATACACGGACCTCCGTTCTCTCACTGCGGGGGAGCCATCCCGGGTAGCCGGCGAAGATTGGGTCTGCCCTACCCGCTCCCCCGGAACACAGTGAGTGTGCAAGCGTGCCTCCGGCGGCGCACACGATCTTGCGATAACGAACCAAGTTGCTGCCATCAAGCCACGGAAGGTGGTCGGCAACTAGTTAATTAGGTAAGTTCTGTGTTCTCAGCTGCTGCCAGTCTGATAGCTCAATCTGCTTTCCAGAGAGCTGTGGGATTATCTGGAACATAGGTGTAGAGCTATGCATTGTGCAGCCCTGTCCAATCCCAGGGAGCAGGGCCCTGAAGGCTGCTGGGAGTCAGTATATATTCTCTGGGACACTGGATTCTGGGTCTTTTCCTGGAGAGGATCAGTCCAGCCTGGAGGGCTAGTTGCCCTCCAGGACAATGCTGCCTTGTGCTTGCTGTTTGAGAGGCTGCAGGTGGGCAACCTGAGGTCCTGGATGCTGAAGCTACAGAGAGCTGTCTGGTATCACTGGAGGAAAGTGTTGCTTGGAAGTTGGAAGGAGGCAATCAATTGTCCCTGGACATTTTGTGAGTACAGACTGCTGAAAGATCTTAGAGATTTTTTTGTCTGCTGCTACCCATCTTGTGCTAGAGAGTCAGCTGTGTGTTTGCTAAAGGGGATATCGGCTGGTGTCCTGAAGAGCTCAGTCTATCTAGTTCTTGTGAAGGGACTCTGCTCTTGCTACTCTAAAGGGGAAGAACCCGGGTAAATTTCTAGTGGCTCCTACAGAAATAAACACTACACTTGTAAAAAATCAGACAGGCTGGTTGTATCTATAAACCTGGGTCCAACCAGCCTGCCCACAGATGGATCAAATCTCCCTGCTGAACCAGACGAGATTTGATACATCTATGGCCAATTTTACTCGATAACATCCCTTTGACAAGTGAAATGGGGCAGACAATTTAGAGCTTCCCCCTGTGATGGACGCAGGGCAACTTTATGTCTGGTGGATTCCATTGGGAGGGGACTAGAAGGTGTTTAGGACTGCTACTCACATGGGCTGTGTTACTTTCTGGACATTAAATAAAGAGGGGCCTCAACTAGAAAAGGTAAGGCGTTAGCTACAGAGGATATAGGGGGGGTACCATCATCCTATTTGAAATATGGGAGCAGAGGCATTTAACCAAACTAGTTTCTGATGGAGGGAATGGACTATCTCAGTACCAAAAAGATAACCTATATTTATATAAAAAAGATAATTTTATTTAGATACAAAGTAAAAAACGTAGAACACATCATTTTCAATGTCCAAAAAGCGAGCAATAAAAACAAGAGTGTCTTATATGGATATACTAATACTTAAAATACCCCAAAAAGAAGACCAGGTATAGTAGGTCTGCATAGGACGTATGTTTCTCTACATGTTTTGTGGTGTTAATACCGCTTCATCAGGAGGAAGTCTAAAACACAAGACGCCTTTTACAAAAAGGGTCAAACAGTACAGATTATACATAATCCATGCATATTACAAAGTGCATTTAATTGGGCATTGTCCCGTACAAGGACATCGTTATTATTTGACACCCCAAAGACAGACAGACTGACAAGGCTTGAATCATCACAAGATATTCAGCCCACCATCACCAACTTCGAAATATTTTGGGCGATCATTGGCATTTATTAGCTGACCACCACATCCTAGGTAAATATGTCAGGACAATCCCCAAATTGGTTTTCCTTAGAGCCTCTTCTCTTAGGAACCGTTTTGACCAGCAGTCACTATAAGACCGCAGCCCGATCCCTCCCAATGTGGACAATGTCCTCGTTACCCTTGGGTACTCAAGGGCACAACATTCAAATTACCTAACTGTGACATTTTCTCAACCCGTACCCCGGCCAATTCTGGCACAGTGAGGGTCATATATTTAATGACCTGTACCTGTAGTGTGTTTTACGTGGGTACGACTATCTGGCCACCATTTGCTGCCACATTGGATTACATCATAGATTCGTTACACGGGTGGTCAAGTTTATGGTCTTGGAGGTGGTCTCACAGAACCCTAGAGACCATGTGGATAGAGAGGCTTAGTGCCACCACTCCACCGGGCTTCAGTGAGGCATTATCATACAAACCATTCCTATAACCTTAGTGGGATGAATAGGATAAGTGGTTTGCCCTCTGGTTACTGTATATGTTTTGGACTCTGTCCTTAGTCTGTACTGTACTGCATTTGATGTCCCTTGTACAATACTAAGGGGTTACTTTGGTATATGTTTTGTAATCTCAAACCTAACAGGCTTTAATACACAACTCTTTATTTGTTTCAACATACTTACTGACACCATGGCAAGCTTTCTGTATTGTACCTGGATGAATGTGCTGTGGCTTTAGGACCATCCATTCTCGGCTATTGCCAGTGACACCGTGCCTCCCTTTTCAATGGATGCCTCCCTTTTCAATGGGTATGTGTGGCTCCCCTGGTGTGGGTGGGATCCCACTCTGGGACTGCCCACCACACTTGCGCTGATTGCATCTTGGGTATTCACGCAGCGTGGGGGGGGTCTGACCCGGCAACGTCACACGCTGTTGTTCGGCAGGTGAATGTGTTTGCTGGGTTGGGGTATATAGGCAGACACAGGTCTGCCTATGTGTGCAGTGGATGCCTACACCAAGAGGGGGATACTGCTGATCTGCAGCCTTCAGGTAAGCCAGGATTGCTAGGCAGTCCTTTACCATGTACCTGTCTATATTTTTGGATGGCAGTCCATTACCATAGCCTGCCACCACTAACTCCAAACTTTTTTACTTACATTCTTAGATCCTATTGTGATCTAGTGACTGCATTTGTACCAGTGGCTTTGTTGTCACCTACCTCCTCCTGTTTATGGATTGGAGATGGGGCTTACACACCTGTAGTGGCTTTTGTGAAGATTGCTTTCTCTCATCTCCCTTGTTCATACCCTCCCCCTGGGCTTCATGTTGGCTCATTCTGTTATACCAGGTTGGCAGATAACTTTGCATAACCATATATAGCAATTTTTGGATTCACCCTGAGTCTTTGCTTCCCCCCTGCCCCCCCCCTTTCTCCCCTTTCCCTCTCTTTTTCCCTCCCTTTCCCCTCCCATTGTCCTTTCACCTCCCTTCCCCTTCCTTTTCCCCTCCACAACCTTCATTTTTCCCTCCTCCCCCTCTCTTTTCCCTTCCCTCCTCCTTTCCCCTCTTCCTCCCCCTCCCCCCCTTTTATATCTATATATATATATATATATATATATATATATACACACACACCCCCCTTTTGTTCTGCTTAGCTATTACGGAAAATCGATCCGTCCACTCTTGTTCAACCCCCATATCTGCTGTAGGGATGTTGCTGGTGGTGTCTTGGCTGTGCCTTGTATATGGTTTCTGGGTAAGCTACTGTTCACCCATCCCTTTCCCAAGAAATGTACTTTGTAATATGCATTGATTATGTATAATCTGTATTGTTTGACCATTTTGTAAAATGTGTCTTGTGTTTTAGACTTCCTCCTGATGAAGCGGTCCTAACACCGCAAAACATGTAGAGGAACACAGGTCCTATGCGGACCTACTATACCTGATCTGAGTATATTAAGCATCAGTATATCCACACAAGAGTGAAAAAGGAAGTGTTATACTGCGCTAAGCATAATTAAAAAAAGGTAGCTGCCACACTACAACCTAAACACTTTGTAAACAGAATATATACCCAAATGTGTAGTGCTCACCCTTAAATTGAAAATAGAAAAGAGAAAAATGGAGAGGGAGGTATATAATCACATATTATCCACCAGACAACCAGTGCAAACATCCCAAAGAATTGTCCAGATAGAACAAATATATGTATTGAGTGAGCCCTGACCCTAAAAGTGATATTGATATAGTAATCCTGTTGAGGGAAGGAAACTAAATAAATATAAATATTAGTGTAGTTATACCATGGTGACCGAAATACCTATAGTCTGAAATGTACCATTGTAAAGGGTCATGGGTAAAAACCAGAATAAAAAGTGAATTAGACAGTGAGGTAGAAATGGCTATATTGAGAGATCAATAGTACTAACAAGTCAGAGTACCTACGCTAGATAATACCAATTGCATCAAACCTTGTTTATAAAGGAGTTTGTCCCATTCGACATTCAGCCTGAACGGGAAGTAACTTTTCAATTCATAAATCCAGAAAACTTCACGTTGGGACGTTCCTCGTCTTATATTGCCACCTCTCCAAGGGGCAGTATATTTGTCAATCACACAAAATCTAGTGCCTGTGGGGGTTTTGTTGTGGGACCTCAGGTAGTGTTTAGGAACACTATGGTTTGTCTTGCCTTTTAGAACATTAGTATGTGTTCGTTCACACGGATTGAAAAAGTCCTGATGGTCCTCCCCACATATTACTTGCCACAAGGGCAAGTAAGTAGATAAACTACGTTCTTAGTTTCATGTGCAGAAATATTTTATTGAATAGATGTTATTCTGACTCCTAACTGTTGTAATGGCGACTTATCCCTTGTTGAGACCTCTATGCCTGGCCTGTATAAGCAGATATGATCACCGCAGACAGTTCTTATCAGATA
>BLSH010527132.1:2502988-2514643 GCA_018402905.1 Glandirana rugosa | reverse complement strand
TCTCACATCATGGGTTGAGATTATTTTGGTAAGAAGAAAAACATAAACGTAAGTGTACTGCTACCAAATGACGTGAAACATACATTTAAGATTGTCACTTGCATGCCATATACTCATCTGTAATGCTTACAGTTGGCTGAATGCGCTCAGAGGGAAAATACTCGGGGGGGGGGGGGGCGGACACAGGGGGCTATAGGACTGGAGACGAGCAGTTGAACGTGGATATAAATGAATGTGTATCTCAAACCTAAGTGCATAAATTTGTATTCTGTATTATTATGATGTTATTATCGTAGGCCATATTGTCACAAATATTGTATTTATCTCATCATAGCAGTGGTATAGACAGCCACTTGTGTAGCACACACCATAGAGGGTACTACCTGGTAGGGGTCTCGGAAAGAGGGAGAAGCAGCTGCCAGACAGAGTGAATGACCGTTGGAAATACATATGGTACAGTTAGGTTCAAATAGATGCCTAGGAAGAAAAGAGAGCTTGCCTAATTTGTATCAAATGTGATATATGATGGTATGTCTGTGCTGTGAATGTGTAGTAATGGTAACTTACCCTCCACATAGATTATTTATCGTTTAGTGGTGAGGGGGAGAGAAGAAGCCTCTATATTATCACATGGCACAACACCCTGTCGGGCAGATATGAATCGATGAATAAAGATGGGGCATAAAGTCTGAGTGCATGTTACATACCAAAAATATTTATGAAATAGGGGACAAAGTAATTTAGGCTAATGAGAACGTGTCTGTGTGGATACCTTAAATTGAAGACAGCCAATGCATGGGGTTGAGGTACAGGGTAGTTCTAACACGTATGGTTCGTCTAAAAGAAGGGAAAGAAGCCAAGTATGGCATTCGGCTTTTAAATCGCTTCAAAGTGTAGGGACTTCAAGATATTGCCAAATACCTGTTTATGTGAAAACATATATTCACATATAAGCCACCATCTGGGGTGCTGTAGCACTCGTTCAAGTAATGATGTCCCAACACGGGTAGTCCGTACTAGAGGGACTGTCGACCTGCTCTGCATGAACATTGTGGTCTTTTTGGTATCATGTATCGCTCATAACATATTTGATACTAGCTGGAGATTATTGTATATGCTGTCTCATGGGTATTGCTCGCTCACAATTTTGTAATGTCTTACCCTAAGCTTCGGCTCTTTTATGTATTCTCAAATAAATATATGCAATTTTAATGGATTTCGAGTTGTGTTGTCTCATGGTGTGCCCTTCAAGTCCACTTTAGTTGGGGTTATTCCCCATTTCCTTTTTCTGCATACACATGACGGTGGCACGCTCTGGAAAGCTATCTATATCCCTCTTATTTTATACATTAGCATTGTAATAAAAATACAAAAAAAAACATATTTTTGACAATCCAATATAAGCTTACTTGAAAATTTTGCTCTCATGTTGTGAGTTCTCCCTGTCTGCTGGCCATCTTTCCACAGCTTCCTGCGTGCTTTTCAACTTCTCTTCTGCTGTTTACTTTAAATTCACAAGGACTACATATCCCATGGTACCGTGCTACTGGCAAGCAATGATTCCTGTACTGACTCCACCTCCTGAAACGATTCCCCTTAGCACCTCTGCAGTTCAGAAGATAGGCTCTGTGAAATGTGTGATACAGCAGTGTCTACTCATGGATATAATGAATGTGTGTCCCAGAATTTAAGTGTAGCGCCTACCCCTGGAGGAGCTGCTTGGTATGATGGGTTCTCTGTTCTTTGCCATGATTGAGAACTGCCTGGACCCCTCTGACACACCTGGATAGGTAGTGAGATGCTGCAAACACCTATGAACTATGTTATTATAACACTGCCCACAACTGTCTTAGAATATAGGAAATGTGCACCAGGCTAAGCAATAATAATTGAAATAAGCATATTATTATCAAACAAAAATGAATGGCTGTGCCAAAGATACAATGAACAAATTAAGGAGTCCGTTTGAATGCAATAAACTAGCTGATGAGGATACTAGGCTGTAATATGGCAATTAATCTAGATCACTGTAGTCGGGGGCAGCCCCCCCCCCGCTGCCGCCTTACTATCCATGCGCGCGGCCTCTTTCAGGACGCCGGATACATGGATTACTATGGTGGGGGCGGGAGGGAGTGAGTGTCTTTTTTTGAAGCACCTGATTATGTGTGAAGCACCTAATAGGATTCAAAAAAGGGTGGGCACCCAATTGTGTGACGATAGCGAATTAATCTTCGCTATTTTCACACTGCAGTGCCTCCCTGCCAATCGGGAAGCAGGTTGGTCAGACCTGTCTACCGATTGGCCAAAGCGCCAGCCAATCCTATTGGATGCCTAGCGGCGCTTTGGCAACAGGAAGGAGGAAGCATGAGGAGCGGGGACATCTCTGTCCGCCGACGCTGCTGCCCAGCATGCCTGCACTGTGGAGAAGAGAGGGGAGACACAGGAAGATCCTCTCTCTCCACCCAGTAAGTGCCGCACCTGGGGGGGATGTGTCTGAGGCTGCTGTCAATGCCACGACTCCCGTGGCGGGGGGGTGTGGTTCGGTGGGTGCTATGGTATAGTGGTGATTTGGTGTTCTATCCTATCTGGTGGCTCTGTATACTCCTAACTGGTGGCTCTGTATACTCATATCTGGTGGCTCTGTATACCCCTATCTGGTGGCTCTGTATACCCCTAACTGGTGGCTCTGTATACCCCTCTCTTGTGGTTCTGTATACCCCTATCTGGTGACTGTATACCCTATCTGGTGATGCTGGGCAGTATACTCCTGACACAATGGGTGGAAACTATAAGGGGTGAGGCTTATGAGAAGTGGGAGGGCTCAAAAAGGAAGGGTGGAGTCTGGCGCCCCCCCATCCTAAAATTTCACCAGCCGCCACTGACTGTAGTAATAAGCAACTAACCTAGTATCTGCAACACTGGTAAAGTGCATGTAAGGGTAGGGTGCACATGATAGACAGATGATATCTCTTCCATATGTTCCCCCCCTTAACTTGTTGGGCACCAAGTGTAAGGGTCAAACAGGAGGCCTACGCCAGGCACAAGAAGGGTCAGTTGCTCCAACACCTTGGCGTGCTGATCAGTAATGGGACCAGACAAGGGCTTCAGTTATGTGAAAATTAACACTTTCCTTCCCGGTCATCAATCTGCTATAGGTGGTGTCTTTACCATCCTGACTGGACTTCATATGATGGCCTTCACATAGTGGCGCTCGTGTGCGCCCTCAGGGTAAAGACTTGATGACATAGGCTGATTACCATGCGATCAGCTGTGTCCAATCACAGCTGATCACATGTAAACAAATGCTGGTTATCCGCAATTCCTTTCCTAAGTGCTGTCAGTGACTGAGGAAAGGAAAGCCTATAACTGGCTTTCCAGTTACAGGGGGCATTTAGGCTGCATTCACATATCAGCATATTGAATCATGGGCAGATTTGTAGCAAATCTGCCTGCGTTTTGACAGCGCCGATATGTGAATGGCAAAACACGGGACGCATATTTGAGATGCCATTTATTTGAATGACACCTTAAAACGCGGTGTGGGTCTGCTGTGATTACCGAGAGATAAAGCATGCTGCAATCACGACAACCCACATCGCCATTCACATTTCGGCGCTGTCAAATCAAATAGATTCAAGACACTGATATGTGAATGCAGCCTTACACTGATAATCAGTGCAACCTCATCAATGCACATCAGTGAAGAAAAAAAATTACTTATTTACAATATTGTATAACAGAAGCAAAAAAAAAGGTGTGTTTTTTCCCCAAAATTTTTGGTATTTTTTTGTTTGTTTAGCAAATAATAAAAAAAAACAATGGTTGATTACTACAAAAAAAACTCACTCTATCTGTCTCAAAAATGAGAAAAATTTAATTTGGGTACAGTGTTGCATGATCACGCAATTGTCACTTAAAGTGCGACAGCACTGAAAGCTGAAAATTGGCCTGGGCAGGAAGGGGGTGGAAATGCCCTGTATTGAAGAGGTTAAACATTAAGACAGTCCTCTAATGCAGAGATGAGCCACTTGTGTGCAGTTCTTTCAAGGATAGCGTCCCGTATCCTACACATTTGAACAGGTGATTGTGTTGCATTAGGAGGGACATGCAGAACCTATGCTCATTCCACCAATAAGGGTACTCTGCCACCTCACTCCCAGCAGCACAATGGGGTCCCGCCAAGCACATAGCACAGACCTCATGCGAGCTCACTTAACTCGTTTCTATGTAACACTAACCTGCTCCCGGGGACCAACAGAGACAGACAGCTAGGGAGGGAGCCGGAAAACCTGTCACCTTACAATGTACCACACCACTGGTTGCAGTTAACATTTTGTTGCTAAAATGTCATCAGAACCTTTTGTATACTGTTGCAGACTCATACACTTGTGTGTGCGCCAGGACCCTATATGCACCCTTTAATATCTTTAGATTAGGTTGTGCTTAATATCTTTTACTAAAAGTGCGGCATAATCGTCATAACATGGCAGAATGTCCTTTTTCTATCTAATGCTAATAGTGGCTGCCCCAGAGTACCTGTAGAAGTCAATCCTTGTTTACTGTCCCTTTAAATCTGCATGCAGTGGTTGACTTTGGGATTATGATGCATATGGGCAGTCTTCTGTGGCACTGAACTGCTACCAGTGGTGTAGTAAGCACAGCTGCAACTGCTCACCAGTGCTGGTACTTGTGGAACCTTGTCCTTGATCCATGTCTGCCTCTGTTCTCTGGAACCGATACTCATATGTTACAGCCATATTTGGGGTGTAACATTGTGCCATGTCAATCCCCAACTCTGGACCTAATGCAGGGTCTGTTCTTCCCCACGGTGGCTGTCAGATTTGAATTTTGTGCTGCTGTGTGTGGCTTTGCCTGCACATGCTGCATGATTCATTCACAAAGACCAGGGAATGAATAAACTACACATCCTGCCTTCTACCGCGGCTGATGAGCTTCTCAATGAAACACAAGTGCGGTGATTACTGTACTGGTAGCCTATTGACACTTCCGCTGATTCTCAAAGGCACAGGTGTCAAACTGGCAGCCCTCCAGCTGTTGCGGAACTACAAGTCCCATGAGGCATTGCAAGGCTGACAGTTACAAGTATGATTCCCACTGGCAGGGGAATGATGGGACTTGTAGTTCTGTAGTAGCTGGAGGGCCGCCAGTTTGACACCCCTGCTCTAAGGGCTCACTCACAGGTGTGACAGCCCTTGCCATTACTCTGAAAAGTGATCCATGGTGGAATTTGTTGCCTCCTCACTGCCAATTTAACCCTGTAAATGCTGCACTACAATTATTTGCATCACAAGTGGTTGCAGGGCAGCCTAATAGACTTGCATGGGTCCCACTCAGCAGGAGTGGCTGCATGTCTATGTTCGGTTGGACGGGTTAAACCGCAGCTCAAACACCTGTTTTTACCACCACCTGGCTGCATAAATGAGTGAACACTGAAAGTCTGTACATCTGTATGAACATAAAGCTGGAGAAAGAGTCTGCAGGAGCCAGGCATTGCACCTGTGATACACTATTTGTGGCTGCAATGCTTTGTGGGCTCTTTTGCAAAAATGTTTATGACCGTGATCAAAGCATCATAAGCTGTGCTTTGTGAACAGCAGAGATACAGCCTGCAACTTAAGTCTGTCAGATACCGCTCAATTGCAGCAGGGAAGCTAAACTCCTGCTGTTTTCTCCTAAAGGAGCTTAGCAAGGTCTATTTAACCACTTCAGCTCCGGAAGATTTTACATCCTTCATGACCAAGTCATTTTTTGCTATTTGGCACTGCGCTCCTTAACCACTTCCTTACTGGGCACTTAAACCCCCCTCCTGCCCAGACCAATTTTCAGGTTTCAGCGCTGTTGCATTTTGAATGACAATTGCGTGGTCGTGCGACGTTGTACCCAAATAAAATTGATGTCCTTTTTTCCCCACAAATAGAGCTTTCTTTTGGTGGTACTTGATCACCTCTGCGGTTTTTATTTTTTGCGCTATAAACAAAACCAAGAGCGACAATTTTGAAAAAAGAACAATATTTTTTACTTCTTGCTCTAATAAATATCCAAAAATAATAAAAAAAAAAAAATTATTCATTGGGTTTGGCCGATTTATATTCTTCTACATATTTTTGGTAAAAAAAAAAATCGCAATCGGCGTTTATTGATTGGTTTGCGCAAAAGTTATCGCGTCTACAAACTATGGGAATTGATTTATGGCGTTTTTATTATTATTATTTTTTTTACTAGTAATGGCGGCGATCTGCGATTTTTATCGGGACTTTGATATTGGGGCGGACATGTCAGACATTTTTGACACTTTTTTGGGACCAATGACATTTATTCAGCGATCAGAAATTTAAATGTCCACTGATTACTGTATAAATGTCATTGGCAGTGAAGGGGTTAACCTGCAGGGGGCAGTGAAGGGGTTAACAATGTTCCCTGGGTGTGTTCTAACTGTGGGGGGGCGGGGCTGGTCGGGACAGAACAGATCTAACTGATCCCAGTGACAGGGATCAATAGATCTGTTTGTCCCCTGTCACAGAACGGGGAACCGCCGTGTTTACATCGGTGGTTCCCCGTTCTACAGCTCTGTAAGGCGATCGCGGGTCAGCAGCGGACATCGAGTCCGCCCGACCCGCGGGCACCCCCACGCAGCGTGCGGCGGCCGCCGCCGCCCAGTGCGCGCAGGGGGCGTGTAAAGGGGCGGACGTCCATGGACGTCCACCCGGATTTTCAGATCCGCGCTGTAGACGTCTTTCGTCTATAGCGCGGATCTCTACAGGTTAAACTGGCAATTGCAGGTTCTTGCGACACTGTTCCCAAACTAAATTTCTTTAATTTTTTTCTCACAAATAGAGCTTTCTTTTGGTTGTATTTGATCACCACTGGGTTTTTTACTTGTTGTGATATAAGTGACAAAAGACCAAAAACTTTGAAAAAAAACAAAACAATATTTTTTACTTTCTGCTATAAAACATATCCAATAGAAAAAATGTAAAAATCAAATGTATTCTGCTACATATTTTGCTTAAAAACCTAAATCCCAATACGTGTATATTGATTGGTTTGCATGAAAGTTATAGCACCTACAAACTATGGTACATATACTGGAGTTTTTTCTTTTCATACTCCTAATGGTGGCGATCAGTGACTGCGATAGTGCGATGGGCAGTCTGACATTAACTGATGCAGGGAGGAACTGACTAACTGCCACTGACATCACCAGTGACATTAATACAGTGATCAGTGGTTATAACACCCCTGCAGTGTCAGTTGTGGGTGTCGCCACAGGCAACCAAGAGTGAGAGGACATCTGTTTGGAGGAAGCGTTGTTGCTGTGTCACTGGGACTGGTGGGAGGCAGTCACTAAGTAGTTAAAAATGTTTTTCCCCAGTAATCACACCTTTTTGCTAACAGGATTGAATTAATGAAAGTAGTGTAGAAATGCAGGGCTTGCGATAATAAAATGGCTATTGCGCTTAATAGCTGATTATAGAAGAGTGTTCTGACCTTTTGGGACCCATTTACAATAAAATGACCCTTTGCAGTGTGTTGTGTTAAGGCAGTCCAATCCGTATAAATGGGTTTCCAACTACCACAATGGATGAAAAACATGTGCAGGTTTTTCCAACGCAGCATAACATGTGGGGAAGCCTATCCCGTCTCCAACTAGCAACTGAACTTTTAACTCTTCCATCAACTCATCTACCACAGGTATTACCTTTTGTACCACTTGTCCCCCTATTAGATATCAGCCATAACCCTGGTATTGTTTTTACCAGCCGGCAGCTGGCTTTCTCATGAAAGTGCTCCGAGTAGCTCATTAGCCAGTAGAATGCTTTTCGAAGAGGTGGGGGCACCCCCTCACTGATCGCCAGTGTTTCTCTGGCTTACCACTTCCACCAGTTCGCCCAAGAAACAATCTGACATTGCCACTGGCTGACCACACATGCGATCAAGGAGTAGACCTGCTTTGATCAGCTCTATATGGCCTTGGGAGGACCAAAACGGCATCATGATGTCACTTCTGGTCCAGGCTAGAAGTTAACAAGTTCTTTTTTTTTTTAAGGCGAAGATAAGAAAAAATTATTTTTTTTTTTAAATCTTGTGCTTTTAAAGATAAAGGAGAAATTCTGGGTCTTTATGACCACAGATCTCTCCATAAAGAGGGCCTGTCATCCTTATTTCTATTACAAGGGATGTTTACATTCCTTGTAATAGTTATAAAAGTGATTTAAAAAAATTTATTAAAAGGACAGCATAAAATAAATAAGAGAACGAAAAAAAAAAAAAATGTAAAGCATCCCCATCCCTCCGTGCTGGCATGCAGAAGCGAACCCATACATAAGTTGCGCACGCATATGTAAACGGTATTCACATCACATATGTGAGGTATCACCGTGAACGTTAGAGCAAGAGCAATAATTCCAGCACTAGACCTCCTCTGTCACTCTAATCAGATAACTAGTAAAGGCGGTTAAAGTATCGCCTATGGAGATTTTTAAGTACTGTAGTTTGTTGCCATTCCACAAACATGCACAATTTTAAAACGTTAGGTATCTAGTAAGAGGAAAAAAGAGGCTGGACGCCCGCACTCTAGTGCGGGCATCCAGCCTCTTTTTTCCTCTCATATATTGATGCAGCACTGCACCTGAACCTGATAGAGCCTGCACGGAATGTGAGTAGACCTTAAGCTAGCCTGGAGCGGTGTTTGTTCATTTCTCTATTTACTCGGCATACAGTGCATCTGGAAAGTATTCACAGCACTTCACTTTTTCCACATTTTGTTATGTTATAGCCTTATTCCAAAATGGATTCAATGCATTATTTTCCTCAAAATTCTACAAACAATACCCCATAATGAAAACGTGAATAAAGTTTGTTTGAAATCTTTGTAAAAAAAAAAATCACATGTACATAAAGTAAGCATTCTCAGCCTTTGCTTAATACTTTGCTGAAACACCTTTGGCACCAATTACAGCCTCAGGTGTTTTTGAGTATAATGCTTCTAAGTACAAGCTTGGAACACCTATTTTTGGTCAGTTTCTCCCATTCTTCTTTGCAGGACCTCTCAAGCTCCATCAGGTTGGATAGGGAGCTTCGGTGCAAAGCCATTTTCAGTTCTGTCCAGAGATGTTCAATTGGGTTCAAGTCTGGGCGCTGGCTGGGCCACTCAAGGACATTCACAAAGTTGTCCTGTAGTCACTCCTTTGTTATCTTGGCTGTGTGCTTAGAGTTGTTGGCCTGTTGGAAGATGAACCTTTGCCCCAGTCTGAGGTCCAGAGCACTCTGGAGCAGGTTTTCATCAGGGATGTCTCTGTACATTGCTGCATTCATCTTTCCCTCAACCCTGACTAGTCTCCCAGTTCCTGCCGCTGAAAAACACCCCCACAGCATGATGCTGTCACCACCATGCTTCACTGTAGGGATGGTATTGGCCAGTTGATGAGCACTGCCTGGTTTCCTCCAGACATGACGCTTGCCATTCAGGCCAAAGAGTTCAATCTTTGTTTCATCAGACCAGAGAATTTTGTTTCTCATGGTAGGAAAGTCCTTCAGGTGCCTTTTGGCAAACTCCAGGTGGGCTGTCATGTGCCTTTTACTGAGGAGTGGCTTCCATCTGGTTACTCTATCATACAGGCCTGCTTGATGGAGTGCTGCTCTTGGTCACCTCCCTGACTAAGGCCCTTCTTCAATGATCGCTCAGTTTGGCCGGATGGCCCACTCTAAGAAGAGTCCTGGTGGTTCCAAACTTCTTCCATTTATGGATGATGGAGGTCACTGTGCTCATTGGGACCTTCAATGCTGCAGAATTTTTTCTGTACCCTTTCCCAGATCTGTGCCTCTATACAATCCTGTCTCGGCGGTCTACAGACAATTCCTTGGACTTCATGGCTTGGTTTGCACTCTGACATGGGACCTTTATATAGGCAGGTGTGTGCCTTTCCAAATCATGCCCAATCAACTGAATTTACCCCAGGTGGACTCCAATCAAGTTGTAGAAACATCTCAAGGATTATCAGTGGAAACAGGATGCACCTGAGCTCCTTTTTGAATGTAATGGTAAAGGCTGTGAGTACATGTGATTTTCTTAGTTTTTTATAAATTTGCAAAGATTTCAAACAAACTTCTTTCGCGTTGTCATTATGGGGAATTGTTTGTAGAATTTTGAGGAAAATAATGAATTTAATCAATTTCGGAATAAGGCTGTAACATCACAAAACATGGAAAAAGTGAAGCGCCGTGAATACTATGCACTGTAACATCTTTCACATTTTACAAAAAAATTGGGGTAAATATTGTTTTTATTTTTTTTAATTCATTAGTGTATTTTTTTTTAATGCGTTTGCAAAACCGCTGCGCAAATACTGTGTGACATAAAAATTGCTACAATCGCCATTTTATTCCCTAGGGTCTCTGCTAAAAAAATGTATAATGTTTGGGAGTTATAAGTACTCTAATAGCAAAAAATACTGATTTACGCTTGTAAACAAAGAGTGGCAGAAAAAGCCTGGCTTTCCAATGGTTGTGTTCATTATTTTAGTGCATGTTACCGCAATGTATAACATTCCAATAGTGGGTAAGCAGCTCGTCTAATACTTCCATGTAACCTATTAGGTTATTTCTTTCCCTAAGCTTCCCATACCTCCCTCATTGTAACTCTCAGGACCTCCACTAATCACCCATGCAGACCATGCTTCCCCATTACTACACAGCAACACCTCTTCTTTATTGTCCCAGTGCTTGTATCAGCTTCAGTTTCTGTGCCGCGAGAGTGAAATCATGTGACCTTCCACCAATCGCGGCTTCCGGATGATCAGAGCCCCAAAGGCGGAAGCCTTCTTCACCAATCAGAGCTGGCGCTTTCCAAAATGGTAACCAATGAGAGTTTTCCTGTGGGAAGGAGCACGCTATGAAGGCTTCGGTTTTAGTCTACGTCAGCCGTGGACCAATCAGCGCTCGGCTGGCGTGGTTTCGGTTGCGAGCCGGTTGTTGGTGTTGCTTATACGGCTGCCAACATGGTGCTGTCTGAGCTGGCTGTGGAGCAGCAGATATTCTACGCCGTGCTGCTCTTCTCATGGGTGGTGTACGTGTGGGAGGCCTATCTGGCCAGCAGGCAGGTGAGTGAGTGCGGCTACTGACTGAGGGGGAGTCGGGGAGGTGTCATGCTTTGTCACTCATGGAGGCCTCAGTGATGAGGAGCAGCCTGGCTGCATTACATCTTTATGGCACCGGGCTGGGAGCTGCTGTACTCTGGGAGGACAGAGGACACAGAGCAACTAAAGGCAATAAGCACAGTATAATATAAGGTCCTTCATTGAAATCAGCCCCCTCCCTGTACAAATGGCTGCAGGATAATAGAGGAAATGTGAACCTGGGGGGACCCCAAATCCACTGTACTGGACTGTCTTAACAGGAGACAGGAGGGTCTCATGTCGTCGAGGGTCGGGCCACGGTATTTCTACATTACGTCGGTCCGACGAGGAGTAGTGACTCCGGAGGTACTCACTGTTTCGTACTGTGGAGGGGCTGAGGGGGAGTCAGTCATCGGCGTGAGTGAGTGGACGGACGACCGGTCTATCCGGAGGGTGTGCATGTGGTGGGTACTCTTCTCGTCGTGCCGCATCTTATAGACGACGAGGTGTCGGTCGAGTC
>BLSH010527132.1:2437692-2448144 GCA_018402905.1 Glandirana rugosa | reverse complement strand
GTGACGGCTGTGATGGGCCTTCCCGATCATTGTGAAGGCTGTGTCCAATCACGGCGCCCATATACCGATCTGTGGTCGACTGGATCCTGTGATCATAATCACAGGATCGCGCCGCGCTGTGGGCACACGTTCTGCAGGACGTAAATGCACGTCCTGTCAGAACGGTGAAGCTCCCACCCGGCTATATATATATATATATATATATATATATATATATATACACAGTGGCCGGGTGGGAGGTGGTTAATAATCTTCAGGTCTTCCAATATATCCTCAATATTATACATGAAAATCACAACTCAGTAAAAACTATAAATTGTAACAATGAGGTTATGCCTATGACATTTGCTGTAACACCGTGCGTGTTGAAGGTGCGTCGTGTAGTTTGGAGAAGGGACATTTGGAATTTCAGATGTAAGAGATTAAGTAATTTCCATTGGATGGCAACATCCCCATTTAGTTGTACAAAAGGTTTATGCATTACAGGTCGATGACCTTTGTAGCCATTTACTCTAGACTTTATATTTCCCTGGACACCCCCTATTGGTATATATTATCTTTTTATAGGGAAGTGTGCTGTTGACTTCGGCTATCCATGCAGCCAGTGGGGACTGTCTTGCATGCAGACTCTGGCAATCACATTTCTAGCACTAAATAAAGTTTTGTGTACAAAACAGAGTGTGTTTGTTCATTTCAGGCTTGGGGGAAGACACCAGCAGACCTTGCTGGGAGTCTAGTGTTACTGGGACACTCATCTGGTCATGTAAGGATTGGATAACCTGTGCCCAAAAGCCCTGGATGCGTGGGCAATGCCATATTAGATGGCCAAAAGAACCTAGAGTCCTGACATTTTGGGCATCCAGAGCCTTTAGTGGGATCAAACTTGGACATACGCACAGGAGTAAGATAGGATCTGTGTAGGATAAGGCTTCATACACACGGGCGTATCTTTAAAAATTAAACAAAACGTCGGGCCCGACGTCAAGGAAAAAAAATCGGCGTTATACATCGGTGTTAGTGAGCGTCGGCGTCAATAGGCGTTTAATAAAAAAAAAAAATCATCCCTCTGCTATTTTTCAACCTAAAAACGGTGTCAAAAACCGCCGGTACAATGTTAGTTGGCGTTTTGCGGTGTCGCCGCCAAAAAAACGCCAAAACGTTACAGCCTCAGAACGCGATGGCCATGGGTTCTACTTTCAGCTCACTAACGCAGACGCCATCTACAGCTCAAAAACGCCGACGTTTTTATGGGGCCATTGACTAACATGGAGAGCTGCAGAAAACGCCGGCGTCAAACGTCCGTGTGTATGAGGGCCAAATGTTTGAGTTAGGCTATCAGAGAATTTGGGAAACACGAGTGTGCTCACTTCATGAATCTCACCCCAATCCCTGTCCTCCATCTCCCCCACATCGGGTTCCCATTTTTGTTTAACGGCATATGCATTTTTGTTGCCTCTGGAGTTTGTAAAATGGTATATAGTATAGTGAGCAAATTGCGGTGTTCCTGGCCACAGATAGTTAAACGTACATCCAATGTGTCTAGGTTGGGATAAGTGCTGGCAAATTGTGTCCAGAGTGCGTGACACAACTGGATGTATCTAAAGTACATGAAGTTGGGAAGTTTTATATTCCGTTTTTAATTGATCAAAGGTTTTAAGGGACCCTTGGTGTATCACATGCATGAGTAGGTCAGGGATCTGTAAGAGTTCGGGTAGGTTTTTATTAAACCAGAGTGGTGTATTGGTGCCCAGTTTAGCCATCGCCAGATCCCATATTCATTTGTGTTGGACAGGCTCAAGCGGTCCGGAGAAGTCAGGGATCCACCCAGACCCCTCAGGATATCACAAAATGGATTCGGGACTTGGGAAACATAGGACTGGCAGACTAGTGAGAGGTACCTGCGTTGATTTTGTTTATTGATATGATAAAGGTGAGGTAATTGTGCTGCTATATAATACAGACTAAGGTCTGGTACTGCCAGGCCACCCAGTATTGTAGGGGTCTTGAGAACTTTCCATGATAGTTTACGTCTACTCTTTTTCCCACACAAAGACCTCAACAGTGTTTCGATAAGCTTAAAGTAGTGTAAAGGTATGTACATGGGGGAGTGCCAAAGCATATAAAGTATCTTTGGGAGTAATATTTTTAAAAAGACCTATCCTTCCCATGACTCCCAGCGGCAATTTTGACCATACCTGTGTTTTGGATTTTATTAAGGGGCTCCACATTCAGCTGGATGAAATCCGAAGGGGTTGTAGTTCTCTGTATGCCCAGATGCTTAAAGGAGTCAACCCTTACCAATGGAAGTTGAGCTTGTGCTTTCAGGGGTGGAAAGATGTCCAGCGGGAGAATTTGGGACTTTTCTAGGTTAATTTTGAGGCTTAAGAATCTACCAAATTGTTCAATGACATTCAGTGCCGTCAATAGCGAAGGGCCTGAGTCTGAGAGGTAAAGAATCATGTCATCCGCATAGTCCTATCTTTTCTGTCAGGTGTCCAGATTGTAGGCCATGGATACTAGGATGGGCTTTAATTGCCATGGCTAGGGGTTCGACCACGAGGGCATAAAGGAGGGGGGAAATAGGACAACCCTGCTACCTCCCCCGAGAAAGGGGGAAGGCAGCAGACGTCCATCTGTTTACTATTACTTTGGCCTGAGGTAGGTGATATAGAATTGTGAGCCACTTGATAGAATTTGGCCCAAAGCCAAATTGACACAGACCTTGCCATAGATACTGCCATTCAACGGAATCAAAGGCTTTGGCTGCGTCGAGTGCGACAACCACTCTCGTGCCTATGTGATCACGCCTGGAGATTCATAAAGAACCTCCTGGTGTTGAAGGCTGTGTTTTTAGCTTGCATGAAACCCGTTTGGTCTGGGGGTATTAGGAAAAATATGACTTTATTGAGACGAAGAGCTAGAATTTTAACATCAGTTCGCAGTAGGGATATTGGTCTGTATGTCTTGGGTTTTTGTGGATCTTTGTCTGGTTTTGGTATTTAGTACTATAACAGCTTCTCCCATAGATTCTGGGAGAGAACCTGTTTCAAATATGGCATGGTAGAGGGTTAATAGTTTGGGTACTAACTCTTCTGCAAACTGAGCATAAAACTTGATAGGAAGACCATCTGAGCCTGGGGCATTCAAGTGTTTCTTAAGGCTAGAAATTTGTTCCATCAGTAGATGGCAGGCATGTAGTTTGAAGGCCTCCCAGACCGTCTGTGCAGAGGCGGATGGGTCATTAATGACAAAGAAGCATTTCCACTGTAGTGCTAAATTATTCATATCAGGTAAAATAGAAGGCTAAAAGGGATTTAATTTCCAGTGCATGGTATGAGCTATAGTAAAACCAGTGAGGGTGAGCTAATATGGGCATGATAGGAAAGCAATCTAGGTCCAAATTCAGCTTTTTTGGCGTTTGGGGATAATTTGATGTGACATAAATATGTGATTGATTCTGTACAGTGAGATGCGTGGCAGAATAACAGGAGTATGCCTTACTAGTAGGGTGCAGTTGTCGCCAGGTGTCATAAAGGGACATGTTCGTCAGGATACATCTAAATCCAGTTTCCCTGTCCTCTTGTGATGTACTGGGAACCCTGCCCTGTCTATCCAAACTCAGATTAGTAACCGTATTAAAATGACCTAACCAAATTGCTTGTGCATAGGGATATTTAGTCATGAATGAAAATCCCGCATGAAGTACATTGACATTAAACGGCGGTGGTACATACCAGGCTAGTAGTAACAAGGGGTTACCAGAAATAGATGCCAGCAAGAAAACCTATTTCCCCTCTGGGTCCGTCTCCACCACGCTCACCTCAAACGGGACATTTTTGGCTATCAAAACGGAAACCCCCTAGAGAATCGGTATTATGAATGGCATGAAACACCCACCCCACCCAGGGCCTCTTAAGTGCACGCTGTAAAGAACCCGTAACGTGGGTTTCAACTAGAACTGTTATATCTGCTTTCTGGGATTTTAAAAAGGAAGAGACTGCTGTACATTTCAATCCGTCCCGGAGCCCTCGTACATTCCAAGTCAATATTTTAAGCGAGGTCATGAGGGACCCAAGGAGACAGATCGTGGAGACCCTCCCCTCAGGGAGAGCTGCATGCCAAGGGGTGTTACAACCCTCACCGACACCAACAACATGGCAACATAGCACACGGAGTATAAATGTCTTTATACATAGGCATGTAGGACCTGGAGTAACAAAAAACTGAGGAGTAAAACTGTTAAATACAAGACGCCCAACTCTACACACACCCCAACCTGTGTGACCATATAGGATCCCCAGAAAAATTAACCAAAGTTTCAAACATAAAGGGGAACAATTTACCATCAGTCTCCAGCAGATGCACCCAGGGGAACAAGCCTGACGGGCAGGCAAAGGCTGGGGCTCCATACTTCAGGTAGAGGGATTCCACCTCTCCGTTCACTAACAAAGTATAGGGGAGAGAGTGGGAAATCCCTAAGGGAAATATTCATGTGCGTGGGGGACATACACACAGTTTCTCCAAAGAGAACTGGAGGTAGAAAGGTACAGATCCACAGTTGTCCCTTTTCAACAAAAGCCACGTATGTGGTCAGCTCTGTTTAGCTGCAAGGTGTGGGTAATAATGTTTGTTGACCGCCTCAGTTGGGGATGAAGGGGAAAAAGAAAGAGGGGGTTCCCCAAATTTTTTTTTATGTCAAGCAGATGCAAGGTTTTGTGGGGCAATAGTTATCAGGTACCAGGCATACATTATGTTCCCTTCTTGAAGGCCTCAATAAGTGATTTGGAAAGGTTGGCTGTATGGAGGCCATGTCTGGTATATAACAGAGGGTCGAAAGGGAGAACTAGGGTATCATTGTAAACACAACTAACGGCTTAGGCTTGGTCGATCCACACCATGGCTGCTTCAGCAGTCTCAAAGAAGTGAGCACGTTCTTCCCCGGCGACTCGGAGGCGAGCTGGATAGAGCATGGCATATTTCAGGTGCTTGCTTCGGGGGTGCCTCTTGACCTCCACAAAGCTGTCACGCTGGTGCTGGACCTTCGCCGAAAAATCTGGGAAAGCCATCGCCTGAATGTTGCGGAAGCGTATATTGCCTTTGTCACGGGCCAGGCGGAGGATGGTATCACGATCCAGAAAGTTCCGGAGTTTGGCAATGAGGACCCTGGCAGGCGTGCCTGGGTGGCGGAGGCTTGGCGGGCATTGAGTGCATGTTACACCACAAATGACTTGAAGAAGGCCTCTCTGCCGTAGGCTCCGCACAGGAGGTTTTCCAGGAAAGTGGCCGGATCGGCCTTTTCTGCGCCCTTAGGAAGGCCGACGAAACGTAAGTTGTTCCGGCGCATCCTGTTCTCGAGGTCGTCGTGTTTCTCTTGCAGTTGAGTGATAGCTCGCTCAGTGGAGGCCTGCAAAGGTGGAATGGCGTCCGCCACTATGCCTAAGCGAGTCTCAGTCTCCTGCACAAGCCCTTGAAGGTTGTGCGAAGGTTGCCGGATGAGCGATATGTCTACCTTCACCTCCTCAATCCTAGCAGTAAGCGTGGCCTGGCAGGGGGATATCGCTTCGAGGACTCTGGCTTCAGGCGCCATCTCTGAAGGGTCGCCATCTTCTCCTGGGCCGTCTTTGTCTCTGAGGCGATATTTGTCAAGTTTGACAATAGCATCGCCGGTTTTGCGATGGGGAGACATATTGCCAGTATCAGGGGGAGCCCGGTAGGTAAGTTGGTGGGTAGTTGCAGTCACAGGATCAATAGCAGGATAGCCGGGAATATAGGATATCGATGGAGCTCTGGTGATCCGCGTCCTACTCCATGCAGCTTCAGGCCATGCCCCCTGACACAGCCTTTTATGGGGTTGAGTTTAGGAGCTTTGGCAGCAAACCACCAAAAGCTCTTAAACTCAAGTTTAGGAGCTGCTAGTGTACATGAATCCTAACTCTAATATTTCAACAGGTCAGCAAAATTAGTAATCTAATCAGTAGAACCATAGTTTTCCATGGTTAACATTGCTCGTGTTCTTGTCGATACAAGAAAATGTTGTGTCAGAATCAGAATTGTGATTCTATCCAATGATAGTTGTAAAATGTAGAAAACAAATAGTTTTAATTGAACATGTAAAACCATAAAATATATAAGCTGATAATATGTGGGAACATACTGTATAAGCATAACATTCACTTGATTCTATCATTTGCACCTGTAATGGATAATGATCTTTTGAGTTTGCAAATCAAGCTGCTGTTGGCAAATAGGCAGACAAGTATTACAAATAAATCCTTCACTGATCTATACTCTATAGGCTATTGTTGGATAGCACATACTCCCCCCTCTGTGCAGATATTTAAAGCGGATTCCCATATTTTAGTGAAATTTAAATAGTTTGTTTACAAGAAAGTTGGTCCAAACTAATGTTTTCCTTCACTACTGACACAAAAAACCCTCTTAGTGGGACTTTGTAGGGCATAGATTCCACAGAAAAAGATCAGACTATTAATGAAAAGAATCTCATATTTATTTGCAGCAATTTAAAATAGGGAGGTACAAAATCCCATAGATGCACATTACAAAACTATTGTTAAGAGGTGTACACAGTACATAACTGAGCCAAACCACTTGAAGCATACAAATGTACCGAATGCTACCCAACGCGTTTTGAGGTCATGCGTTGTTCCTCTTCTTCAGGGGAAAGAAAGTGGTAGTACATTGGTTGCTATCATTTAGAAAATCAGTAGAGCACATGGTCTTTTCAGTAAGATTGCACAGTGTGTGTGGTAAAGTTGCTGTTGCGGCGGGCCTTAGGTTATCCACCGGGATGGAGAAACTTCCATATGTCCCAGGGTTCCACTCATATAAGAAGGGGGACAGGAGGGAGAGAGGGAGAGGTCTGTGGGCCTTGTGTAGGCCAACCAGGCTAAATCCCAACACAACCCTGATGGTATAAATCAATTAATGTTATCAAGGGTACACTCGAATGTGAAGTCAAATGTTGAGACAGTGGTATTGGTCGGGCATATTCTAAGTGTTGATAAGATGACAAAAATGTCAAATCTGGAATATTTTGGTGAGGTATATTTAAAAATGTAAATGGTCACGGTCCTGAATCCCAGTCAGAGGCTTGAAAGTAATCCACCAGCAGTCCCCTGGGAGACCAAGGCGACCAGCACCATCTGTAATACATCAGTCCAAACGTATTCCTCTTTGGTGGCCATCAAGCAGCAGACAGAATGTTTTCCTTCACCAACAGATGCAGCGGCTGTTAGCACTGTATGGACTGGAGCCTCCACTTCCCATCCTGCTCTTGAAAAAAACTTGAATTGAGCATTGCTTAGCCATTTACAGGAAGCTTTGAATTCTATGAATCTATACAAGGCTTCTTTGACTGACTGAGATGGAGATCATAACATCATCTGCCTGCCTCAGCCAATCAAAGGAAGCCTTGTATTCATTCATAGAATATAAAGCTCT
This sequence comes from Glandirana rugosa, assembly GCA_018402905.1. Taxonomy (NCBI): domain Eukaryota; kingdom Metazoa; phylum Chordata; class Amphibia; order Anura; family Ranidae; genus Glandirana; species Glandirana rugosa. The sequence goes on along the minus strand of BLSH010527132.1, from coordinate 2,440,683 downwards.
CTGTGAATTACTGAGCAGCACTTTGCTCGAATATTATTCTGGGGACAGGAATTCTCACTGCCGAAACATAGTACCTTACTGTATGTGGCTAAGGCTATATACAGTTTATACACTGATCACAGCTGCTGCATCTGTTAGTGAAGAAAATAGTTTAAAGTTCACTGAAACATGGGCTTTAAAAGAGAAGTAAGGGTTGTTGTTTTTTCCAGTATCATACTTACCTAGGTGGATGCAGCATCGGTCCCCCGGCAGCTCTACACTGAGAACCTTTAGCAATCGAACATCGCTGATCGCTCAGTTCTCACAGCTCCCCGAGCAGAGAGCTGCAGACTGTCCGTCACAGCTCTCCGCTCTGTTTCCTCCTCACTCATTGGATTGCTGGGCAGTGTAGGGGGCAGAGCACCCGTCTCACACTCTCAGTGAGGCTAAGTCGGGTGTCAGACCAGGCACTTGGCGGATCCAGACTTTATTGATGCGGTGCCTGGACTGACTTCTGTGACATCAGCAGAGAGTGGACTTCAGCCCGCTCTGCTGAAAACGGGTTGCCCCTCTTCCTTCTGGGGCTGCGGACTATGGCTCTGTGATGTGCCGGAGCTGCGTGACGTCACTCCCGCGCATGCGCGCGCGGGCCGCCAATCATGGCACGATCTCAGTGAAGAAACGGCACGGAGGCCATTTCTTTACTGCGCATGTGCCTGATGACCTAGGCACATGCAAGTACTCTGTATATCTCCTAAACCGTGCAGGTTTAGGAGATATGCAGGGAATCCACAGGTAAGCCTTAGGGCTTACCTGTAGGTTAAAGTGGTTGTCAAGAGTTGACAACCACTTTAACTGCAGACTTGCAAATGTACCCTCCTGTCTTGTTTCCGTTGAGTCAGACTTGTCTGCTTCCGCCTGCAGGTCCTACATCTCCCTTAAAGGACACACGAAAGGTATTACTGTACATGTAATGATAATACTTTCTCTTTTCTAATTACACTTTTCTCCACATTAAAGCATTTGTAAAGTATTTTTTAAAAAAAAATAAATAAACATGGTATACTAATTGCTCTGTGCACTGGTTTTGCACCTCTGCTTGGTGTGCCACCATAGGAAGCTATTTCCTATAGTGGTACACCTGTGGGCTCACTCCCGAGCTGCACTGCCTGCATCTATAGACACAGACAGCGAAGCTCGGCCTCAGGATTTGACTGACAGCAGCTGGAGCCAATGGCTTCTGCTGCTCTCAGCAAAGCCTGTGAGAGCTGGGAGAAGAGGAGAGAGTTGCTGCACACAGGCACTGGATCAAGATCGGGCTCGGGTATAGGACAGTGAGGGGGGGGTGACACACAGCGAAACATTTTTTACCTTAATGCAAGAAATGCATTAAGGTAAAAAATGTTTAAGATTTACGACCACTTTAACATCCAGTACCAGTCTATGCTGCCTAGCAAAATTGACAGTGGTTAGCAGTAGGACAAAACATAATACCACCAGGGGTGTTTCAGCAGTTGCAGCATATATTTTTATTTTCAAAACTTGTAAAGACAGGCGACCATTAAAAGCATCAATTGTATATTTAGTCCAAACTGCTATAGCTCATGTAAATGTGGAGAATAAGAAAAGGCATGCGGAAGAAGAAAAAAAAAAAAAAAGACTTGATACATGTATTAACCATATACAGGTTTCAAAATACAATTTTTAGCTCCAGGAATTTAACCACTTGCCAACCCCATTGCAGAGTTACTTCTACAGGGCGGCCGCCCTGGGCAGGATCACGTGTATACACACACACACACAACCCTGCAATACTGGGTATCGAGCTCGAGTGCGCTCTGCCTGTAGCTCGCTCCCACTGTGATTTTCCACAGTGGGTCCCGCAGGCCTGATGTCTGCTGGCACCCGATGATTGTTGGGTACACATGACAGAAAGGAAATTTGCCTATGTAAACAAGGCAGATTGCCATTCTGTCAGCACAGAAGGCATGGTTCCTGTAAAGCAGGAACCAATGATCCATGCCTTCCACTAGTAAAAGCACCTCCCCCACTACACTGAAACATTAGCTAGGCACACATACAACACTTTTATCACCCCGATGTTAACCCCTTCTCGGCCAGTGTCATTAGTACGGTGCTGCATATTTTGAGCACTGACCAATGTATCAGAGCCGGTTCACACAGGGGCGATCCGACTTCGGGGCAACTCTGAGCTGCTCCGCACAGCGTGGCTTGCAAACGACTTCTGTAATAGAAGTCAATGCAAGTTGCTTGATGTCGCCCCCAAAGTAGTATAGGAACCTTTTTCTAAGTTGTACCGACTTGAGTCGCTCCTATTAGAATGGTTCCATTGCACTGCATGGAGCACGACTTGTCAGGCTGCCTCTGTGTGAACAGGCTCTTAGTGTCACTGGTTCCCAAAACAGTGTCAGGTGTCCAATTTGTCCGCCGCAATATCACAGTTCCGCCATAAGTCGCTGATCGCTGCCATTACTAGTAAAGAAAAAATAAATAAAACATTGCATAGTTTGTAGACATTAACTTTTGCGCAAACCAATCAATATACACTTACAGGTGGTCCCCTAGTTACAAACATCCAACTTACAAATGACTCCTACTTACAAACGGAGGGAGACAACAGGAAGTGAGAGGAAATCTCCCCATAGGAAGGGAAATTCACTCCTGTAAGAGTTATTATGAAGCTTTATCACCAATCCTTGTTTCCACAACTGGAGTGAAGGACAGGGCTACTATTAACCTAAAACTTGTAAAACCTAACAACACCTTTGTTCCTAACCACTATTTCGAAGTATTATTGAGAATGTCCTCACTTAAAGGGAAGGATACCCCTCTAAAGGAGAGTGAAGGACAACAGAGGGAGGCAAACATTCATCCTCAGTAAACATTCAACCTACAAACATTGATCCCCTGGTGGACATTCACATATAACTAACCAAACGCGTTTTCAATTACAGATGTTTGATACGTTACAAAATAAATAAAAAAGAAATG
>BLSH010527132.1:2418312-2437682 GCA_018402905.1 Glandirana rugosa | reverse complement strand
ATGTTCTGGATAAGCTATGGACAAAAAATTGAGCTGAACCCCTATACAGCTTACCTATTTTATTTCTTTTTATCATAGAACTGTAGCTCGGATACACTCTGCCCCTTACTATAGGGAGCTCTTTGGTAGTGTTCCACAAGTGGATCCGGTGGGCATCCATTCTTTCCCCCTGGGGTGCGGCTCTTCCTGGAATTCTCATAGGGAGTTCAGTGGGGCACTGGCTGCCAAGTGCCCGCCTACAGAGCCACCTCTCGGTTGGAACTCTCCCCGTGAGTTTGATGGCTCCTGGGTGGCAATGTTGTGATGGGAGTGTAGCACGTTATATGAAGGTAATGAATCCATAGGAGATTTCTAGATTGAAATATGAAATATGTATGTTTGTGCAAAAATGTGAAAAGATAACCTAAACATATATATGTGTATATATATTCCGCAGTGGGAGTCTTGTCTTGTATGAACGCCCCTGAACAAAGGATTGGAATATCCTGAAACATGTCGGGCTTACTGAGCTACTTGGCAAGAATCATGCATAATTTAAGACAGAAAATAAGCTGCTGTTGAATTCATATAAACTCACTCCTGCTCTGATTATAAGTATTCTGTATTTATGATCTTTTATGATTTTGTTCTTTGTTCTTTTTGACTTGTATGGTTTTTCTACGCTGAAATTTTGTAATAAACTAAATCTATTTTTATACAATTTTGAAAGCATTATCTGTGCCCTGAAAATCCCAACCCTTTTGAGGGAAACTTTTCTGTTAAATACTGGTTCCCAAAACAGTGTCAGGTGTCCAATTTGTCCGCCGTAATATCACAGTTCTGCCATAAGTCGCTGATCGCTGCCATTACTAGTAAAGAAAAAATAAATAAAACATTGCATAGTTTGTAGACATTAACTTTTGCGCAAACCAATCAATATACACTTACAGGTGGTCCCCTAGTTACAAACATCCGACTTACAAATGACTCCTACTTACAAACGGAGGGAGACAACAGGAAGTGAGAGGAAATCTCCCCATAGGAAGGGAAATTCACTCCTGTAAGAGTTATTATGAAGCTTTATCACCAATCCTTGTTTCCACAACAATCCAAAATGTTCAAAATCCAATTATCATCGGGACAGGAAGTGAGGTGAAATCTTCTGAACAAAAACACAGACAGGAAAACAAACATTACAGGGGTGTTAACCCTTCCCTATGCTATCCAAAAAGCTTAAAATGGTTTTGTTGGCTGGAGGTACACTTAAAAAATGTACCTGTTCCCACTTACAAACAAATTCAACTTAAGAACAAACCTACAGTCCCTATCTTGTTTGTAACCTGGGGACCGCCTGTTTTGGGATTCTTTTTACCAAAAATATGTAGCAGAATACATATTGGCCTAAAATTGATGAAGAAATTTGTTTTACATTTTTTTTATTGGATGTATTTTAGAGCAGAAAGTAAAACATTTTTTTTTTTTTCAAAATTGTCAGTCGTTCTTTGTTTATAGCGCAAATAAGGTGATGAAATGCCACCAAAAAAAAGCTCTATTTTTGGGGAAAAGGACACAAATTTTATTTCGGTACAACATCGCACCACCGCACAATTGTCAGTTAAAGTAACGCTGTATAAATTTTTTTTTTTTTAAATGGTCTGGTCAGTTAGAGGGGTAAATCTTCCAGAGGTCAAGTGGTTAAAAGAAATTCCCCCCTTGCAGTGGTCCCCTACCCCCTTGAACTGCATTAAATACTTGGTATGTCTAGTGGTGCATGCATTAGGGGTAAATACTTGCCTTATGTCTCACTCCAGCAAGGTTCCTGCAGACTTCTCTGTAAGCTATGCAGTCCAGCCACTTCAGTGTACAATACAGGGTTAATGTCCCTGTATTGTACATAATGATGCCGAGACGCCACACACAGATCACAGCTTCAAGCAGAGAAGGAGAGCACAGCACTAGGGCGTAAGTACTACAGCCTGTACTCTTACTCCTAGACATAGGAAGCATTTAGCACTGGAAGTGCGAGGAGGGGGCCGTTGCAAAGGGAATTTCTTTTTCTTTGATTTGGGCTTTATAGATAAATTGAAAAAGATTGTTCCCTGTTTTGACTCTGAAGCAAGTGGAGTGCAATGCACATATTTAAAAAAAGACATCCTGCTGTGCCACAGTAAGGCCATACCACTGCTTTATAAATAAACCTCTAAGCAACCATAGTCCCAACAGCCTAAGGGCCCCTAAAGAAGATTTTAATCTAAAAATTAAAATACAGGTACATTACACTGTTTTTATTCACCCGGTCATTTTATTACGGCTGCTTAGAGAAATCAGGTGTCACATCCACAATTCGCAGAAAAGTCATTTTTTCTCAGTTATAATTAGGAACTTACAGTAGATCATGGTGCGGCTGCTATATTAAAGCCAAGCAATAATGTAAAAGATGTACTACACATGCAAATTATGTGTTACCAGCATGTTTTGATGCTGACGCTGTAAAAATCAACACAACATACAGAATATGTGTTTTCACAGTATTGCTTAATAATGGAGGACCCTCACCCTACTGAATGGTACTTATAAAAACTGTTTTGGTTTAAAATCCCATACCCATTAGCCTTAAAAATATTCAGAACTCATTTTCAAGATTGGCCCCATTGGCATCCATTGGGTTTGGATTACCACGTTCTTCAGAATTTACAATGGGCTTGATTAACATCCCCTGAATTGAACCTTGGCACATTTATTCATCTCTAGTGAATAGCTCCATTTTTTTTTTTGCTTTATAAATTATATTGTATAAGATTTTTTTATATTGGTGTGAGTAAATGTTTAATAAATAGCTGTTGATCTGGATAGTTTTATCTCAGGCCTTCTTTAGTAGTGTGGCCACCAGCTTCCAATTCTGCAGGACAGTTGCCACCCTCCTTGTGTGAACTACAGGAATCCAATCCAGTTCAGTTAATGCCCCTTGCTGGTTGAATGACAGCTGCACTGACTTCAATTGTCACACTGCTGAACAGCTTAGCCCATTACAGAAAATGGAACATACAGGATCAACAGGCAATAAAAGTATAAAACAATGTTACAGAGGGGGCTCAGAAAAATAAACATTACTGCACAGGCGGCACAGTGGTGTAGTGGATAGCACTTTCGCCTGGCAGCAAAAGGGTTGCTGGTTTGAATCCCAACCACGACACTACCTGTCTGGAGTTTGACATGCTGGTAGGCTAATTGGCTCCTGTCTAAACTGGCCCTAGTATGTGTATATATGAATGTGAGTTAGGGACCCTAGATTGTAAGCTCCTTGAGGGTAGGGACTGATGTGAATGTACAATATATATGTAAAGCGCTGCATAAATTGACAGCGCTATATAAGTACCTGAAATAAATAAATAAATGAATGCTGCATCCTATATGTCATCTTTTATTTGGCTGCCAGTGTTTACCTTTTTACCTTGGGATGCCTGCTTTCCAAAAGACTCACCATACCTCTTACTAAATACCTTGAGGTGTCTTCTTTCCAAAATGGGGGGCGTTTGTACTGTTCTGGGTTTTCAGGGCCCCCAAAGATATAATTGGCAGTCAGAAAATCAAATGTGTAATTTCTGACATACAGTATGTGCCAAAACAAGACAATACAGTGTCCCAAAACGCACAGCATGTTACTTTGCGGTGCACTGCAGGGTGAGCACACTGCTCCCTACTATATTAGCGCCATGGGATACACCACTACACACCTCAGTGCATGTTTTACTGAATTTTTCTGCAACACACAAGTATGAATGGACCCTGAGGAGCCAAATTCTAGTATAGTACTAAACAGAGGAAGCAGCAAGTGCTCCCTTACAACAGACAGTATGTCCGGTGCGTTGTGTCATTACACACATGTTCGAGATGCGGTCCATTCAGGGCAAATTAACAAGGTCTGTAGAAAGATTCTCCTCCATCCACTGATACTCACCTATCCAATGATCACTGCAACACGAACATGTGAAACCAGCCTCAAGGTTTTTAGCTTCATGCTAATGTCTAAAATGAACCACTCATGTCTGCAAAGTAAACATTCTTAAATGTATCTGAATACATCCTATGGTCTTCTATGTACATATGTAAACTAGATGTTCAGAAGTGTTTTTGAAATCAAGAACAATTTGCATTAATAGTCCATTTAGTGTTGGTTTTGTGGAGATGAATGCACATAAACACAAACTTGTTTTAAAGCAGGACCATTTAAAACACAGGAAATAGAGGCGAACTTCACCCTAAAAATTAAGTTCTGCTTTATGTACCCCCCCTCCTAATATTTTTAGACATTTTTATGGGGGGGCATAGGGCATAGGCATTTCCACCCCTTGGGACACTCCCAGGGGGCTGCAGGACCATTCACGCAGCGCAGCTTGCACATGCGCAGTAGGAAGCTGGCTGTGAAGCCGCAATGAGTCACAGCTGGCTTCCCACAGTAAATATTCTGGTGCCGGGACCCAAAGAACAGACCTGGGTGGGGATGGCACTGGAACCTTGGACAGGTACCGTGCATCCGTAAAGTATTCACAGCACTTCACTTTTTCCACATTTGTTACAGCCTTATTCCAAAATTGATTATACTCATCATTTTCCTCAACGTTCTACAACCAATACCCCATAATGACAACATGAAAGAAGTCTGTTTGAAATCTTTGCAAATGTATTAAAAAAAAAAAATCACATGTACATATAATTATTCACAGCCTTTGCTCAATACTTTGTTGAAGCACCTTTGGCACCAATTACTCAAGTCTTTTTGAGTATGATGCTACAGGCACACCAATTTTTGGGCAGCTTCTCCCATTCTGCTTTGCAGGACCTCTCAGACGCCATTAGGTTGGATGGAGAGCGTCGGTGCACAGCCATTTTTAGATCTCTCCAGAGATGTTCAATTGGGTTCAAGTCTGGGCTCTGGCTGGGCCACTCAAAGACATTCACAGAGTTGTCCGATAGCCACTCCTTTGTTATCTTGGCTGTGTGCTTAGAGTCGTTGTCCTGTTGGAGGATGAACCTTTGCCCCAGTCTGAGGTCCAGAGCACTCTGGAGCAGGTTTTTATCAAGGATGTCTCTGTACACTGCTGCATTCATCTTTCCCTCGATCCTGACTGTTCTCCCAGTTCCTGTCACTGAAAAACATTACCATAGCATGATGCTGCCACCACCATGCTTCACTGCAGGGATGGTATTGGCCAGTTGATGAGCACTGCCTGGTTTCCTCCAGACATGACGCTTGCCATTCAGGCCAAAGAGCTCAATCTTTGTTTCATCAGACCAGAGAATTTTGTTTCTCATGGTCTGAGAGTCCTTCAGGTGCCTTTTGGCAAACTCCAGGCAGGCTGTCATGTGCCTTTTACTGAGGAGTGGCTTCCATCTGGCCACTCTACCATACAGGCCTGATTCCCCATGACTACAGTGCCTTGAAAAAGTACTCATACCCCTTGAAATTGTCCACATTTTGTCATGGTACAACCAAAAACATAAATGTATTTTATTAGGATTTTATGTGATAGACCAACACAAAGTGGCACATAATTATGCAGTGGAAGGAAAATGATAAATGGTTTTCAAATGTTTTACAAATAAATATCTGAAAAGTGTGGCGTGCATTTGTATTCATCCCCAGAGTCAATACTTTGTAGAACCACCTTCTACTGCAATCGCAGCCTTTTTGGGGATGTCTCTACCAGCTCTGCATATCTAGAGAGTGACATTTTTACCCATTCTTCTCAGCAAAATAGCTCAAGCTCTGTCAGATTGGATGGAGAGTGTCTGTGAACAGCAACATTCAAGTCTTGCCACTGATTTAGGCCTGGACTTTAACTGGGCCATTCTAACACATGAATATGCTTTGATCTAAACATGATCTAGCACTGACTGTTTAGGGTCGTTGTCCTGCTGGAAGGTGAACCTCTGCCCCAGTCTCAAGTCTTTTGCAGACTTTTCATCTAAGATTGCCCTGTATTTGGCTCCATCCATCTTCCCATCAACTCTGACCAGCTTTCCTGTCCCTGCTTAATAAAAGCATCCCCACAACATGATGCTGCCACCACAAAGTTTCACAGTGGGGATGGTGTGTTCAGGGTGATGTGCAGTGTTAGTTTTTTTCCGCCACACATAGCGTTTTGCTTTTAGCCAAAAAGTTAAATTTTGGTCTCATCTGACTAGAGCACCTTCTTCCACGTTTGCTGTGTCCCCACATGGCTTCTCACAAACTTCAAACAAGATTTCTAGCTTTCTTTCAGCAATGGCTTTCTTCTTGCCACTCTTCCATAAAGGCCAGATTTGTGGAGTGCACGACTAATAGATTCTCCCACCTGAGCTGTGGATCTCTGCAGCTCCTCCAGAGTTATCATGGGCCTCTTGGCTGCCTCTCTGATTAATGATCTCCTTGCCCGGCCTGTCAGTTTAGGTGGACGGCCATGTCTTGGTAGGTTTGCAGTTGTGCCATACTCTTTCCATTTTCGGATGATGGCTTGAACAGTGCTTCGTGAGATGTTCAAAGCTTGGGTAATTTTTTTTTACCCTAACTCTGCGTTTACTTCTCCACAACTTTATCTCTGACTTGTCTGGTGTGTTCCTTGGCCTTCATAGTGCTGTTTGTTTACTAAGGTCCTCTAACAAACCTCTGAGGGCTTCACAGAACAGTTGTATTTATACTGAGATTAAATTACACACAGGTGGACTCTAGTTACTAATTAGGTGATTTCTGAAGGCAATTGGTTCCACTAGATTTTAGTTAGGGATAACAGGGTAAAGGGGACTGAATAAAAATGCACGTCACACTTTTCACATTATGTGCCACTTTGTGTTGGTCTATCATAAAATCTGTTTACGTTTCGGTTGTAACATGAGAAAATATGGAAAATTCCAAGGGGTATGAATACTTTTTCAAGGCACTGTAAGCTCAGAGGGCGGAACAAAACACATTGGGGGCGTGGCCTGATTGAAGTTCAGGCTGAGGTTGCCACTTTCACATCGATCTTAGGGACCACATCGATGTGCGGTTACAGAGACCCTCCCTTTTGTCTTGAGTTGCAGCAGGAGCTGGGACGAGCTACACTCCCAGTGGTGGATGCTTGAGAATTTGAAACAACCCATTTAGAGAGCCTGAGGGGCTCACAAAGTTGTAACAGGTCACATATAAGCCTGATTGGTGGAGTGTTGCATAGATGGTTGTTCTTCTGGAAGGTTTTTCTCTCTCCACAAAGAAACGCTGGAGAGCTCTGTCAGAATAACCATCAGGTTCTTAGTCCTTCCCTGACTAAGGCCCTTCTCTCCCGATCGCTCAGTTTGGCCAGGTGGCCGGCTCTAGGAAGAGTCCTGGCAGTTCCAAACGTCTTCCATTTACGTATGATGGAGGCCATTGTACTCATTGAGACCTTCAATGCTTCAGAAAATTTTCTGTACCCATTCCCAGATCTGTGCCTCAATACAATCCTGTCTTGGAGGTCTACAGAAAATTATTTGGACTTCATGGCTTGGTTTGTGCTCTGATATGCACCTTTAATTGAGGGACCTTTATATAGACAGGTGTGTACCTTTCTGAACCATGTCCAATCAACTGAATTTACCCCAGGTGGACTCCAATCAAGTTGTAGAAACATCTCAACGATGATCAGTGGAAACAGGATGCACCTGAGCTCAATTTTGAGTGTCATGGCAAAGGCTGTGAATACTTATGTACATGTGATTTTTTCATTTTTAATAAATTTGCAAAGATTTCAAACAAACTTGTTTTACGTTGTCATTATTGGGTATTGTTTGTAAAAATAACCCAAAACAGTGTATATTAAATAGTCTGTGTGAAAGCTATAGTCTACAGACTATGGAATATATACAGTATTTGAAAATTGCTTAGTCCTGAAGTACTGACTGCCTATATCATTTTTGAGACCCTAAAATGCCAGGACAGTCCAATTACCCCCCAAATGACCCCCTTTTTGGTATGGTGTAAGGTATTGATCAGGGTGCTGGTATAGTGTATGGCAGTGTTGTGAGCACTGGTGACACTATGACAGGTGCCAGATGGTGGCTGCATTCTTTATAGTTATTATTACACTTGGGGCAGTGATCAGGGACACTGGGGCAGGCTGTGAATGTAAATGGTGAATGACAGGCTCCTGTACACCCACAGGCTGCAGCAATGGTTCTCTCTGCTCTCAAAGCTGATCTCTGTAAGAGCAGAGAGAACCAATGTTTACATTTGGTTTCCCATGTGATTGGACACAGTAATCACATGGTGCAAGACCATATGATCACCTGGATACAACAGTAATGTGATCTGCAGTGTGTGGGGGACACGCTGATCACCGGACTCCCGGGTGCACACTCTGTGAGCCACAGTATGTATGTGCAGTGGGCAGACGGGAAGCAGTTAAACACAGGAGTGCCTGGCTAAATGAGACCTAAGTTGCCCATTTACTGGTTGGTTTAACTAGATGGCCCTGTGTCTTTTTTCCCAACCTACTTACATTTTTGTGTCCCTTCAGTTTTTTGACAAAAAAAAGCACATTTATCAACAATATAGTTTTATCTTTAGGACTGGTTCACGCCACAAAAACGCACTTCAGATCTGTTCTGGATGTGGTTTTGTATGTTTGTTTTTGGCATGTTCCACTGCATTTTTGATGCGTTTCCAGATGCTTTTTTTTTCACTGTAGTGGGGTCCAGTGCATTTTTCTACTTTCCAGGACAGTAAAAATGCAGCATGTTCTACTTTTTTTTTTCTGGAACTGGGAAGCCCTAGAACTGACTGCACTGGTATGAACTAATGCCTTTGGAAACCATGTAACCTACTTTCCATGAGTTTTTCAAGCAGAAAGAAAAACGCACTGGAGTGCATGTGGTGTGAACTGGCCCTTAGATTTAGTAAGAATTTTGGAAGTCATGTTGTATATGTGTACATTAATATTGATATATTTTTTTTAACCACTTGCTGACCGCCAGCCATCGTGTGATAGTGACAAAGTGGATCGATATTGGGAACCACTGTCACCCAACGGCGGCCGCGAGATTGTGTTCCGGGGAAGCGGGTAGGGCGGACTCGATGTCCGCAGGCTACCCGTGATTGCTCCCCCGCAGTGACAGAATGGAGGTCCGTGTATGTAAACACACGGATCTCCATTCTGACAGGGAAAAGGAATGTAAATGTAGGCTCCCTGTATATGGGAGCTGCAATCAATATCCTCCCCCACCCACGCAACACACTTAACCCTTAGAGCAACCCCCTCACAGGTTAACCCCTTCCCTGCCAGTGACATTTATACACTAATCAGTGCATTTTCATAGCACTGATCGCTGTATAAATGCCAATGTTCCCCAAAAAAGTGTCAAAATGGTCTGACATGTCCACTGCAGTCGCAGTCCCGCTAAAAAAAATTGCAGATCGCCGCCATTACTAGTAAAAAAAGAAATAAAAACCCCATAAATGTATTCTCATCATTTGTAAACGCGGCCACTTTTGCGCAAACCAGTCAATATACGCCAATTGCGATTTTTTTCACCAAAAATGTGAATATAAATCGGCCAAAACCGATCAAAATGTTTTTTCTTTTATGTATGTATTATAGCAAAAAGTAAGAAAAAGGGATTTTATTAAAACTTACCATAAAATCCTTTTCTCTGAGTTCACTGACAGACGCAGCCCTTCTTTAACAAGTGGGTTCTATGCACATCCTACCAGGAGTAGACCTAGGCAAATAGAAAGAAAGCAAGCTGACCCCTCCCTGGGGGCCGTCCTCACTCTAGCATATAACCCCCCTGCTCTGTATAGCATATCAGTTCGTAACAAGCCTTACAAACGCAACACAGAGGGGTGGGTGCTGCGTCTGTCAGTGAACTCAGAGAAAAGGATTTTACGGTAAGTTTTAATAAAATCCCTTTGTCTCTTACGTTCACTGACAGACACAGCCCTTCTTTGACAAGTGGGATGTCCCAAGGCTGTGTCAGTTAAGAGGGGTGGGTAAACAATAACAACTGTACCCAACAGAGTCCTCTCAGGAGGCGCCAGCCGCGCCTGCAAAACTTTGCGGCCAAAGACAGCATCCGCAGATGCTGAAATATCATCTTTGTAAAACGTAGTAAACGTGTGCACTGAGGCCCAAGTAGCCGCCTTGCACACCTGTGACACCGAAGCCTGGTGTCTGAAAGCCCAGGAAGTGCTAACTGCCCTGGTGGAATGCGCCGTGACTGGAAAAGGGGGGACTTTGCCCCGAACAGTATACGCATAGGTCACGGTCTGCCTGATCCAGCGGGAAACAGTAGCTGACGAGGCCGCCAATCTTTTGTGCGGACCATCCATCAGCACAAACAACGCATCAGATTTCCGAAAAGAAGCTGTAGCCTCCAAGTACACCCGCAAAGCCCTCACGACATCCAAAGAATGTAACTCAAATTATTTGGGATTCGACGGGTGCGGACATAAGGAAAGAAGAACAATATCTTCATTAATGTGAAAAGAGACCACCTTCAGTAGAAACGAAGGAGAAGGACGCAAGACCGCCTTGTCCTTCTGAAGGACTAGGTAAGGAGACTTGCAGGACAAGGCTGCCAACTCAGACACCCACCTAGCGGATGTAATGGCCACCAAGAAAGCCACTTTCTGCCACAGCAATTGTAAGGGAATATCCCTGATCTTCTCATATGGCGGTTTCTGCAGAACAGAAAGCACCAAATTCAAATCCCACGGCGCCAAGGGCAACCGTATCTCAGGAGCCACATGGCGAAAATAATGCGACGCCAAAGGCCGCTGAAAAAGAATCCCCAGAGCTGAAATCTGACCCTTGAGGGTACTCAATGCCAATTTTTTTTACAGCAAAAAACTGTAAAATCCCGCGCTCACCAAATAAAAGATAAATATGTCAAATAAATATTAATACTGGAGAAAAGTGTAAAAAAATATATAAATGTTAGAAGTGGCAGCACGCATAAACAACAGATCCGGATTGTTCAAAAATTGTAGAAACTCATATGCATATATATATATATAAAGTATTGTGAGATATCCAACAGAGGTCTTGCATTCACATCAGAGGTCCCCCCAGGAATTCCAACAACGGTTCCACGGATCTGATGAGCAACCATCCGTCTGGGATTTATAAACAACTGCGTTTATACCTCTACCATCTGGTAAGCCCCCATCTGTTTATCTGTTGGAAATACTACAGAGATATACTGCTATATGGTTGAACTGTATCTGTCTCTACCATACACATAAAGACTCTCCGTAATTCAGGCGCTGCATATGAGTTTCTACAATTTTTTATACAGGCCCTGCTGCAAAAAAGCCAGGACCTTGGACACCACCTAAAGCGGGGATTCCAACCCCCCGCCTCACACCAGGCAACATAGGCCTTCCAGGTGCGATGATAAATCTTGCGCAAAGTACACTTGCACGCTTTAAGCATGGTAGGGATCACGGAGTCAGTGACACCCCTATCCCTTAACACCTGGGACTCAATAGCCAAGCCGTCAAAGTCAGCGAGGGTAAAGCAGGGTGCAAAATGGGTCCCTGTGACAAATCTTCTCGCAGCGGAAGACTCCAGGGAACATCTGTCACCATTCGCACCACGTCGGCGTACCAAGGGCGCTGAGGCCAATACGGAGTCACCAGGATTGTCGGAATCCCCTCCGCTTCTATCCTGCGCAGTAGCCGTGGTAGAAGCTTGATAGGAGGGAAGGCGTACAGGAGCTGATACCGACCCCAAGGCGCTACCAACACGTCCGTGTCTGCCACCAGCGGGTCCCTTGTCCTGCACACTATGGTCTGCACCTTGTGATTGAACCTGGACGCCATGAGGTCCACGTCTGGTGTGCCCCACTTGTGGCAAATCTAGCGGAACACCTCTGGATGCAGGGAGCATTCCCCCTGATCCAGCGTCTGGCGAGTGAGAAAGTCCGCCTGCCAATTTTTTATGCCCGGAATGTAAATGGCGGAGATTGCCGGCACGTGAAGTTCTGCCCATCTCAGAATGAGAGCCGCTTCCACAGCCGCTGCCGAGCTCCTCGTTCCGCTCTGATGGTTCACGTACGCCACGGCCGTGGCGTTGTCCGACTGAACCCGAACCGGGAGGCCGCGCAGCCTTACCGTCCAGTGGGAGAGGGCAAAGCCTGATCGCCCCTCAACTCCAGTACATTGATCGGAAGGCGGGATTCCTGCGCCGACCAACGGCCCCGAACAGATAATTGCCCCAGGACCCCTCCCCAGCCCGATAGGCTGGCGTCCATCATGACTCGACCAATTCAGGGGGGGGGGGGGGAGGACTTCCCCAACGTTAGGGCCAGGCCCGAAGCCACCAGGCCAACAATCCTCTGGTCTGATGATCCAATCTGATCAGCTGGTCCAGGGACAGCAGAGACTTGTCCCACCGTGACGGAATTGCTCGCTGTAGGAGCCGAGTGTGACTCTGGGCGTAAGGTATCGCCTCGAAGGCTGAGACCATGAGCCCCAACACCCGCATACAGAACCGTAAGGAGGACCACTGGCATGACAGCAGGGTTTGCACCGCTGCTTGCAGGGTCAGTAACTTGGCCGGAGGTAAGAACACCTTCGCCTGCTCTGTGTCCACAATCAATCCCAGATATTCCAGGCGACAGGACGGGGTCAACGACGAGTTCTGCAGGTTGATCAACCAGCCAAAGTCTTTCAACGAGGCCATGGCGATAGCCATGTTCTCCTCCAGAGCCGAAGCAGACTCTGCTCTCAGGAGTAAGTCGTCGAGGTAAGCTACCACCGCGATGCCTCTCTGCCTCAACAGCGCCAGAACCGGGGCCACTAGCTTGGTGAACACCCGAGGAGCCGAGGCCAGACCGAAGGGAAGTGCCATGAATTGGTAATGAAGATCTCCAACTGCAAAGTGCAGGAAGCGCTGGTGCCGGAGACAAATGGGAACATGGAGTTACGCGTCCCCGATATCCAGAGACGCCATGAAGTCCCCTTGGTGCAGGGCGGCCACGACCGAACGGACAGATTCCATTCTGAATTTTCATGCTTTCACAATGTGGTTTAGCGCTTTTAGGTCCAGAACTGGCCTGACTCCACCTTTTTGGGTATCACGAAAAGATTTGAATAGAAGCCATGGAACCTTTCCAGCGGAGGTGCCGGCACAATTACCCCTTGTTCGGAGAGCGACTGAACCGCCTCTAAGAGAGCCTCCTGACGCCCCTGAGGGAGTCTCAAGTTCGATGGGAAGAACCTGTCTGGGGGTACAGTGCTGAACTCTATCCTGTACCCAGAGGACACTACTTCCTGCACCCACCGGTCAGAAATGCGGGCAGTCCACCTGTCTGCGAACCCCAGAAGACGTCCCCCCACCCGAGAATCGAGTGGGGGCAACCCATCATGCGGTGGCAGACTTATCCTCCGCCTTTTCGCTCTTGCGCTGCCAGGGCCGTTTACCGGACCCAGAGGCAGGCTTGCCGGGTCTTGAGCCCTTGCCCGCTGCGAAAACAGACATTTTAGACAACATGGGAAGCAGGTCCAAAGCTGCGTCACACAGGTACCGAAGACCCTCTATCAGATGCTCTGCTTGCTGCGACGCCTCAATCGACCTCCCGCAGCTCAACTCCTTGTGCAACTCAGTCGCACACTCAGTAAGAGATTGCGCCTCCATAGCTGCCGCCAGAGCTGGTCTCATGGCTGACCCCGCCAACTAGAACAGTGCTTTGGACACTGCCTCCATCCGCCTGTCGGCCGGATCCTTAAAAGAGGGAGACCCCTCCAAGGGGATGGTCGTTGCCTTACTCAGGCGAGCCACCGGAGGGTCCACTGCGGGGGATGCCTACTTCTTCACAAAACTATCCTCAAATGGGTAGCGTACAGCGAAACATTTGGGCACGGCGAAGGAATTCTGCGGACGCTGCCATTCCTTATAAACCAAATGGTCAAAGAAATGATCATAAGGGTAAGCCCTAGGAGACCTAGGTGGCTTAGTGGACCCACAAACGTATTCAGTCTCCTGCGACTCCCCTGCTTGGTCCAGTCGCAAGGACGCACGAATATTAGCGATCAGTGCCCAGCTCACCCTCTGAGAGCTCCACGGGGGTCCCCGTGACCACTTCCAGTTCAGACTCCTCCCCCCGATGTTTTTTAGGGGCCCCCTTAGCACGGCATGGCACCTCCCAGGGAAAAAATTCCCCAAATACTGATATCAACTGGTCCAGGGACACCAGAGTCCCCAGCGCAGGTTGCGCTTCCACTGGCTCCTCCGTGGAAGGACCCTCAGGTACAGCCGCCATTGCGCCACCGATACTGACAGGCAGAAAAGCCCTGACACCCCCACAATGCAGCCCCACAGATCAACCCGGAAAGACCACCAGGAGGACTGCACCCACCGCTGCCAGCACCCCAGGGAGAGCCCAGCTATACTTGCTGTTAGTTGCCTCTCAAGTGCTGCGTCCCAGTAGGAGTGCTTAGTGACCGCCAGTCAGAGAGTCTGCACCGCCTGTGCCATCCACGCTGTCCCAGAGTGAAAGAGGAAGCATCGGCTTAGCCGCACGTTTTTCTTCCCAGGCACATCCAAAATGGCCACCGAGCGGTCACAAGAGGCTAAAAGCCTGTAATACAGGCCGCGACTACGGCAAAATGGCTGCAGTTCGTCACTAGAGGCCAAAATCACTAAGAAAATGGCCGCGGCTACGGCAAAATGGAGGCAGATCGCTGCATGGCAACTTGGAAGCGCGGGGTGCGGGGGAGGGTGTAGGAGGGGGGTGCGGACACCCAGGGGTGACCTGAGCCCTAGAAGAAACCCTCCACCGGCCGGCCTAAAACGCTAAAATATGCCCAGCCCCCCTCCTCTGCGCCCCTAGGGGGGGGGAGGGGGTCACTCACCAATCCGATGGGCGTAGCGGGTAGTCATCCGGTTGCAGACCTTCCTCCCACTGCCAGAGAGGGATGCTGCAAGCCAAAGGCCTCTGGATGGGAATGGAGTCCGGTCACTCGGCGCAAGTGGGGATCACCCACTGACCACCTGCACGGAACGGGCACAACGCGGCGAACCCCGCCAAAGCTAAGGGTAGCTCACATCGGTCGGCTGCTCTGGGGAAAGTTCAGGATTCTGGATATCCTCTATGCCCCAGCCGGCTTCTTGATAGCAGTTCTTCATCAGGTAGCTTTAGAAAAGGAAAAAAAGCAGCAAAAAATGTGGAACTGCAGATCCCATAAGGGAACCAGGTCTAACTGCTTGCACTAGGCATAATAAAACTGATATGCTATACACAGCAGGGGGGTTATATGTGAGAGAGAGGATGGCCACCTGGGAGGGGTCAGCTTGCTTTCTTTCTATTTGCCTAGGTCTACTCCTGGAAGGATGTGCATATAACCCACTTGTCAAAGAAGGGCTGCGTCTGTCAGTGAACGTAAGAGAAATGTTTTTTTTTTTTTGCAAAAAATTGTCGCTTTTTTATAGCGGTGATCAGAGATGATCAAATACCACCAAAAGAAAGCTCTATTTGTGGGGAAAAACAATGTTGCATGACTGCGCAATTGCCAGTTAAAGCGACGCAGTGCCGAATCACAAAAAGTACTCTGGTCCTAAAGGGGGGAAATCCTGTCGGGGCTGAAGTGGTTAAGATAGTTTGATGAACATTTTCCTGCATTACTGACACTGCACAGCACCTTCAATGTCATTGTATAGTGCTCTCACCGCCTTTCCTATTCTCACCCTCCAGCATGTCACCCTGTATTCACACCCTTTGCCCAACACCCTCTCTCTTCCAACTGTCCTCACCCAGCACCCCCTGTAATGCTGACACTTCATGTCCTGTTACCCAGGTCTTTTCATAAAGGCAGCACTGACATGGTACCCAGCAATGCTTACAAAGCACCCTTTGTCCCTCAGCACCCCCTATCAACCTTAGGCCCCTTTCACACAAAGGGTCTGATCAGGTCCACCAGTGAGTTTTTCAGGAGGACTTTCCATTCACCCCTATGGACTGGCAGATGTAAAGGAACTTGTGTCCGTTTGCACCAGGCTACCTCTGGTCCGCCAAAAACCAGAAGGGGATCCATCCAGCAGTGTATTTAAGTTTAGTGCTGCCCTATGCCTGACTAAGCTCACGCACCCCTAATTTAAATATGATCCACCCCTTCCTGTCAAGGACACACCTCTTCCAGTTTAAGACCCGCCTTGTCATCTGCAAACCCCACCCCTTCTGTTTTAGGCTCCACATTTTCATATTAGTGCTCCACCTCTTCCTCTACATTGAAAGTGTGTACCAAGTGCAGCCTCATCACTGCCCTTCAATGCAGCCTCATCAGTACACATCAATGCAGCTTCATCAGTGACCACGAATGCAGCCTCATCAGTGCCCAGCAATGCATCCTCACCAGTGCTTATCAGCGCAGAGGGGGAGCTCCTCTTTAATGAGTTTCCATTGTTTCAGCATGCATGGAGCACTTTGCACATGCTGAAATCAATGCAAACTCATTAAACAGTCCACATTCAGTGAAAGTTCATTAACCACTTCCCGACCGTCGTATGCAAAATGACGACCGGGAAGTGGCTTAGTTATCCTGACTGGACGTCATATGAAGTCCTCAGGATAACAAGGGGGCGCGCATCGCGGCGATGTGGGAGGTCAGTCTGACCCCCCGCAATACCGATCTCGGTAAAGTGCTTCCATCCGAAGCACTTCACCATGTGATCAGCCGTGACCAATCATGGCTGGTCACAGTGTAACACAGGAAAGCCGTTTATCGGCTTTCCTGTACTCAGGTCTGCAGACCTGAGGAGTGGAGAGCCGATCGGCTGCTCTCCTGACAGGGAGGGTTTGTGCTGATGATTTATCAGCACAGCCCTCCCTCGGATCGCCACCCTAGACCACCAGGGAGCCTGCCCAGGGACCACCAGGGATGTGCCCACCCAGGACCACCAGGGAGCCGACCAGGGAGCCAATCTGGACCACCAGGGAGACCCCCCTAGACCACCAGGTAAGAGACATAGTGCCCAATGTGGATGGCACTCAGTGCCACCCTAGACCACCAGGGAATGAGCCCCTATCAGTATATATGCCCACCAGTGCCCCTATCAGTGCTTACCAGTGCCCCTATCAATGCATACCAGTGCCCACCACTGCCACCTACCAGTGCCCATCAGTGCCACCTATCAGTTCCCAGTGACCGCCTATGAGTGCCAATCAGTGCTGTCTATGAGTGCCCATCAGTGCCGCTTAGCAGTGTCCGTCAGTGCTGTATATCAGTGCCACCTATCAGTACCCGTCAGTGCTGCTTATCAGTGCCGCCTAACAGTGCTCATCATTGCTGCATATAAGTGCCTCATCATCAGTGCCACCTAATCAGTGCCGCCTCATCAGTGCCAATCAGTACTGCCACATCAGTGCCCGTCAGTGTAGCCTCATCAGTGCCCACCAGTGATGGAGAAAATTTACTTATTTACAAAGTTTTGTGACAAAAATAGAGAATTTTTTTTTTTTTTCAAAATTTTCGGTTTTTTTTTATTTGTAGCGCAAAAAATAAAAACCGCAAGGGTGGTCAAATACCACCAAAAGAAAGCTCTATTTGTGGGAACAAAATGATAAAAAAATCTGTTTGGGTACAGCGTCGCACGATTGTCATTCAAAGCGCAACAGCACTGAAAACTGGTCTGGTAGTAAAGTGTTCTAAGTGCATAGTATTGAAGTGGTTAATATACAGGTTATCATATTGCAATAAAGTGATCCATGCTACAAACTCATTAAACAGTCCACATTCAGGGAAAGTTCATGTACTGCAAACTTTGCAGTACATGAACTTTCACTGAATTGGGACTGTTTAATGAGTTTTGAGCATGGATCTCTTTGTTGCAATATGATAACCTGTATATTAATTTCCATACTGAGCATAGATTTACTGTTTGGCACATGCACATTACAAAGGTAATTTTACCTGCTCTCCTGGCTGGGGGTTCCCCTTGTGCCTCTCTCTCCTCCTATCATCAGACAGACCCCGCCCCCCGGCCAGGGAGATGATGCAGTCAATGAAAAGCCGCTCGGAGGCAGAGCCTCCGTCCATCAAATTACACACAGCCAGTCACCGGCCGCTCATGGGGGCGCGAGTCACTCCCCCCCACTCGGCCAAGCACACCCATCCACCATCCTACTGCCCAATATACTTGCAAATGCGGCTGCAGCAAGTCAGCCGCCAGGGGGCTGCATTTGTGCGGGAGGCAGCCGCGGTAGCCGGGACTCCGGAAGGCGAGCCGGAGGGGCTTATTTTCGTGCAGGGGGCAGCTTTTTTTGCCGCCCCACCGCAAAGTGCCGCCCTAGGCATGGGCCTTGTTGGCCTAGGCCAAAACACAGCACTGGATCCATCCAGGCGGCACCGGGTGAAAATGAACAGTGGAGTCTGTTTACACCTGATCGCTCATAGAGTAGAGCAAAGCAAAGGGGCTCTGTCTGTATTCGCTCTGCAGAAACTGGGCAGACATGGATGTGTCATCCACCTGCTTTGCTATGCCCAACTCACAAATCCCCTGATCTCAGTGGTGCCCATCCTGTGTGACGTGGCCCTTAGGCCTCATACACACGGACGATTTTTGACGCCGGCGTTTTTTGCAGCTCTTCATGTTAGTCAATGGCCCCATAAAAACGCCGACATGTTTGAGCTGTAGATGGCGTCAGCGTTAGTGAGCTGAAACTAGAACCCACGGCCAGCGCGTTCTGAGGCTGTAACGTTTTGGCGTTTTTTGGCGCCTACGCCGCAAAATGGCAACTAATACTGTACCGGCGGTTTTTGACACCGACGTTTTTAGGTTGAAAAATAGCAGAGGGATGATTTTTTTTAAAAAACGCCTATTGACGCCGACGCTCACTAACGCCGATTTTTTTTCCCTTGATGTCGGGCCCGACGTTTTGTTTATTTTTAACCACTTGCCGACCGCCGATCGGCGATTGACGGCGGCACAGTGGCTCTGTAACGCGAACCGCCGTCATACGACGGCGGCCGCGAACTCGCGCCGTGAGCGTGCGCGCGCCCCCTAGGCGCGGGCGCTGCAATGGCATTCGGCAGAGGGCCTTTCAATCTACAGCGCCAGGCCAATGATTTTTGGCCTGGCCCTGTAGATCGCCCTGCCAATGAAGAAGGAGAGACTACAGCTTTTCCTGTAGTCCCTCCTTCTCCTTCCTTGAAGGGGACGGAGACAAATGTAAATGTCTCCGTCCCCTTATTACGGTAACCGTCCCGCTAGATGTCCCGGTCCGGTTTTTAGTAACCGGACCGCGACATCTAACTTTCCGGGAGACGGCTTACGGTAACGTCGCGGGCGCGGATCCCCCGCGCGCGTGCGAGTGCCGCGCTCAAGCGCCGGCGGCAGCATACTGCCGCCAAGCGCAATGTCTCGGTGACACGGCGGCAGTTAGCGGCTAGCCGCCAGCCG
>BLSH010527132.1:2398812-2415611 GCA_018402905.1 Glandirana rugosa | reverse complement strand
AGCAGAGCTGCAAACCTCCTGATTGCAGCAAACTGCCAGCTCCCCATGCACCAGAGCTAAGTGCTAACTAGAACATAGAACTTTTTTCTAAACACTCGGGGACATTTAGGCCCCTTTCACACTGGGGCTGGCGGGCGGTAGCGGTAAATCCCCGCTCTTCTCAGCGGGGATTTAGCGCTGTTATAGAGGCGCTACGGCGCCGCTATGCAGGCGGGTGCGGGGCACTTTTAACCCCCCCACAACGGGTTAAACAGGGGTTAAAAGTGCCGGCGCTCCCGGAGCGGTGTACAGCCGCTACGGGAGCGCTGCCCATTGAATTTAATGGCAGGAGCGGTGAATACACCGCTCCCCACATTCCTGAAAAATCATGCTTGCATGATTTTCTTCAGCGCTGCGCTAGCGCAACGCCTCAGTCTGAAAGCATCCATAGAGATGCATGAAAATAATATTTAGAGCGTTATTACAGCGGTAATTTTAGCGCTTTACCGCTGTAATAACGCTCCAGTGTGAAAGGGGCCTTACTGAAACTAGTGCAAACAAAATCTGGTGCAGCTGTGCATAGTAACCATACAGCTTCTAGGGTTTATTGCCAAAGCTTAATGTGATACCAAAGTCTCTTTTTTTTTTTTTCTTTAAAAAATAACAAACATGTTATACTTACCTCCTCTGTGCAGTGGTTTTGCACAGAGCAGCCCCAATCCTCCTCTTCTCGGGTCCCCCTCCATTGCTCCTGAACCCTCCCTCCTGCCGGTTGCCCTCCACACAAAGCAGCTTAATATGGGAGCAGCTCTGTGTGTCCATTCAGACACGAAGACACAGTTTGCCCTTCCCCTGATTGGCTAACAGCCTTTGATTGACAGCAGTGGGAGCCAATGGAGCCGCTGCTGTGTCTCAGCCAATCAGGAGTGAGAGCCCCAGATGGCCAAGGCACTCGTGTACATTGCTGGATCGAGATGGGGCTCAGGTAAGTATTAGGGGGGCTGAGGGGAGATGCTGCACACTGAAGGTTTTTTAATCTTAATGCATAGAATGCATTAAAATAAAAAAAAACTTTTGCCTTTACAACCACTTTGAGGCTGGCTTCACACTGTGTGTGGACGCAGCTCATAGCAGGGGTCCAGTGCGTTTTTCTCCATTTCAGGCCCAAATTTTTTGCCAGAATTCAGACCTGAAACAGAGCCGAAGACACACAGGACCCTTGTGCAATGCGCTCTGCAGCCAACCCGGAGACATATGAAATGGCTCCATTGAGAGCCAGTCATTCTTTCCTGTCAAGCGAATTGGATGCGTGAAATTCGCATCAGTGTGAACCCAGCCTGAGGTACTTTCACACTAAGGAGTTTTTGAAGTGTTTTTGGGTTAAAAAAAAGCACCTAAAAGGCTAAAGAAACATGCATCCCTTTAAATTCTATGCATGTGTTCACACTGGGGTGGTGCGCTTCCATTGCAGTGTAAAAAACTATGCTTGCTGCATTTTTGAAGCATGTTTGGTGAGTTAAAAAAAACCCACCAAAAATGCTCCTCCCCGTTGAAATGAATGGGAACCACATCTAAAATGCCTCAAAAATTCACACACTAAAGCCACGTACACACGGGACGACGATCGCATACAACAGGTCATACTAACGACCGTTGTATGCGATATCGATCGTTCGTATGCGCGATTTGAACAGTCGAACATACGACGGTCGTACAAGGGAGTTGTATGAGCAGACTATAAAACTTGGTCGTACCAACAAGCGGTCATACGACCGTTGTATCGTGTGTACAGAGCAGTTGGTACAACAAGTTGTATTGTGCAAAACACGCATGCTCAGAAGGCAGGAACGGCCGGATGCTAATTACATGCACCTGAACGGTCTTCTGCGGTCGTATGATTGTGTAGTGCAGTCAGTATGCTACATACAACAGCCAACTTGACACGATCATACGTGCGATCGTCGTCCTGTGTGTACGGGGCTTAAGTCGGCTTGACAAATTTGCTTGGAATCTAGCCAGCTAAAAAAGTTAGGAGCCAGTTTTTTTAACTAACAATAAAGCTGTATTCCAGAGTTAGATCCAGTGATCCAGGAACTCATGCCTGCTCTCCTCTATGGGGCAATCAGATGGAAACAAACCGCCTGTCTGTTTCCATCCGATCCACTAGACGGATGGAAAATAGAACCACCACCATCTGTCTGTTTTTGGTGGACAGAATCGGATGGCGGTGGGTGTCTGCTGACATCCGCCACTCCATAGGCCCCTTTCACACGGGGCTGTCCATTTGCGGACTCCGCTCTGCTCAGCAGGGATCACTCTGCTGATCCCCGCTGAGCAGGCGGATGACAGCTCTGTCTCTGCTCACTGAGCGGATACAGATCTGTCAAGAGCCCCGCTCTCCTCCATGGAAATCAGATGAAAACTGATCCGCTTGTCCATTTTTTTTTCATCAGATCCGATTCTCCAGACGGATGGAAAACAGGGTTTCCATCCATCTGTATTTTACGGACAGGATCGGAGAGCGGCGGATGTCAGTGGACATGTTACTGCTGACACCTGCCACTCCATAGGGCTGCACGGAGCGTCCGTTCAGGTCCGCCTGAAAAACTGACAGGCGGACCTGAATAGAATGCCGGTGTGAGTGGGGCCTTCGGATGTGTGCCTGTGGCATGGCAGGGGGAGAATGAATAATCAATAAATTAATCTCAATTAAAAAAAATAATAAAATAAAACTGTACATCTATTTACATCATCTTTTTTGTGGGGCTTTAAGTGCCCCACAAAGCTGCCCCACACTCCCTGACCACTCACTATTAATCAAAGGGCCCCAGGTAAAGCCTGCAAAGAAATCCACTTCTCCTCCTGGGAAGTAGATGGGCGGGCAGAGCAGGCAGGGGAAACACTCAGCGCGCCCTCAGTGACTGTTTGTCACAGCCACCACAAGAGGGCACCAGTTCCCCACCTAATGCATAGCTCCAGAAGGCTGCAAACAAAGCCGGGGCCTCAATTACCGTCCGGTGCAGCCACTTCGTGCACTCGCGCGTGGGGGGGGGCGGGGCGCCGCACGGTTACAGAACACCTCTTGCAGGGCTGCCCCAGGTTGCTAAATCTAGTCGCCAATGCGACCTGGCACCTGGGGTTTGTTGAGCCCTGCACTAAGTGTGTTTGGTGCAATTTTTGACTCCCATGTCCTTTAAAAAATGCTCCATTAATGCATAGACATTTTACAGGCAGTTTTGATGCGAACCAGTGTGAAAGTAGCCTAATTGAACAAGCTGAAATTAGAAGCTGATTGGTTACTATGTACAGCTGCACCAGATTCTATGTGCACCAGTTTTACTAAATCTCTTCCTTGGTGTGAATGATACCATTTAAAAATGATTACATGCATTTATATGTGCTAGAAATGCATACAACACACCTGTCATGGGTCAAAAAAGACTCATGTACTCATTTTGGCTTTCACCATGATTTATGCTTTATATTAACAATGAGAAACTGTGCACAGAATTGTATAGTAAGCAGAAACCCTCTTTAATGTCACCAGCATTCCAAAACTAAAATGGTTTTATCACCCCCTTTTATTTTTATTTAGAATTTTTATTTAGAATTGAGCTTTAGCATTTTCCTGCTCCTGATGTCCTCTAAATAAAATGTTAAATTTGTGTTTTGGATTCTAAGGTTTGGATAGCTCATAATATGAAGAGTAGGTAAGCCAGGGTCCTGAGCAAGGATGGGCTCGGGCGTGTTTGGAACCGAACGTGCCCGATCCTGCCAGGAAGCTGACACTGCGCAGCGCTAATCACAGGCAGTGAGACATTTCCTGATCCACGATCTGGAAATGTCTCGCTGCCTGCAGTGTTGGCTTCCTGGTGGGATTGGGCACATTCGGTTCCATCCTTAGTCCTGAGTAAAGCTGGATTGAAATTTGGCCAGTTTACCAGATACTGGCCAAATTTCACTCTGTGTGTAGCCCTTTCTGTTCAACAGAAGCCAATCGTTGGATCAGCTTCCGTTGCACGGTCCTGTTGAAAAAAATCTGCATTTTATCAGCTGCTGCAGCGCTGATCATTGTATTTTGACAGGGGGACAGGTCTCCATTGTTAGAACACAGTGGGGGAGATTCGCATCTTAATTTGTTGTTATAAGACAATTGGTTGTAAGGCTTGATTCACATCAATGCATTTTGCTTTTCAGCGTTTTTTCACAGCTTTTTGCTGTGCTTTCCGTGCTTTTTTTTACCGCGATTTTGCAGCAATTTGCGTTTTTTTATATTTCAATTTTTTTTATAATATTTTATTTTATTTGGAAAATTTTGTTGCTAGGCAGATTTAAACCGCAAAACGCGGCAAAGACATAGCACTTGTGTTTTTCTTGCATGCCCATTGAAGTCTATTACATGCAAAACGCTGCTTTTTTCATGAAAGATAGTCCCCGACCCTTTCCAAAAATGCAGAGGCACAAAAAAGCATTGATGTGAACATGTTCCATAGGAACCCATGTTGAAAGAAATTCCCTGCATTTCTTCAAACTGCATCAAAAACGCACTAGTGTGAATGGAGCCTAAGGGGGAGCCATGCTGTGTTTGTGTCACCCCCATCATTACATCCACGTAAATAATACACTAAAGTATAACAGCAAAATCTTTTTTTAGTTTAAAACATAGTGGAGAGAGATTAGAACACCTGTCACCTGTTTTAATTGCTGTCAGTGTCCCTATTAGGCCCCTTTCACACGGCTTTCTGATCAGGTCCACCTGTCAGTTTTTCAGGCGGACCTGATCAGACGCTTCATTCACCTCTATGGAGCGGCGGAAGCAGGGCTTGACAAATTTGCTTTGAATTTAGGAGCCAGCTAAAAAAGTTAGGAGCCATTTTTTTTTTTAACCTTTTGCCTACCGGGCACTTTCATCCCCTTCCTGCCCAGGCCAATTTTCAGCGCTATCACGCAACACTGTAGCCATATGAAATTTTTATCTTTTTTTGAGACAGATAGAGCTTGGCATTTAATCACCAGTGGGGTTTTTATTTTTTGCTAAATACATGAAAAAAGACTGACCATTTTAAAGAAAAAAAAACTTCTAAAATTTTGGAAGTATGAATAGGTTTCCTTTACTGCACAGAATAAGCACCTAGGTAAGAAAAACCCAGACTACTGCCTGCAGAGGCCCTGAGGGCTGCATGATACTAGCCAAAGGACTGCATGGCTGCAGGATGGGCACCAGGTCCCTATACAGATTGAAACCCCATTATTGCCTTCCTTAGCTATTATACCAAATATCAGAGCTGAGCTGCAGCATGCTACTGCTTTATGCGGCTTGGCTCTCCACCTTACAATTTTCTATGAGCACCTTTACAGTGTGCAGGAGTGTCTACAACACCCTGCAGATGAATGAGAGAGCTGAGTTGGACTCTGTTGTGCTGATGATTGGCTGAGCCATATCAAATGAGGGCAGAGAGAATGTATGACAGAAAATAGATAAAGCAGCGCCAACCCCTTAAAAACCCATATAAAGTCCATACAAACAAATATGCAAAAGGAGAAAAAAATTGTCCGATAATAAGTGAAAATATCACTGAAAAGTGTCAAAACAGTCAAATCAAATGACTAAATATTTTAAACAAAGTGACTCCAGGGCTTTTAAAGTGATGATGTGCTCCGTAAACGGTGCAAGGTGCCAGAACCCCTCATGTAGCCCCACTCACCAGAAACAATGGACCCGCTGCTTTTCAGTCAGGGGGTCAGACAAGCTAAATTCTGGTGAAGGTAGATCCTAGCCGGGATCCTCTGGTAGAATGGAGGTGAGTGACGTGGGTTAAGATATCCAAAATGGCCCTTCCCCGAATAGCTCAGAGAAACAGAAAGAAGCTCATAGTGTAAAACTTTAAAATCTTGTTTATTGCGCGAAATAGAAATTTACTTACAGGATCACAGAATAAAGACAGCATGTAGTATCCAATACAGCGTTGGCCGGCGTGCGTTCCACCATGAGCGGAAGTGACGTTAGCGGTTGTGATAGACCGGAAATGACGTCAGCGTGTTTGGCTCCTCCCACAGAGCGTAATCACGGACCGTTTGGAGCACATCATCACTTTAAAAGCACTGGAGTCACTTTTCTTTAAATTATTTACCGTAGTCACTTGATTGGACTGTTTTGACACTTTTCAGTGATATTTTCACTTACTATCGGACATTTTTCTCTCCTTTTTTATACTTGTTTGTATGGACTTTATATGGGTTTCAAAGGGGTTGGCGCTGCTTTATCTATTTTCTGTCATTTTATTATCAGGATATTATTGTCCTGAGTGCAGAAACCCCCCTCATCACAAGTTAATTTTCACTTTTATGTCGTTTATACATATTTTTTGAGGTTTTGATTATATCACATCCATAGCGCGGATTGTTTGGCATAATAACAGAGAGAATGTATGCCTAACTAGATTACACAGTAAATGAAGGTGTTGAAATGCAGTACATTTAGATATAAGGGAATTTATATAGCCTGTAAAATGCTCTCTGAAGAGTGATTCAAACGCAGATCGTTCTTCTGACAGCACTGCTAGTGTGTTCTAGTCCTGTTAGCTGTTAAATGTACCTATAAAATGTGGGGGACCCCTTCTGTGGATCCTATGGGGTTTGGGCTATGCTGCTCAAGTAGCAGCCACATGTCGACTGCAAAGATGGGTTATGTTCTAGAGTAAATTTTTCTGTGTTACCCCAGTCCATCTTTGATCTAAGTCTTGCTGTCACTTTCCCTGTATAGTACTTTCCCCAGTTGCTTCTGAGCAAATGTCTCCAAATTTGGTCAGGACTTTCCACCCCTTTGGCTATACTACTTGTAACTACTTAAGATCTCTCACTTGTATACCACTTTTAGACTAGAGCAATTCTCACATTTCTGCTAAGGATCTGTTTATTCTGTGATAACTTTGTCTATACTTCAGATTTATAATGCTTGGTTTTGTCTGCAGCATCTCCAATTGCTGCTGTAATACACATCAAGTCCTGGCTGTCATTTTAAGGGACAGGGCATGCTTTGTATGCCTGCGTACTTTCAGAAAGTATTTTTGGGCATACATAGCACGCCGAAAGTCTACAACCAGTTAATTTCGTTTTTTATTTTTTATTTTAGCTCCGATGAGCTCTTTAAACCTATACATGTAAATATTAATAAAACGAACAAGTCATTTTAGAGGTGCTTAAAGTGATATTAAAAGCAAAAAAAAATAACAAACATGTCATACTCACCTGCTCTGTGCAGTGGTTGTGCACAGAGCAGCCCTGACCCTCCTCTTTTCAGGTCCCCCGCTGGCGCTCCAGACCTCTCCCTCCTGTCGAGTGCCTCCAGAGCAACCAGCTTGCAATGGGGGCACCTAGGCAGACGCGCTTCCGAGCCACTGCTCTGTATGTTCATTTATGTCATGTTGTGTCATTCACCTACTCTCTCATTGGCTGTGTTTGACAGTAGCGGGAGCCAATGAGGAGGGAGATTCTCCGGAGAGCCGAGGCTCTCGTGCACATCACTGGATCGAGGGGGAACTTGGGTAAGTATTAGGGGGGAGGGGGCTGGGAGAGCTGCTGCACACAGAAAGTTTTTTACCTTCAGCTTTTAGAACCACTTTAATGAATTTGTTTGTTATATGTATTATTACTAATGCATGGTAATCATAAACATTTCTGTCATCCTGATTACTGCAGGCTGTCATCTGAAGCTCTCTTTCTACAACAGTAGCTTTGCAATTATCTGAGCCATAATGTGGCCTCTGATATTGACTGCAGCAAGGACGTATGCTCCATATATTACCTTCCCAGTGGCACTCGTGGTGGGAGCAGTAGGATATCACTTGGAATGGTTTATTCGTGGAACCCCACAACAGACTAAAGAAGAGCAGAGCATTGTAGAAAAAAGAGAGGAAAGAGTCCTACAGGAGGCTGCAGGACGGGATCTCACTCAAGTCACCAGTCTGAAGGAAAAACCAGAATTTACACCCAAAGCTGCCCTTAATCGCAATCGACCGGAAAAAAGCTAAAAATATAAAACTCCTCCCCGTTCTTAATTTTAGCTGTTATTCTGACTGTACCAGAGACCTGATGGAAGACCATTGTATACTACCTTTCAGTTCAGAACTATGAAGACCAATCGTGCATCTTTATAATATTGAATATATTTCCTCTTGATGGGCTCTCCAGCAGAATCCTTTTACCTCTTTGGTTTTCAAGTCTATCACCTCTAAACTTGCTCACCCCTAAAAAATGGATTGTTGTTGGCTGTTTTGCTTCTGTTGTCCATGCTGAGTCTTATATCAAAACTCTCTAATACATAAATGGAATGTTGGTTATCTCAAGATTTGTTTCTGGTTGGGCTCACTCACTGCATGGCCACATGAACAGAACAAAATGCATTTTTCTCTTCTAAATAAAGATGTAAAATGTCATGATAAAAATATAAATGATATCTTCTTCCTAAATAGAGATGTCCAGTCTGTGATGAGAAAACAATGTATTATATTATTAAATTAACCACCTAAATTTGATTCTTGTTATCCCCTTTACAGCAGTGCTCACACTGGAAGAAAGAGAGGGCCAGTAACAGGAACCAATTAGGCTCTGCTGAATGTTCTGGTAGTGAACATTCTGATAGGTGGAGAGTGTTCTTCTCAGTGTGCTGCCTCTCCCTTACAGTCCACTCTCGGGCTGGGTGCAGGAGTTGGCCATTCTCTATTAGTTAAAGCCCAACTCTGGGCAAACAAAAAGGTTTCCCTTGTGGGGGCAGTGCCTGCACTGCACAGTTTAAGTGCTTGTTTTGTCCAGGGGAGAAAAGAAAGCCTTCTGCTCAGGGCTGATGCAAGAATATTTGACACCCTAGGCAAAACATTTTGCCGCCCCCATTGGCTCCACCCTCTTTGCCCTGCCCATGTGACAGGAGGCAGCGCTATACAAGAAGCATTGGCTCTGCTTCCTCTAGCACTGGCTCCAGTGCTGTGCTGAGCCTCTAATTCTAATTACACTACCAGTCGGATGGAGCAGCTGCCTGAGACTGAGCTAGTTACGTGCTGTAGCCTGCGGAGCATGCAGACGCGGAGGGAAACCAGCGGCCGGGCACCCCTAGGCAGCAGTGTGCCCTAGGCGGCTGCCTAGTTTGCCTAGTCGTAGCACCAGCCCTGCTTATGCTCACTGGATCCTCCACTGCAGTGGCAAACAGCACTCTTCCATGATCCAGCAGTGGACTGTTCCTGCCGCCCCCATGTCCAAAGCAAGTCTATGGAGCCTGTTCTGGGCTTGATGAAGTCAAGAACAGTCAACTGTTCAAAACCTCTAGGGGGTGAGAGTGCAGGAGCTGCAGGGACCTGCCTTGTGCTGGGAGGATCAGAGGGTTAGGTAATTATATCTCCCTTTATCTCTTCCCTAGACAAAAACAAGCAATTAACCCTTCCAGTGGGGAGACAGCCCCCACTGCAATAGAAGGCCTATTTTTGCCAGGAGTTCAGTTTTAACTGCAGTAGAGAACATTTAGTCAGATTCCAACTTGGCATTGCTGTCTCGTAGGGTTGTGTAAATCTCAGTACTGAATGGACAGATATATGATGCCTATCATAGCTCCCATATATGTTTTTCGGCTGTGTATTTAGCTATTTGCCAGGGATTCGGCTTTAACCTCTTCACGCTGGCCATATGCATACGCCTGCTGGTGGACCTTAACGCTGAGAGGCCACATATATGCGTACCAAAATGTAAACAATGCTGTGATGAGAGTGTGCAGTCTGTGCACTCCCGGCACAGTTATTGGCAGGTAACGGAAAGCTCCTGATCGCTACTTGCGATCGGGAACTTTCCAATCGTGACTGTCAATCGTGGCGATCTCATGACCAAATTGCCCGCCTCCGCCTCTTGGTGTCTGAAACCTCTTTAAGGGCCAGGAGGCACCGGGGCTAAGGGCCCGTTCACACCACATGCAAGGCAGTGCTTTTTTTTCTGCATCAAAAAAGCATGGAAAGTAGATGATATGGGTTCCAATGGCATAGTTCACACCAGTGCAGTGCTTTTCAGTTTCAGAAAAAAGTAAACATGCTGCTTTTTTCCTGCACAGAACTGTATTGGAAGGCAGTAAACGCATAAAAAAAGCGTTAAAACGCGCACGCAGAAACACATGTGGAACGGATCTGGAGGGCGTTTTTGTGGTTTGAACTTGCACTAAAAAAAGCATAAAAAATGCACAGGACCCCAGTACAGTGAAAACATTTTTTCAACCCAGAACAAGTGTGTAGATAAGAGTTTGTGACTGATTAATACCTTCTTATCTGCAGATTTGTTCTAGGTCAGTGACTTAAAATACCCATTGATGCTGCCAGAAATCCAGTGATCTCTTATCTTCATGTAGCCAGCTGACAATATTGTTCTGCTGCACTAAAATCCCAAGGGGTGTTGTCAGCCCTACCCAATTCTTTGTTAGATTACAGTATTGTAGTAGTACATCTCTGTATGTATCGCAAAAATGTATTACATGTTTTTTTTTTGCATAGAAACTCTACCTAGTGTTCAGCTTTAGGCACACAGGACGTTAAAAAAGTCCCAAAAACGTCAGTAGGTTATCAGTGATTTTTTTCAGCTGTTATTAGCGTTATATTACCAGCGGTTTTGCGCGTTTTTTCAAATTTTTAAAGGGCCAGCGTTTTTCTTTTTTTCAGTTGATCTAAAACGTCCAAAAACGTTGGGGATCAACGTTTAGCTGCGTTTTTGAGCGTTTAAGCATTTTTACAGCTGAAAAACGACTCTCAGAACCCTCTAGTCTTGTGTTTTTTTACAGCTCAAAAATGTCCCAGCCAAAAACAGTTGATAACAGCCTATGTGTGCATGAACACATAGGATAACATGATGGAGGGTTTATTGACTGTAGAAAAAAACAGCTGCTGTAAAACAGACAAAAAATGTCCTGTGAGCATGAGGCCTTAGGCTCCATACACACTGGGCTTAAAAAAAGTCTGTTCTCTTGGGAGTAAAACACGCTCATATAGAGCATTGTGTGTACAAAGTTTAGAAGAGTTTTACGTTTTTTTTTCTACCAGTAAGCACCAATCAGAAAAGCGATCCAGAAGGGTTCCTCTAAACGTTGAGCTTAAAATATGCCTGTAATCATCCTAATGGACACACAGGATAACGTGTAGCTTCTACAGGCAGAACACAAAACTCCTGTAGAAGCAACGTTTTTTATGCCAGTGTGCATGGAGGGTTACCAGAGGCAGAGTAAATGACTAAAGTCATAGATTTTAGGTTAACTTTAGAGCTGACTGGAACTAAAAAAGTGAAAATTTGTTATCTTATAGCGAACATCTAAAAAAGGGTTAAGCAATACACTAAAAATGTATGTTTTGTCATGAATGCCTCCTAAAAAATACCAGTGGACTTTAAAAGCAGTTTAACCACTTGCTTCCCAGGTCAATTCTGACACTTTGCTCCTACATGTAAAAATCATAATTTTTTTGCTACAAAATTACTCAGAACCCCCAAACATTATATATGTTTTTTAGCAAAGACCCTAGGGAATAAAATGGTGATCGTTGCAAATTTTTATCTTGCACGGTATTTGAGCAGTAATTTTTCAAACGCCTTTTTTTAAAAAAAAAAAAAAGCAGTCTCGTGTATTAAAAAATAAGAAAACAGTAAAGTTAGCCCAATTTTTTTTGCATAATGTGAAAGCGGATGTTACACCGAGTAAATGGATAACTAACCTGTCACCCTTTGAAATTGCACACAATCGTGGAATGGCGCCAAACTTTGGTACTTAAAAATCCCCATAGGCGACGCTTTAAACACAGGAGCAGTAAATTCCCCTCTCACAGAACAGCGGTCTGCCTTGTTTACATAGGCAGACAACTTTTCTGCCTGTCTCCTGAACAATCGGCAGGTCCCGCTGCTTGGCTCCCGCTTTGTCCAATCACAGCTGGAGCAGGTCGCCGGCAGCGGACGTGCCCCAGACCCGGAAGTGTTAGATTGGGTACATAATCTGGCACAGAGTGGCCGCCCTGCCGCAGTATATGTGCATGGGGCGGAAGCTAAGAGGTTAATAGTGGACCGTGCAGTCTCCAGGCAGTCTGTTAGATTGGAGAAAGGAGGGGGTGGAAGGAAAAGGGGAGTACCTTACCATCCCATGTCATAGGGCTGTGTGTGTGTGTATGGAGACACTATAATCCCTGCTGCAATAAAAAGGAGCCACCCTGA
This sequence comes from Glandirana rugosa, assembly GCA_018402905.1. Classification (NCBI taxonomy): domain Eukaryota; kingdom Metazoa; phylum Chordata; class Amphibia; order Anura; family Ranidae; genus Glandirana; species Glandirana rugosa. The sequence continues at coordinate 2,403,416 of BLSH010527132.1, read as the reverse complement.
AACAGAAAACCCATGGTAGTGGTCAGGGCACTCCTGTACCCTGGGCCCCTTTCACACGAGCGGAGCCCGTTTTGACGGGCTCCGCTGCTCAGCGGGGATCCATCTGTTTATCCCCGCTGACCCAGCGGATGACAGGACAGTCTCTGCGATGACCTGTCACAGCTCCATTCTCCTCTATGGAGGATTGGATGAACACGGACCGTCTGTCTGTGTTCATCCGATCCACCAGACGGATGGCGGATCGGGTGTCAGTGGACATGTCACCTCTGACATCCGTCGCTCCATAGAGAACAATGGAGCGTCCGTTCAGATCCTCCTGAAAAACTGACAGGCGGACCCGAACGATTTGTGCATGTGAAAGAGCCCTTGAGCTTCATAACTGTATATCTGCATTGCATCTATTGCACTGTGCATGTGACTACTAGTCTCAGAAGCTTCACTGTTCTTGCTGGAGAGAAATCTGCATTGCAAAACCTCCCTGCTTCAAAGTGATTCTAGGGCTGCATTTTTTTATTATTAAAATAACAAACATGTTATACTTACCTGCTCTGTGTAATTGTTTTGCACAGAGCAGCCCTGATCCTCCTCTTCTCAGGCCCCTGCTGGCACTCTGGCTCCTCCCCCCTGCCTAGTGCCCCCACAGCAACCTGCTTGCTGTAGGAGCAATGTATGCATTTGCTCCTGAGCCCTACTCTGTGTGTCCATAAGATACACAGAGAGGGACTTGACTCCACCCAGCCGAGGGAGCCTTGGCTCTCATGCACATCGCTGGATGAAGATTGGGCTCTGGTAACTAGTTAAGAGGGAGGGGGCTAAGGCGTGCTGTGCATGCAGAAGGTTAAAAAAAACATCTGCCTTTGCAACGACTTTAATTCTGTTGATCCATGATTTCTGCAACTCCTCTTTATGCTCCTTGAATATTCAATATTAGTTATATAGTTCTAACATGAGAAAACCAAACTCTGCTTTTATGAATATGACCACCTCTACACAGAGACATTGGGCAGAGCACAGCAGTTAGTAATGGGGAAAAGATTTAGCTGCAGGACCCCTGCAGGCAATACTGGTAACTGGTCCTTTGCCCTTTGTTTGCTTTTTTGACCCAGCTTCCACAATTTAGGTCTAAGAATACATTCAGTTGAATGCTCAACCAATTACAACCTAAAGCAGATTATTTCAACCAAGATGCCGTGGCACAATGTCCAAAAATTATCAACCAGCCGGAGCGTGGATCAGGCTTGCTTTTTTTTTGGTACACAAAGCCACACATTTTAATTGTGCACCGCTACATCCTTGGGCATTGCATGGGCCAGCTGCCAGCTTCCTAACAATAGATGACATCATAGGTTGATAAGGAGGACATCAGGTGCCTAAAGACGTCCTTATTTGCCCCTTCCCTGCACTGGGGTTACGTTAGTTAAATGAAAAAGAGAAGCTGAGGGAGAAGAGAAATGCTGAAATACTAGTCATTACCAGTGTCCAAAGGAGTATTTGCTTTGTAAGAATAAATCACCACAAATATTCGGTGCCCTATGTATGTAGATGTCGCTAAAATATGTAAATCTGTCCATTATGTTTTTTACAATTTAAAGTGGGGTGCCGTAAAGCGGAGTTCCACTCGTTTTTTAGTTTATTAAAAGTCAGCAGCTACAAAAAGTGTAGCTGCTGACTTTTAATAAACAAAAACTTACCTGTTTCACGGTCCAGCGATGGCTGCGCCCGAAGCTTCTCACATCTCCTCCTCTTCCAGGCGGTGCTGTCATTGCAAGTGTGGGCACCAGCCGTGACCGCTCGCGGCTTCACGGCCGGGCACACACTGCGCATGCGCGAGTCGCGCTGCGCGTTCCTAGCGGCCAGGCAATCTTCTGGGACATGTGACGTGTCCCAGAAGATTGCCAGGAAGGAGGGGCTGCCTAGGGGGGAGAAGAGGAGTCGCCTAGGTGGCCTGGCGATGGAAGAAGGAAGTGGGACAGGAAGTCCCTCTGAAAAGCGGGTACACACTCCTCAACAAAAAAAAATGACATGCCAAATGTGGCATGTAAGGGGGCGAGGAGTGCTTAAAGCGGAAGTTCCATTTTTGGGTGGAACTCCGCTTTAAGATTTTGCTAAATTTTAAAATGGTGCCTTGACTGAACAAAGGTTGAGGAACACTGATCTAAAGGATGTTTGCAATCTGGGAATTTAAAGTTTTTTATATACTTGCTGGTGATAAGGGCAAACCTATCCATTTTAGGCTTAGGACAACACAACCTCCTAAATCTAATGAAACGTAAAGATAAATGCCAGCATTCTTTCAATAGTTTGTGTATTAAATATGTAGCTGTAGCTCCCTTGTGTGATGTGTTTGACCTCGACTTCTTGTGCTCTGAGTTCAGAATAATGAGGAAACACTTGCTGCCTTCATCTGATAAGGTCTTTAATGGGATTCTAGAGGAAACTACTAACTGGTGACTCCATAATCTATTGTTACTGCAAGCTTGAAGACTAAACACAAATGTGTAAGCAACCAAACACAAGAACTAGTGATTGGTAGAAACAGACATATGTGGCTTGCAGAATATAAAGTGACTGACCACAGTCTGTTGTATTGATATACAATGCTTAGATAGAACATTAAGAAATATGTAAATAGGTAAAAGTTGGTGATTTTTTTGTTTAATAAGCTGTAATGGTATTCGCCTGTAAAAGGAGGATATGTTTGTGTGCTCCCTATAATTGTTCCCACCCAGTCCACATCCTACTAAGTGCCCAGTAGTTCCATGGCATTCTTGCTTTCACTGACCACAGATGCCGGAGAATTCTTTCTTCCTCCAAACATGGACTGTGGGGCTTTTCTTAACAGACCACTGATGCTGGGGCATTCTTCCACTGATCATCAACACTGTAGCTTTCTTTCTCCACTTGACCACCAATGTTTGGGCATTCTTCCACTGACATCTGGGCACTCTTTCTCCTACTAACCACCAACATCGTGCCATTTTTTTTGCCATTGTCCTCCCATGCTAATGCATTCTCCCACTGGTCAATGACAACAAGGCATTCTTTCTCCCAATGACTACAGAAACCATGGCATGCTTTCCATCACTGGCCATGAATGCTGGGGCATTCCTCTACTTACTACCAACACTTTCTCTGATTGACTGAAGACGGTTGTATTCACTACTCTACTGACTACCCACACAGGGGCACTGCTCCTTCTACTGCCCTCTAACACTGGGCATTCTACCTCCTACTGGCCACCAACAGTGAAACATTTCCTCTCCCACTGTCCTCTTGTTTTATTAGCAAATTAGAACACAAACTGTAGTGCCTTTGGGCAGGCATGCAGCTAAAGGAAGCTGGGAAGGATTGTGTTTGTTGCCAATGAAAGTGTACTCATCTTTAGGTGAGTGTTTTTGCAAAAGTTTTATGGATTTTATCCAATATCTGGAAAATTATTTGGGATTGATATTTAGCACTTAGAAATAAGTGATTTTATACAACAGGAAACACATCTGTATTTCACCTTGAACACACTTTGAGAACATAATGGTTCATTGAAGTCTTTTTTATTGAATTTGGAATGAAGCTTTAGCCGAAAGTGTATATCGGCCAAAATCATTTAGTACAGTAGAAACCAGGCAACATCATGCCTGTGTGCACAGTTGCTTGTCCGACAGAAGCTAATCTCAAGACTGACTTCTGTCGACCGAGCATGTTGGAAAACCAGAAGCCGATCGGCATCTGATCAGAGCTTGTAGCTCATGGCTGGGAGCACTGACTGTTGTGTTCTGGTAGCGGGATGGGTGGGTATCCCCTTGTCAGAACACAATAGCACAGCGAGGATATTGCTGTACTAATATTGCATAGTTTGTACAGCGACCTCCTTAGTTTTTTTTTCAGCCCTCTGTGTTGAACGAAAAAAAAAAACTTAACATGTGTGCCACACATAAGCCTCACCACACACATTACCATTTGATTTTATAATCTCTATTAGATGTGTCAAGAAGTATGTAGTGCAAGGGCTTGTCTGATTAATTTTGGTTGATTGGATAGTTTAGGTAGAGCATCATGCAGTGCATCTGGAAAGTATTCAGAGCTCTTTACTTTTTACACATTTTGTGATGTTACGGCCTTATTCCAAAATTGATTAAATGTATAATTTTCCTCACAATTCTACAAACAATACCCCATAATGACAAAGTGAAAAAAGTATTTTGAAATCTTTACACATTTAATACAAAAAAAAAATCACACGTACATAAGTATTCACAGCCTTTGCCATAACACTCAAAATTAAGCTCAGGTGCATCCTGTTTCCACTGATCACCCTTGAGATGTTTCTATAACTTGATTGGAGTCCACCTGTGTTAATATGTAAATTAGTTAAAACCTTATTCCGGCATTGTAGTGTTTTACACATTTTTCATTTCTCGAGACTTATGAAAGGTCTACGTGACGTACTACGAGATGGATTTGATAGGTTAGTTGGTTTTAATTAGTCTGTTCGGGAACGTGATGTATGAAGAACTGTGTAGATTATCTCTAATATTTTAGTTTACCATTACACACACCACTCCGAATACACACCGTGTGTACAATTCAAAAAAAAAAAGCAAGTTGTG
>BLSH010527132.1:2343208-2373735 GCA_018402905.1 Glandirana rugosa | reverse complement strand
GGGGGGGCTGACAGACAGGGGGGGCTGAGAGACAGGGGGGAGCTGAGAGACAGGGGGGAGCTGAGAGACAGGGGGGCTGAGAGACAGGGGGGGCTGAGAGACAGGGGGGCTGAGAGACAGGAGGTGGGCTGAGAAACAGGGGGGGCTGAGAGACAGGGGAGGGGGAGGCTGAGAGACAGGGGGGACAGGGAGGGGGGGCTGAGAGACAGGGAGGGGGGCTGAGAGACAGGGAGGGGGGCTGAGAGACAGGGAGGAGGGGGGCTAAGAGACAGGGGGGAGCTGAGAGACAGGGAGAGGGGGGCTGAGAGACAGGGAGGGGGGATGAGAAAGACCACATAGCACTGTCCCTATCTGCGGCCCCCCTCACCCCAAGCTCTGTGTGCGGGCAGCTGTGTAAGTAGGCTGCCGGGTAGCTGATGGCCAGCAGCGGCACGCCGAGTCTCCCCCTGGTTCGCAGATACACTTGCTGCTCTAGGCCTTCCAGCGGCTCCTTGGCAGCCTCCCGCAAGTCTTCGTCCTCCGGCCCGGGCCGCTCTCTTCTTGGAGTTGGAGAAGAGAGGATGTGGGGGAATGAAGGCTCTGGAAGCGCCGGGGTGGCCGCGCACGCTCCTCTTCGGTGGTTAGGGAGGGGGTGGAGCTCTGACATGTAACCGCCCTCCTAGCTGGCCACCTTCCCGGCTCGAATCCTTGCCGCTGTTGCTTTTACGCTCCCGCCGGCCGAACTCTGCATGAGAACCGGCCCACTGAGCCATCGGCCCACCGGGAAACTCCCCATTCTGATTCAGAAGTATCTTTTTGAGCTTCATGGAGGGCAGGATTTGTAGGTGGGAAGGGGATTTAAATGTACGTGTGGTGTACACCCCAGAGTGCTACCAGATCTGTAGATTTGAAGTGAAAGTCATGAAATGCCCAAAGAGTACTTATCTTTAGGAGGTCCAGCCAGGAGGTCCAGTCTGGGTAAAAAAAATGAAAAGTCAGCAGCTACAAATACTGCAGATGCTGACTTTTAATATTAGGGCACTTACCTGTTCAGGGAGCCCGCAATGTCAGCACCCCAGCCGATCTTTGGTTTGCAACCCGGGTTCTGCTGCTGCCATTTCTGGTGAGGGAACCCGGCAATGTAGCCTTTTGGCTCCAGCGCTGATTCCCTGTGGCAGGGTAAGGAGCAGGGTCAAACTTCTGAGAGACAGGCCCCCGTCTCCCGCAAGTGGGGAAGGGGACCTATCAAAAACTGATCCCCGTTCCCCCCTCCCCCCTGAAAGGTGCCAAATGGGGGGGAGAAGCATATAAGCGAAGTTCCACTTTTGTGTGGAACTCCGCTTTAAGTGCTGTAACCAGTAGCAACCAATCATCATTTATCTCGTACTGGATTGACATCAACAAAGGGAATTCTGATTGGTTTATATAGATTACTACATTCTTTATTGAATAAGGCAATTTACACAGTATAACTGTACATTCTTACTCTTCATTTCAGGACAGTGGGCAGATCAATGCAATTTATTGCCCCATTGCCAGGTGAACATCCAGATCCACTGGTGTATAATACACATATAGTCTAATATTATAGAGACATTTATTGCAGACTACATAAAACTGTGTCAGCCCTTGGGATATGTGATGGAATGAGGCATGTGAATACCTTCTGTTTTAAGAAGGCTTACTGTTTGGAGGCCTTTTTTGAAGGTCTTTTTGTTTGTTTGCTTTAGTCCCTTATCACTATATCCTATATGGTTATACTACCCAAGCCCTACTCCATAAAAGCCATGGTTTCTATGTGCTGTACTAATGATGGCAAATAAATAAACAAATACATAAATAAATAAGGTTCTGGCTGATGATTTGGATTGCTTTGCTTACTGTCCTGAAGTGAGGAATAATCCTCTAATTTTTGAACGAGGGCAGTAATTGTTTCATGTTTGACCAAAGTCAGGTTTTTTGTCATCTTTATTGGAGAGCTGTCCCATTGGAGACCTTTCCCTTCACGTTCTGTCCCGTAGCCAAATCAAGAAGTGAAGGAATCCTTGATTGTCCTTATTCCTTCCCCTATTACTATTCAGGGTACAATTCAAAATTTGGGATTTTCTTACACTTTCAGTGATAACAGAAAACAGGTCAAATAGAGAGGGTAAATCTCCCTAATGAAGGCATAGACAGCACTAAAAACCTGGCAGCTTTTCTAATCCTTCTCAACCTGTGACAACCACTTTAACCTACAGGTAAGCCAAGAATAAGGCTTACCTGTAGGTGCACTGCATATCTCCCAAACCTGCACGGTTCAGGAGATATGCAGTTTTTTGCATGTGCCGACGTCATGCCGACACATGCGCAGTGAAGAAACGGCGTGAGTGACGTCACGCGTCTCTGGCCAGTCACAGAGCCAGAGTCGCGGCCCCGGAAGGAAGAGGGGCAGATGATGGACGCGGCCTGGAGCGGGGACATTGCTGGACGCCGCAGGCTTCGTTTCCAGGTAAGTGGCACATAATGGGCTACTATGCGATGCATAGTGGCCCATTATGCTTCTACTTTACAGGGTTATATTGAGGAAGTAAACCCAATCTGGGTTTACTTCCTCTTAAAGTTATACTACTTAAATTTATGACCAACTTCAGTATTAAATGTATTGTTTAATAATGCTAAACTAAAACCTATTACTTGTGTTAGACATTATTTACCTAAGTATACATGTCCCTCGAGCCTCCCTTCCATTGTGCAACATGCCGGATTGCCATGTCTGAAGTTGACAATAAGGAGTTTTTAATTAGAACATAAAAGACCCACAAATGCTGGCATTGTAAGCGAAAAACAAAACATGGGGACTTGTACGGAAATAAAGTTTCTTGTTATTGTTGCAAATACAATTAGCAGCAGAGAGAATGGGTGCAGCTTACTGAAGCAGAATGAGGCAGCTTCCTTGGTATATGGGAAGCCAGCCCTTGGAAAGATATACTGTGAATGCAAGCTGATTAGCAATGCTATTCTAAGGAGGGTTTGCTTATCATTATGTTTGTTCTCTGAGGTCTTGACTTATTCTTGTAAGGGCACAGGAAGTTGCTTGTAGGGGATGTAATGAGAGGTACTTGGTGGGGAAGTGCTCTTAATAATAAATAATTCAATAAGAAATTGGGAGAGCAGGTTAAAAGGAAATGTCATAAAATGGTGCATTGTGTTCTGGTTGAGAAAGAACAGAGTGGAATGGTCAAGTGAGAGTAAACGTTCATCAGTTTGCAGACTCCATCCTCTTCCACCTAGTATGGTAATCTAATAAGTGACTCACTATTTCTGCAAGCATGACTCTAGCAGTTTTTTTCCATCTTATCCATCTTAGAAGAACCAATCTCTGTCCATGGCATGCATAATTTCACATGTACTTTATGTACCCATACCATGTGATTATTTCTTTGTCTCAGTCATAGTCACCTTGTTTAATTAGTTTGGACCTACAAGTTCAAGGATTCCTCTGGCTGACCTGTCATGTTGTGACCTATAGTATAGTTGGGGAGACACAGGCTAACTTGATACATTAGGATATTTATGCTGTATCATTTAAACTAAGCTATTTTATCAATTTAGTCAATAATTATAGGGCTGTGAATAGCAAACAAGCTCTAAACAAGTTCCCCCCTGGCTCACAGTCATTAGGTTTAATAATTGTGTTCAATTAGCAAAAAAGGAAACGGAAAAAGTTTATCAAGAAGTTATCTCATCACTCATCTGTTTGGCAAAGCATGTAAAAAAAGATTGCTAAAGGCTGGGGTAACAATTAGGGAGCCAAAGTTGGTGCAGACAATTCCTTTAATGATACACATTGCATTAGTAAAGTAAATGCATTCCCTTAAACACTATAACATTTTAACTGCAGCCTTAAGCTGGCCATACATGAATCGAAATTTGGCGGGTTCAGCAGGGACTGGTCAAATTTCAATCGATGTATGGGCGCTGTGGTTGCAGAGAAGTCAATCTACCAAATTTACCAATCGACTTCTGTACAACCGCTCAATTAGATTTCTGATGCGCGATCAGCACTGCTGACTATAGCTGGCAGCGCTGATCAATGTATTCTGAAGGTGGGGAAGTCTTCCTGCTGTCAGAATACAATAATTCAAGCTGAGAGGGAGAATTAGGTCAGTTAGGTTGCTCGAGGGCTCGCTCTTCTCCCCCTCCCTTCGGCAGCACCAGCATCACAAGTGTGGGCGCCCGGCTTTGGCTTCAAAGATGGGCGCGCACTACACATGTGCGAGTCACGCTGCCCCTTGGGAAAAGCCGGCGTATCTTCTGGGACCTGTGATGTGACCCAGAAGATCGCCGGGTGGAAGGGGAGGAAGGTGACCTGCCTTCCGGCTTCACGGCGCTAGGAGAGGAAGTGGACCGGGGACCCTGTGAAAACAGGGTCCCCGGTCGACCCCCCAAAAAAAATTACATGCCAAATGTGGCATGTCAAGGGGTCACCTTCCTTTAAAGCAGAAGTTTCACATTTGGGTGGAACTCCGCTTTTAGTTGTAAAACCAATGTCTACTTTTTCACATATAATTATTCAGTTCTGTAGATAACAAGTCTTATATTATATGTGCTTTATACCACTGACCATATACATCAGAAAAATATGTAATAATGAAAGCAGCGCCAGACCAAAAAAATAAAAAAGTCCAAATTAATTTATCAGTTCATAGTAAAACATACAGTGCCTTGAAAAAGTATTCATACCCCTTGAAATTTTCCACATTTTGTCATGTTACAACCAAAAACATAAATGTATTTTATTGGGATTTTATGTGATAGACCAACACAAAGTGGCACATAATTGTGAAGTGGAAGAAAAATGATAAATGGTTTTCATTTTTTTTTACAAATAAATATCTGAAAAGTGTGGCGTGCATTTGTATTCAGCCCCCTTTACTCTGATACTCCCAACTAAAATTCTAGTGGAACCAATTGCCTTCAGAAGTCACCTAATTAGCAAATAGGGTCCACCTGTGTGTAATTTATTCTCAGTATAAATACAGCGGTTCTGTGAAGCCCTCAGAGGTTTGTTAGAGAACCTTAGTAAACAAGCAGCATCATGAAGGCCAAGGAACACAGCAGACAGTTCAGGGATACATTTGTGAAGAAGTTTAAAGCAGGGTTAGGTTATAAAAAAATATCCCAAGCTTTGAACATCTCATGGAGCATTGTTCAATCCCTCATCCAAAAATGGAAAGAGTATGGCACAACTGCAAACCTACCAAGACATGGCCATCCACCTAAACTGACAGGCTGGGCAAGGAGAGCATTAATCAGAGAAGCAGCCAAGAGGCCAATGGTAACTCTGGAGGAGCTGCAGAGATCCACACCTCAGGTAGGAGAATCTGTCCACAGGACAACTATTAGTTGTGCACACCACAAATCTGTCCTTTATGGAAGAGTGGCAAGAAGAAACCCATTGCTGGAAAACAGCCATAAGAAGTCCCATTTGCAGTTTGTGAGAAGCCATGTGGGGGACACAGCAAATGTGGAAGAATGTGCTCTGGTCAGATGAAATCAAAATGTAACCTTTTGGTCTAATAGCAAAATGCTAAACTAACACTGCAAATCACCCAGAACATATCATCTCCACCGTGAAACATGGTGGTGGCAGCATCATGTTGTGGGGATGCTTTTCTTCAGCAGGGACAGGGAAGCTGGTCAGAGTTGATGGGAAGATGGATAGAGCCAAATACAGGGCAATCTTAGAAGAAAATCTGTTAGAGTCTGCAAAAGACTTGAGACTGGGGCAGAGGTTCACCTTCCAGCAGGACAACAACCCTAAACATACAGCCAGAGCTACAATGGAATGGTTTAGATCAAAGCATATTCATGTGTTAGAAGGGCCCAGTCAAAGTCCAGACCTAAATCCAATTGAGAATCTGGCAAGACTTGTAAATTGCTGTTCACAGACACTCTCCATCCAATCTGACAGAGCTTGAGTTATTTTGCAAAGAAGAATGGGCAAAAATGTCACTCTCTAGATGTGCAAAGCTGGTAGAGACATCCCCAAAAAGACTTGCAGCTGTAATTGTAGTGAAAGGTGGTTCTACAAAGTATTGACTTCGGGGGGCTGAATACAAATGCAAGCCACACTTTTCACATATTTATTGGTAAAAAAATTGAAAAACATTTATCATTTTCCTTCTACTTCACAATTCTGTGCTACTTTGTGTTAGTCTATCACATAAAATCCCAATAAAATACTTTTACGTGTTTGGTTGTAACATAACAAAATGTGGAAAATTTCAAGGGGTATGAATACTTTTTCAAGGCACTGTAAATGTGTACATATACGTGCATACAAAATTACACACATATACACATACAAAGTGTTAAGTTAAAAACTGCAGAGGTTTTAATAATTGCTCTAATATCCACATTGCACCCATAGTTCCCAACTGTCCTCTATTTGGACCCAGATAGCAAGGTTAACTTGCCACAAATTTGTAGCAGTGTTGAATTGTAAGTCTTGTTAACTTGCTGCACATTTTCACTGGCAAGTTGTACATTTGCACAGCACTTGAAATACAAGTTTTAGTTTTTCAAATTTGTGTAGCAAGTCTTTAGCAAGAGCAAAGTTGCAGTGGTGAGTCTACAACAAGAGCTCTGCAAGTCTCAGCAAGAGCTCTTCAAATCTATAGCAAGAGCCATGTAATGCGGACTTGCTGCAATTGTGCAACACACTTGTGAAGCCTGGCAAGTCTAGTAATAGCTTAGCAAGACATTTTAAAACTTGCCGCTCAATTGCTTGCTATCTGGGGAGTGACTTTTATTATTTTGGAACCAAATTTCTATTTGCTCATTTATCAGTTAACAGTTATCTCTGTTTTCAATGTGTACTGATGAAGTACATTGTTTAAAAAAAAAAAGACGTAGTGAAAAAAAACACTTTTGTGTATTCATTTTATTAATTCTCTCTGTTCTGCATAACTGGGGGGTATTCTTAACCAGTAGAGATCCGCGCTATAGACGAAAGACGTCTACAGCGCGGATCTGAATCTCCGGGACGACGTCTATTGACGTCCGCCCCTTAACACGCCCCCTGCGCGCTCTCACGAGGGTCGGGCGGACTCGATGTCCCCTCCTGACCCGCGATCGCCTTACAGAGCTGTGGAACGGGGAACCGCCGATGTAAACACGGCGGTTCCCCGTTCTGTGAGAGGGGGACAAGCAGATCTACTGATCCCTGTCACTGGGATCAGTTAGATCTGTTATGTCCCGGCCAGCCCCGCCCCCCCCACAGTTAGAACACACCCAGGGAACATATTTAACCCCTTCACTGCCCCCTTCAGGTTAACCCCTTCACTGCCAATGACATTTACACAGTAATCAGTGGACATTTAAATTTCTGATCACTGAATAAATGTCATTGGTCCCAAAAAAGTGTCAAAAATGTCCGACATGTCCCCCCCAATATCGCAGTCCCAATAAAAATCGCAGATCGCCGCCATTACCAGTAAAAAAAAAAAAAATAATAAAAACGCCATAAATCAATTCCCATAGTTTGTAGATGCGATAACTTTTGCGCAAACCAATCAATAAACGCCGAGTGCGATTTTTTTTACCAAAAATATGTAGAAGAATATAAATCGGCCAAAACCGATGAATAATTGTTTGTTTTATTTTTTATTTTTGGATATTTATTAGAGCAAAAAGTAAGAAATATTGTTATTTTTTCAAAATCGTTGCTCTTTGTTTGTTTATGGCACAAAAAATAAAAACCGCAGAGGTGATCAAATACCACCAAAAGAAAGCTCTATTTGTGGGAAAAAAAGGACATCAATTTTATTTGGGTACAACGTTGCACGACCGCGCAATTGTCATTCAAAATGCAACAGCGCTGAAACCTGAAAATTGGTCTGGGCAGGAGGGGGGTTTAAGTGCCCAGTAAGGAAGTGGTTAAATATGCACCATTGCTGATCCTGTCTAATACGCCAAAATCTCTGTAGTGCTCCTCCCTCTGTCTGCTCCATAGACATGAAGGCAATGGGATCATTCATGTTTAGGAAAGTGCTGACTGGGTGGAAGGTGATTGGATTGTGACTGCAGATCAGACTGGCCCCTTAAGGTCTACTGTGGCATTAGGATGCCTCTAAATGCATTAAAAAGGTGTAGTTTATATGGTAAATATAATCATGGCGTTCTCAGTCAGGTTACCCCATTCAAGGACTAATGCTTATATCTTTTATTCTCGTCAGTGTTCTTCTATGATTCCACTGCAAGTTTTGCAAGCAAGTTCAGGACAAACAATGTTCTCTATTTTAAACCTAGATAAAATTAACTTGTGCCCCTGTTTCCCATGCTCTGTGCATTCAGTTACTTGTCAATCTTGCTCTTAATCTCCTTAACTCTATCAGAGCTGGTACTTTTTTGAGCTTGTCTCATAAAACTCACAATCTTCAAACAGATCCCTGTGATGATAAATGGTACGACTGTCCATACATGGGAGTATCCACAAAGTTCAAATAGCTGACTCTTCTTCACAGCAAATGGCAGCCCTTCTTTTCAAGAATATTTGTTAACTTTTTGCAATTTAGGTGAGGTGCAAATATTGTTCCATTGCTTGTCTGAATTGTATTTTGCTGAATGGTTTTCTGCTTATGCAACAGAAATGTCCCATTATATCGGAAAATTGCTGCCGCGGGTTGTAGACTTTTTTTTATAACATTGTTCATTAAAGCAATGTAAAACTCAAAAGCAAACATTTATTATATGGCAGCTTACCAATTCTTAAGCCGGCTATAGAAGGAGCGATTTCTTTTCTGCAACCAGTCAATTCCCCCATCAACACAGTCAGTGTTGATGGGGGAATTCCTCCTGCGGAGCTATTGTGTTCTCCCAGTGGGGGGCGGGGGAAGTGGCCCCCAGCAGGAGAACACAGTGGTTACTGCTGTACATGGCTATAATAGCCGTTTACAATCCTCGCATGTAAAATCCAACAGGCTGGTTTTACCCAATTCAATGGTTTGGCTGGCAGCATGCTAGCTATACTTCCATTTTTGTAAATATACATAACTTCCTTTTACAACTCGTGACAGAAGAGAAGGATAGATTGTTTTGTCTACTTTGACTCTTTCCAGGCAATCTCAAAGCATAAAAATGCCCATTCTTTGCAAGGATGCAAGTAAAGCTGAACTCCAGCCTTACTTTTTTCTCACTCTTGTAGCAAGCCCTTTCTTGTGTGGAAAGTGATTACTCTTGTGCTTGTATTTCCACAATATAACCCTTTAGACTTCATGAACACAGGACTTTAAAAAAATGTCCAAAAAACGTCAGTAGCTTATCAGTGATTTTTTTCAGCTTTTTGCACGTTTTTTTGCGATTTTAAAGGGCCAGCATTTTTTTTTTCCAATTGATCTAAAACGTCCAAAAACGGCAGGGATTGGCGTTTTTGAGCGTTTTTGAGCATTTGAATGTTTTTACAGCTGAAAAACGTCTCTCAGAACCCTCAGGTCTTGGGGGTTTTTTTACAGCTCAAAAGCTTCACTGCTAAAAACAGTTGATAACAGCGTGTGTGTGCAGGAACACATAGGATAACATGATGGAGGGTTTATTGACTGTAGGAAAAAAATGTCTGCAGCTAAAAACAGCTGCTGTAAAACAGTTATCTTGTGCCTGCCTTCATTTCCTTTCTGAATGACTTCAGTCTAGGGATGGGTCCGCGGTTTTGCGTTCACCGTTCGTCGAATTTAGAGCATTATGGGGTGTTCGCAGCAACTTCGCCACCGCGGAGTGCCCCATAATGCATGGCACACAGACGGCATGCACAGCTCCTCCTCCATGGGAGGGCTGCCGCTGTCTGCGCTGGCTTTGTTTTGACGTTTTATTTATAGTGCAGGGTGGGGCCACTGGGTGACTTACGCGTGACCCCGCTCAATTATGTCACTGGGTGGCCCCGCCCTTCACTATAAATAAATCGTCAAACCAAAGAGAGCTCAGTCGGCGGGAGCCCTCCCATGGAGGAGATGTTCATTTTTTTTTTCGGGTCCGTCGTTCGCCACGATTGACGATGCATTACAACGGGGGGCACTTATTTTTCCTTTTTTAATAAAGGACTTGTCCCTAATTGTCTCCTGTGTTTTTTTTTAATCTTTTTTGACACTTTTGGTGAAGTAGTAGGGGTACGATGTACCCGATACTAATTCACATGGGGGGGTCGGGACCTGGGGGCCCCCTATTAAAGGGTGCTTCCATATTCCGATAAGGCCCCTGCCCACACACCCCCACAACCACAGCCCAGGGTTGTGGGGAAGAGGCTCTTGTCCCCATCAACATGGGGACAAGGTGCTTTGGGGTGGGGGGCGCAGAGCCCCCCTGCCCCAAAGCACCCATACCCCCCATGTTGAGGGCATGTAGCCTGGTACGGTTCTGGGGGGGCGCTCACTCATCCCCCCCTATCCTGGCCCGTCAGGTTCATGCTTGGATAAGGATCTGGTTTGGATTTTAGGGGCCACCTCCCACATCAATTTCCAAACCAGACCGAAGTGCCTGGTTTGGACTGGGGGGGGGGGGCCCACACAAATTTTTTCATTGATTTTTCTGTATATTGCCGGGAGCCGGCAATACATTATAGTCACGATAATAAATGACAATTTTTCCTTTGGAAATTTCATTTTGCTCTGGCTATGTTCTAAACATCACAGAGGTGCGCCATTTTACAGGCAGACTAAGGGACCCCCCCCCCCCCCGGCACATTGTTTAAAGGAATATTTAATTTATATTGTTTCACTTTAAGCATTATTAAAATCACTGCTCCTGAAAAAGCTATCAATTTTATAACTTTTTTTGAATTGATACTCTAGGGCAAGACCCGGGTCCCCATACACTTTTTAGGGCAATAACTTGCATATAAGCCTTTAAAATGAGAACTTTTGATTTTTCATGTGCGGTTCCCATAGACTTTAATGGTGCTCGAATGTGTGCACACATTTTTTGCCTGTTCGCATGTTCTGGTGAGAACCGAACTGGGGGGTGTTCGGCCCATCCCTACTTCAGTCATCATCAATCCCCTTTTCTGCCTGATCTGTACTGTTGTTGTTGCCGGCCTCTCACAGCTATTAGCTGTCTCTGCCAGCCATTGATGATTTTATTCATAGTATTAAATGAAAGAATACATTGCCAGCTCCCTTTAGATGTGCATGCTCCATTGGATGTACAATCTGCTGATCAATTGTTAGATTACAAATCAAGTAAATCAAGTTGTTTAGACAGGAAATTCAGGAATTACAAACCAAGCAAATGATCAGCAGATTGCACAGCTAAAGTCTGCAGCACCCAGTGGCCAACAGGAAGGGGCCTGCAGCAAGGTGTTTCACTTTAGTGTGTGATCACTTCCGCTTAAGGTGTGATCTTCTCTGTAACCTAGCCCTGTTCCTTTATAATGTGGAAGGTGTATCTGTTCTGGTCAAAAAACAACAAACAAAAATTCCCAGCTCGAACTGCAGTACATTGGGGTACCGTGACGTGACGTGTGCAAATTAAACCCTTTGGTATTAACATGAACTATTAGTCAAGGTCAATTTGGTGTGTTGGAGGCTGGCTGGTAAGTGAGCTGGGAATTTTTGTTTGTTGTTTTTTGACATGCGTCACCCTTCCATGTGCTCCCTTGCTGCAAAGGCCAGTTATAGGTTGGGGTGGTTGTCATTTGTTTGTACTGTGTATCTATTCTGGGTCTGTGTGCAGAACACCATGCAAGACTAGGATGTAAGCACTATTCCCTCTGTGGGCATGGGATGTCATGAGGCCTAAGGTAGGGTGACCAGATGGCCCCGGTTTCCAGGGACAGTCCCCAGAATGAGGACACTGTCCCCAGACCAAGTCTGTCCCCTGCTTTGTCCCTGGATTCAGGGGCAGTGCCAGATAGGATCTTGGGGGTGCTCCAGCACCCTCGCAAATTCTATAAGCACCACCACACAGCACTCTCAAAATTCACATACCAGTTTTTGCAGTTTTCACTGTTTTTTAAAATGTTTTTCTACCTGTAAATACTGTACTGATGCCATGAAGCTGGGGACTCTTTTTTCCTGTGGAGGGATACAGCAACTCCTGCCGCATAAGCCGATGATCTTTAGCTAGACCTGGTGTTCCCTCAGAATCGGCAGCCCATCAGATTAGTTAACGGAAGTGACTTTTCATCAGCTGAATACTTACTGTGCTTGCATAGCGGGTTTGCTGATCTGACAGAGCATCTGCAGTCAGAAGGCGGCAGCGGACATCTTACTACACCCATCTATGTCTTGAAATTCACAGTCATTTTAGCAATAAACTGAGCGGATATAAATAAATATAGTATATTGACATCTGTGATACTGTTTTTAATGTTATATTTTAAAAGAAGCTGGACACCAGCAGTAGGAAGGTGGCGGAGGTCATCTTGGTATACCCCGCACTGCTTAGCGCTAAACCTTTACACTTTAAAAATGTAACATGAAAACAGCATGACAGATCGGAATATACTAGGTTTATTTATTGTGGGAGATTAGCTCATGGGGATCACTTTTCAGGGGAAAAGATTCAGCATGGATGTCAGTTTCTTTAAAATCTGGCGGCTTGCCAGATTTATTATATCAGGTTTGCAAGTTCAAAACACAAACAAAAACAGAAAACAAAACCTTGTAATCTGGCGCTAAATTAAACAAACAGATTCCTCTCTATACAGTGTGGGGCTGTCCCCGGCACCCACAAAACATAAGCACATTGCAAACCTTTTTCTTAGAGTCCAAATTAGCACACAGAGCTCTCTCAGCTTTCTGCCTCTGAGATCCAGGATCAAGCTCTCCTATGTTCTCTTCCTGGTCATTAAATGCAGGTGGAGAGGGGTTTGAGTGGACCAGAAAGACTGGGCCAGAACCAGCTGTGCCACGGTGGCCGGTAAAACCCGGGTTGGACTCTCACTATTCGCCTCAAAATGATCGCATGCGAGGCGACAAGTATCACCCGTTCATTGGGGCGCCTTGCATAACATCACATATCCCCCCTCTGCTCAAGCCCGTCGAAGCAACTGTCCCGACCGTGCAGTGGGCCTGGGAAAGACCATTGGAATTATTTTGTAGCCTCCCAGCCCAGTGTTCCACTGAGAACTTAAACAGTTGTAGGGCCAGGAACCACCTAGTCACCCAGCTATTTTTCTCATGGTTGTTACACATCCACTTAAGAGGGACATGGTCGGTGACTAGCCTGAATGACCTTCCCAGCAGGTAGTATTTTAGGGCCTTTAAGGTCCACTTGATAGCCAAGCACTCCTTCTCCACAATGGCATAATTCCTTTCATGCCTATTAAGCCTCCAGCTTAAGTAGACGACCAGGTGCTCCTCACCGTCTCTGATCTGGGACACAACAGCACCTAGTCCCACCTTAGAGGTTTGAGCCACAAACTCCTTTGTAAAGTCAGGGTTCACGAGCACCAGCTGTACACAAAGGGCTTGCTTCAATTTCTGGAAGGCCTTCTCGGCTTCGGGATTCCACTTAACCATTCCTGACCCTCTACCTTTCTTTAGGTCGGTCAGAGGGACGGCAATAGTGGCAAAGTCGGGGTTGAAGCGTGGCTAATACCCTGTAATCCCCAGGAAGGCATGAACCTGTTTCTTGTTCACGGGTTGAGGGCACTTTTGAATGGCTTAGATCTTATTTGTCTGGTGCTTGATCAGACCCCGACCAATAACATACCCAAGGTATTCAGCCTCCTCCAGACCTATGGCACACTTTTTCGGGTTGGCTGTTAAACCTGCTATCCTCAGCGAATCTACCACTGCCTGCACCTAGGGCAGATGTGATTCCCAATCTGGACTGTGGATGACCACATCATACAGATAGGCCACTGCATAGGGCCGATGTGGCCTCAAAGTTTTGTCCATCATCCTCTGGAAGGATGCAGGGGCCCCATGCAGACCAAACGGAATTCGCCTGTATTGGAAGGACCCCTCGGGGGTAGAGAAGGCCGTTTTTTCCTTTGCTGACTCCGTTAGGGGGATCTGCCAGTAACCCTTAGTTAGGTCTAGGGTTGTTATGTACCGGGCACCTCCCAACCTATCCACAAGTTCGTCAACCCGCAGCATGCATCAAATTTAGACACGTCATTCAGCTTCCTGAAATCGTCACAGAACCAGATAGTGCCATCGGGCTTTGGGACCTGTACTATTGGGCTCGACCAGGCGCTGTGGGACTCCTCTATCATTTCTAACTCCAACATGGTTTTTACTCCTCTCGCCACCACCTCTCGTCTAGCCAGGAACTTACTTTCGACCATGGGGACTTGCACCAGCACTCTGTCCCCAGGGTTGAAAGTTCGGGTTTTGGCACCTTGTTTGTAAGCCCTTCTCTGGGCCTCCTGGGCTTGCTCCATATGCTCTCATAGAAAGGGCAGGACAGCTGCGATTCGATCCTGCATCAAGGAGACGTGCTCTATGATGCTTCTATATGGGATGGCCTCTCCCTCCCACATCTTCTTTGCGACATCTAGCAGCCCCCTGCGTTGTCTACCATACAAAGGGGAAATACCCCTTAGACGCCCGCGGAACCTCTCATATGGCAAACATGAGGTACAACAGCAAAAAAATCCTAATTTCGCCCATCTTTATCCACCACCTTTTTTAGCATATTCTTGAGGGTCTTGTTAAACATTTCCACCAGACTGTCAGTTTGGGGGTGGTAAACAGAGGTACGGAGATGGGAGATTTTGTACAATTTGCATAATTCTCTGGTCACTCTGGACATGGACGAGGTACCCTGATCTGTCAAGATCCCTTTAGGGATCCCCCACCCGACTAAACACCTGGACCAGCGCCTTGGTGATAGTCTTAGCGGAGATGTTCCAAAAGGGTATGGATTAGGGGGGGTTGCATAGTCCAGGATCACCAGGAGATGCTGGTGTCCCCGGGCAGATTTTACTACTGGTCCCATGAGATCCATGCCAATTTACTCAAATGGCACTTCAATTGTGGGAAGTGGGACAAGGGGACTACGAAAAGGGGGTGACGGGGCTGTCATTTGACACTCTGGGCATATTTCACAGTATTCTTTGACGTCTGCATACAACCCAGGCCAGAAGAATCTCTGGGTTATTCTCTCCCTGGTTTTCTCCATACCCAGATGTCCCCCCCATACATATCCATGGGCCAGATCTAGCACCATCCTGCGGAAGGGTTTGGAAACCACTAGCTGTTTCACTTTATTCTTCCCGTGTTTCACCACCTGATACAACAAACTATTTTTAAGCGCCATGTAGGGAAAAGACACCCCCCATTAGGGTCAGAGGTTCCCCATCCATCACCTTTACGTTTTATCTGGCTCTAAGGAGATTGACATCCTGTAGTTGTTCTGTACAGAAGTCCTCTCTCCGGACCTCTAAGTCAGGTACCACATTCGGTTCACTCTCACTGTCAGGGTCAGAGACATTGTCTAGGTCATTATCCCCCTGCTGTGAGCTATCTTCCAGCTCCTCTGGGTCCCCAGCCAGTACAGGAAAAGGAAGAGGTTCTCCTCCCTCCTCGGTCCTGCCACCAGTCTCCCCTTCCATTTGGCAAAATGGGTCTGGCGAGAGGTCCTGTGCTTCCTCAACAGGGGGAGCTCTATCCTCCAGACCTCCTGTGTCTTTCCATAACCTCCAAAAATGGGGAAAATCCCTGCCCACTAGGGCGTCATGAAGTAGTGAAAGTACCACCCCCACTGAGTCACACTACAGTAAGGGATGTCAATCTCAACCACCGCTGTCTGGTAGTCACGAGTGTCCCCATGAATGCAGATGACTCCGACAGTGCTAGGATGTAACCTTGCAGGGTTTACACAACTGTTTTTTACCAATGTTACCACACTACCTGAGTCAAGCAGTGCAGTGACTGGTCTCCCATCAACAAAAATCACACACATTTGCTTCTCCGTGCGACTTTAACATGATGCTGTATATGCGACCTGTGCAAAAAAGAGAAAAGCGTCTATTCACATAAGTATAACCGCATTGCATGGGTTCATCATTCATGGGGCAATTGTCAGCAATATTTACATAGGAAAATGGATGTTAGTAGAGAGAGAAAAAAATCAAAAGTACTGCCTTCCCCTCTGTATTACATATACAATGGAAGAATCCCCGAAGAGGGTTTACTGGCAGCAAAATTGTGTGAACACTTAAAGAGCTTTAAGAAGTAACGATAATGCGAGACTATAAATTCATTTCAAAATTTATTGATGTCGGCTGAGCATAAAAGTATTAAAAAACAGGAGCTCTGGTTGTGTTAGCGAGAGACATGTACAGAGGCATACACCATGATATCAAGACAAAAATCGGGAGTAACATACTCTGCAGCCATAGGGCTGCGCATGATCCCCAACGCGTTTCGACCATTCAAGAAATATGTGTTGGTCTTCCTCAGGGGGAAGTGCCCCTTTCTATAAAAATAGTGGGAAACAATTACAATTTGAGCCATAGTTATACAGTACATGTAACAATTGCGGATTGCAAGAATTATTTTGTGAAGCTTACATTTGCTAGTAACATGTGGTTGTAACATACCAATCCCTGCAGACCAGAGCATAGATAAAAATTGTCCATTCTTAAAAGAGCAGTGATGTTTGCTGAAAGCTGTTCCCGTCTTCCTTTCGGGTGCCCCCCCATCGACCGGGGGCTTACAAGAGGTCACACTTAGTCCTCTTGTTTATGAGAGGAGATTGCGGTCTCCTATTATAACCACATGTTACTAGCAAATGTAAGTTTCACAAAATAATTCTTGCAATCTGCAATTGTTACATGTACTTTATAACTATGGCTCAAATTGTAATTGTCTCCCACTATTTTTATAGAAAGGGACACTTCCCCCTGAGGTAGACCAACACATATTTCTTGAATGGTCGAAACGCGTTGGGTATCAAGTGCAGCCCTATGGCTGCAGAGTATGTTCCTGACGCTTTTTCTCTTGATATCATGGTGTATGCCTCTGTACATGTCCCTCGCTAACACAACCAGAGCTCCTGTTTTTTAAAATTTTTATGTTCAGCCGACATCAATACATTTTGAAATGAATTTATAGTCTCGCATTATCTTTACTTCTTAAAGCTCTTTAAGTGTTCACACAATTTTGCTGCCAGTAAACCCTCTTCGGGGGATTCTTCCATTGTAATTGTCAGCAATATGGCCCAATCCATGGCATCGGCAGCACTGTATGTATTCAATACCCAGTCCTCTCAAGGGTCCCCAAGACCTCCCTGGCTTCTTTGGCCAGTCTCCAGGACTAGAACCCCCAGTATCTTTAGTCGTATCAGTTTTATCAAATTTCCCCAAGCCCCTGAACCCTGAAACAGTCTTACCAGGTCCACCAGCCGATTTTTCACCTCTGGACACATTGGAGTGGGGCGCAGATGGGCGCAACAAGTCCTCAGCAGCCATGTATCTCTTGACTAGGTCCACCAGTTGGCTTACAGTTTTGGGGTCCCCATGGCTGACCCATTTCCTCAAAGCATCAGGGAGTTCCCATAGATAGTGGTCCATGACCACGCGCTCCACAGTCTGGAGATCAGGCAAAGTCTCTCTGTAGCCATTTCTTGGTAAGGTGAACTAGGTGGAACATCTGCGAACGGGGTGGCTTGTCAGTGCGATAGGTCCACTGATGCATGCCATGGGTCCGGACTGCCATGGTGATCCACATGCGTGCGAGTATCTCTGCATTTATAGTCTAATGCCCTGGGCCTTATCTGTTTCCAGATCGAAATAGGCTTTTTGGGGTTTGTCAGTCAAGAATGGTGCTGGCAGTCCCACCCACTGTTCTTTTGGCCATCCTTCATGAAGAGCGACTCTTTCAAAGGTTGTGAGGTACGCCTCCACGTCATCCACAGAAACAAAAACGGAAAACAAAACCTCGCCTTCTGGCGCTAAACTAAACAAACAGATTCCTTTCTATACAGTGTGGGGCCGTCCCCGACACCCACAAAACATAAGCACATTGCAAACCTTGTTTTTATACTGGTTTTTAAATGCAGGTGGAGAGGGGTTTGAGTTGACCAGAAGGCTGGAACCAGCTCTGCCATGATGGCCGGCAAAACCCGGGTCGGAATCTCACTAGTTGCCTCACAATGATCACATGCGAGGCGACAAGCATCGCCCGTCCATTATGGAGCCTCGCATAACGTCACATTATATGTGCTCAATTTATTGGTAAAATAACTGTGAAATTCAAGACCTAGCTGGGTGTACTAAGATGTCCACTGGTAGCTTATGACTGCGGGTGTTCTGTCAGATTAGCAAACCTGCGCATGTATTCAGCTGACGGAAGGTCACTTCCGGGTTTGCTGATTCTGACAGAACACCGGCAGGCAGATTTCAGAGGTGGATTGATATACAGCCTCTTTGCTTCCTTCTTGGGCCAATAGGAAAGTGCTGAACCTGCCCCCATTTCCAGCCCGCCTTCTTTGAGTTCTGAGATGCACAGAGGAGAGGACATATCGGCAAATAGATTGGAGGGAGAGTAGAGAGCACAGCTCAGCCCAGCCTGCTACAGAGGATGGAATAGAACAGAGAGATTCCCCAGCTCCTGGCTGCAGTGAGTGAGTTTTCCCTACACTTCGTCTAAAGAGGGAGAGGAACAGCTTCTGTCAGCATCAAGAGCACCTACTCGTTTCTGCAGTGGGGCTTAGTGGAAGTTAATAGGGCAGCTTCAGAGAACAAGACCATCCAGGCTGTATTCTGACACCAGCAAGGCTTTTGGTAACGCTCCTCCGTGGGGCAGACAATGCATACACATCCTGCATTACTTTCTGCCAGCACAAGGTTCATTGCTCTTACAGAGACACTGACAGGGAGAAAATAATGCTGGATCTCTGTTTGTTCTGTCTGTCCATCCATCTGCTTGCCTTATCTTTGACATAAACATTGCTGGTGTCACAATACAATATAAATAGATTGAAAAAAGGAATTTGTCCTTTGTTGTTATTCTAACACTGTTTTCCACTCTTTAGAAACAAGCCAGGTCTTTTGCAGGCAGGTGGCTGAGCCCATTCTATGTAATTGCAGTTGAATTTCCTCCATCCAGGCAGCCTAGGTGTAGTGTACAGACTGTCATTGGCATAAATGATTGAATGCTGCTGTATTCCTTTATACAATGGTGCCATCACAAACATAAATACAGCAGCATACAATCATTCATGTCAATGACAGGCTTTACGCTGCCCCTGGACTGCCTGGATGGAGGAAATTCAACTGCAATTACACAGAATGGGCTCAGCTACCTGTTTGCAAGAGACACAAATCTCAAGAAAAGTAACATGAATTTCCGTCTGTACTATTTCTCCCTCCTCATGTCATGCAATCTATTCAAGAGAATCAGCCAATTCGCAACTGTGCACTCCATGTAGCTCACTCCTGAACTCTGCACCCTGTACATAGCATCCTCCTGAGCCCTGCACTCTGTACATAGTACACGCCTGAGCCTTGCACCCTGTATGTAGCATCCTCCTGAGCTCTGTAAGTAGCATCCTTCTGGGCCCTGCAGTCTGTACATAACATCCTCCTGAGCCCTGCACTCTGTATATAGCATCCTTCTGAACCCTGCATTCTAATAAGTAGCATCCTCCTGAATCCTGCACTCTGTACGTAGCATCCTCCTGAACTCTGCACCCTGTGCGTAGCATCTTCCTGAAACCTGCACCCTACACGTAGCATCTTCCTGAACTGGCCTACACCCTGCATGTAGCATCCTCCTGAACCCTGCGCCCTGCACGTAGGATCCTCCTGAACCTTGCATGTAGCATCCTCCTGAACCCTGCACACAGTATCCTCCTGAACCCTGCACATAGCATTCTCCTGCATGTAGCACCAGCATACAGAGGCACACTGACCCCCAGCATACATGGACACACTGACCACCAGCATACAGGGGCACACTGACAACCAATATGCAGTGCCAGTGGTTACCACAGAAGACATAACAAATCAAGTAAATCAACTACCATGCAACTAAAAAAAATCTCAAAAGCAATTAGAGAATCTTGTTAGCTGGTGCCCTCATCTTACACAATTCAATAAAAAGCAAAAAATGCTGTGCTGCCCTACACTTCATCTATAAAATTGCACAAATGGACTTATAAGCGTAATTGTAAACCATATAAATTAGTGGTTCTCAACTCCTGTCCTCAGGACCCACTAACAGGCCAGATTTGCAGGATAACTGAAATACATCACAGGTGATGTCGTTTGCTGCTCAGTGATTGCAGTATTCTAGTCTGCAGTTCCCCAAGGTAATACTAAAATCTGGCCTGTTAGTGGGTCCTGAGGACTGGAGATGAGAACCACTGATATAAATAAATATCCAGTGCAAATCAACCAATGTATTGCATTGTAGCAGTGCTGCATTAGCATCCTCAATTTACCTCAAGCACCACCATAGCACCCCCCAAAAAATGTCTGGAGCCACCCCTGCCTGGATTGGATTTGAATTTTGCCACCCCATCTCTCCCTCCAAGTTTTTTCTCTATCTTATCTTCTTAACACTTGGTAGTCATATTCCAAAAATTCTAAGAACTATCTTTTTTTTTTATCTCATGGACAAAATGTGAGAAATAACGTATATATCATACAATCATTCCATAAACACATACCACATACACTGCATATATAATCTGAGGAAAATATGCTTCTAATATAGTTTACCATTTTCCAATAAAAAAAAATATGTCCCTGGATTTAATTTTAAAAGTCTGCTTACCTTAGCCTAAGGCCTGGAAAGGACATGATGAATGACTTTATTAAGTGAGCACCACAGCAACCCCTCCTTAATCTCATTAGTAGGACTTTGATAAGTTATTCTGCCATAATTTGGGAAGTGTTACTATGTAGTTTGCACTCTCATGCATTGGGACTGCAAGGCCAATCACATGGTCCTCTCAATTATACTATGCAATTGAATGTCTGTAAACTGATTCACAATGTTCAGTAAGCTATGAAAAGTAAAGTTATGAAAAACCTCTACAATGCCTCAATTATTGTCCTTGCATGTAGGAGAAGCAAGTAATGTGTTCAAAAGGAATCGAAATGCACAACCAAGGAAAGGCCAATAAAGTGCAGAGCAGAGGAAATACTTTGATGTGTAAGGTTCAGGAGCTGGTGGTGGTTAGGGGAAGTGGTTGCCCTCCTAGCAGATTGGAAAGAAGACAGTGTGCCACATGCTAGGTGGCTTGGGCCCCTGTTTTTCATGGGCCTCAGGCGTTTGGCTATAAATAGAGAGCCCTAACCTACAACCATGATTAGGGCAAGTACTATATGCTTACACTTCAGCTTTAAGTTGAGCTTAAAGCTGTAATGATTGGGTGGGGATCAAATTTTGGAGTGATAACAAGTACTTCCAAAACATGGAAGTGCTTTTTATCACTCACATAGATTTTCCAAGAGGTTAGTACTTGTCTATGTAACTCGTGCCAGACTTTCCATTTTCTAGAACAAAAAGAAAATGAAAATGTCACTGTGTTAGCCATATTCACCTTTTTGTGGAGTGGTGGAAAAACTTACTGTCCATCTAATTGTCTATGACTAGAAGTACTTATGCTATGCAAGGCCAATTATTAACATTTCAAGACTACTTGTACTAAGGCCTAGTGCACACTGGCTTATGAAAATGTAGCACCCCCTTAGTGTGCAACTAGTGTAGGTAAATGTATTTTGTGACTCATGGTAGTTGTATGAGTCTGTTACTTAAGTCAGTGTTCACATTCAGGTCAAGCTGGTATGTTGCCTATCCATGGCAACATACCTGTATGCTGCCATTGAGGCACCAGTAAAATAGAAAATTGTGCCATACTTACTGTAATTTTCTTTCCCTGGTGCCTATCCATGGTAGCAAACAGGTATGCTGCCATGCAGGGCTGGAATAACATAGGGGCAATTGGAGCTGCAGCTCCAGGCCCCTACCTTAATATAGGCCCAGCAGGGGCGGACTGACCATTTGGACACTGCACTGCATGAGAAGCTCCTGGTTCCTCCTGCAGCAGGGGGAATCTGAAAGTCGGGGTGATCGTTGCGGTGGGGGGGGGGGGCAACTACAAGCGCCAATCTCCCTCTATGGCTCTCCATGAAGGAGCTTTCAGCTGCTTCTCCTCCTCTCCCTCCTGTGGCTTTCAGCTGCTTTATGGAGAGCCATAGAGGGAGATTGGTGCTTGTTTAAAATATTTAACTTGTTTTAATAAAGAAATTGTGTTTTATTTTATTTATTTCCATAAAAAGGCCCATCAAAATCCTCAGCACCAGGCCCATGATGCTCTTAATCCGGCCCTGCTGCCATGGATAGGCACCAGGAAAAGAAAATTACAGTAAGTATGGCACAATTTTCTGTTTTCCTGGTGCCTCGGGTATGCTGCCATGGATAGACACCAGGAAAAAGGTTTGCCTATAGTGCTACTTTAATATGTTTGGTGATTTTAACTTGTTTATTGTTTTTTTTTTTTTTACATGCAATGTGATCTGCTACTGAGTACTACTATTTCATCTCTTAAAGGGAATGTGTTATGGTTTTGTACTGTACACATAACTTTTTTAAAATGTATTTTTATGGTCATGACTAAAAAATAACATTAAGAAAGTTTTTTTCCCCCTAATTTTTCAGTCAGGTAAATATGAAATATTGCATATTAATAATTTGCATTCGGTTTTCAAAGCTTTGGACTAATTTTCACAAATGTATCTCCATCTATTTATAGACTATTAATAAATAAAGCATTTGTTTTTAGGTTCCATAGCTCAAGCTGCAATTACAACCCAGTCTGAGGTTTCAGTGAGAAACATCTTGCCTGAACAACATAAATTATGAGGGCTCTTTCACGTTTGCAGTGCCCTCTTGACCCCATACACACTATTAGGTTTTCTGCAGATTTTTGTCTTCAGATTTACCAAAACCATCTAGTGCAAGTGCCGTCCTGATTGCATACAAATTGAAACTCTTAAGGTTTGACCTCATATTATATGGTTTTGGTAAATCTGAAGACAAAAATCTGCAGAAAATCTAATAGTGTGTATGGGGTCTTAAAGGTGACCCGCGTTCAGATAGCTTTTTAGAGGTCGTTTAAAAGGCAGCAAGGAGGTGTTAGATTGCCTCCTCACTGCCAGATTTAGCCTTGTAATGCTGCACTACCACGCCCCAATTGCATGCATTGTCAAACTATGCACCCTCTGACAAACAGATAGGCCAAAGACAGTGGAATGCGTTAAGTATATGCAAACCTAGCATCAAAAATGTAACATATTGCTGCCTAGCAGACATTAGATGTGGTGGCTGCATTCATTTTTTTTTCAGAAGTACATTTTCTACAAGTACAGGAAAATTCCCGTTGTTCCCCTCAGAAATCCAGTGTTCTTTCTGTGCACTGAACTGATTATTCATTCAATGTTATCATCATCCATTCCAGCTATTTTCTGTGAACTACAAAACATCTCACCCAATGTATTGGAGATGAGAAAGGGGAGAATGTTTGTGGTCCATATCAGGGAAGCAGTCTAGGGTGACAATGCGGCTAGAGGTGTAACTAGAACCTTCAGGGCCCCAGTGCAAGAAATTATTAAGGGCCCCTCTGACCCCTGGCCAGGGCCCTCCCTCTTCCCACTGATCCTGGGGCCCTTTACTCCCATTGCGGGTCCCTTTATTACGGTCCTACCGAATAAACAAATAGTTGAGTACCGAGCCTCCCATTCATTCAGAAATGGAAGTATAGTAAACAGTTTACTATGCTTCAGTTATGAGTGAACCAATTGGTACCAATCGCTGACTCTGTTCATTCAGAAAAGGAAGGAGTCGGTAAATGACAAATTTACAGACCCGTTCCCATCTCTCCATCATGACACATCTTCTACAGCAGCTGAGAGGAGGGGGGAAGACAGCAGCTGTGTGGGGGGGACCAGGGAAGCACACAGGGACCCCAGGAACAGCAGAAGACAAGTAAACTGGATAGGAGGGGCACCGGGGCAGCATATAGAGGAACCAATCTCCTCTATTAGGAGGAAAATGGAGGAGATTGGTTCCTCTAAATGCTGCCCCTGCCATCCCTCCTATCCAGGTGTTCACACGGCCCCCCTGGAGCACGGGGCCCAGTTGCAATTGCAACCCCTGCAACCCCTATAGTTACGCCCCTGAATGTTGCTCTTTAATAGATATAGTACCAAGAGCGAGCTTTTTCACCCTAGCACAGGGAATTTGCTACTGGCAGAATCATGAGGTAAAAAAAAGGGGGGAAAAAGTCTGGTAAGCAGCAAAATAGAATTTTTTTGGTTTAGATATACAGTACATTGCAATTTCTTAATTATTGTACATTATATTCTTGTAGTAAGCATTTCATCTAGTTCATGCTTCTCTGCTACATTATACAACATGTGATTTCCCATCCGCATGACCTTTCCCAGGACTTAAGTGAGACAGGAACTATATTCTGTCTAATTTCACTGAATGTTTTTCTTCCCTGGGGAACAGTTTTATCCTGATGTCGACTACAGTACCAAAAATATCCTAGCTGTGCTTTGTTGGCGTTCAGTAGCTGGAGCAAAGTAAACTGCATAACTGGAATATTAACAATGTCAGGGATAATTAGTTTATTATAACGCATTTTCATACAATGTGTGAAAACGAGGAAGAGTAAATATTTATCTGAACATTTTTGGAAAAAAGGTGATTGGTATTAAAATAATTTGCTCCTTAAATGCAAATGTGTGCACCCTTTATTAGAAACATGTTCCCTAAAGTGTATGTAAACCCTAACTACTGATTCTTCTTATTGGCTCCTTTTTACAGCTGTTAACCACCAAAATTTACCCCCCCCATAACTAGGCCACTTTTTGTGATATTATTTATTATTATTATTATTTATATATTTATTTTATTTTGGTGTTATTTGATCACCTCTGCAGTTTTTATTTTTTTACAACATGAACAAGACCAACAATTTTGAAAAAACCCAATATTTTTTACTTAAAACATATCCAATAATCATATAACATATCCCTGGTGAAGAAAACACCCTTCACAAGAGTTGGCCAGATCAAGAACACTCTCCAGAAGGTAGGTGTATGTGTGCCAAAGTCAACAATCAATAGAAGACTTCACCAGAGTGAATACAGAGGGTTGACCACAAGATGTAAACCATTGGTGAGCCTCAAAAATAGGAAGGCCAGATTAGAGTTTGCCAAACAACATCTAAAAAAGCCTTCACAGTTCTGGAACAACATCCTATGGACAGATGAGACCAAGATCAACTTGTACCAGAGTGATGGGAAGAGAAGAGTATGGAGAAGGAAAGAAACTGATCATGATCCAAAGCATACCACCTCATCAGTGAAGCATGGGGGTGGTAGTGTCATAGCGTGGGCATGTATGGCTGCCAATGGAACTGGTTCTCTTGTATTTATTGATGATGTGACTGCTGACAAAAGCAGCAGGATGAATTCTGAAGTGTTTCGGACAATAATATCTGCTCATATTCAGCCATATGCTTCAGAACTCATTGGATGGCACTTCACAGTGCAGATGGACAATGACCCGAAGCATACTGCGAAAGCAACCAAAGAGTAGTTAAGGGAAAGAAGTGGAATGTTATGCAATGGCCAAGTCAACAACCTGACTTGAATCCAATTGAGCATGCATTTCACTTGCTGAAGACAAAACTGAAGGGAAAATGCCCCAAGAACAAGCAGGAACTGAAGACAGTTGCAGTAGAGGCCTGGCAGAGCATCACCAGGGATGAAACCCAGCGTCTGGTGATGTCTATGCATTCCAGACTTCAGGCTGTAATTGACTGCAAAGGGTTTGCAACCAAGTATTAAAAAGTGAAAGTTTGAATTATGATTGTTAATCTGTCCCATTACTTTTGGTCCCTTAAAAAGTGGGAGCATATACAAACTGTTGTAATTCCTACACTTGATTTGGATGTAAATACCCTCAAATTAAAGCTGAAAGTCTGCAGTTAAATCTTGTTTGTTTCATTTCAAATCCATTGTGGTGGTGTATAGAGCTAAAAAGATTAGAATTGTTTTGATGTCCCAATATTTATGGACCTGACTGTATATAGCAAAAAAAAAAAACCACATTTTAACTTGTAAACACCAAGTCCAAAAAATAGGTCCGATCCTTAACCACTTACCAACCGGAAGGTTTTCCAGCTTTAGGACCAGAGCACTTTTTGCAATTCGGCGCTGCGTCGCTTTAAATGACAATTGCGTGGTCGTGCGACGTTGTACCCAAACAAAATTTGCGTCCTTTTTTTCCCACTATTAGAGCTTTCTTTTGGTGGTATTTGATCGCCTCTGCATCATTTCTGTTCGCCGCTATAAACAAAAGAAGAGCGACCATTTTGCAAAAAACCCCAAATTTCTTACTTTTTGCTAAAATTCAAATCCAAAAAAAAAATATAAAAAAACATTTTTTTCACCGTTTTTGGCCGATTTATATAATTCGTCATATTTGTGATAAAAAAAAATCGCAATCTGCATTTATTGATTGGTTTTTGCGCAAAAGTGGCTGCGTTTACGGATGATGAGAATTCATTTCTGGGTTTTTTTTTATTTTTTACTAGTAATGGCGGCGATCTGTGATTTTTAGCGGTACTGAGATATTGCAGCGGACATGTCGGACATTTTTGACACTTTTTTGGGACCAATGACATTTATTCAGCGATCAGAAATGTAAATGTCCACTGATTACTGTATAAATGTCATTGGCAGTGAAGGGGTTAACCTGGGGGGGAGCTAGGGGTTAACTGTGTTCCCTGGGTGTGTTCTTACTGTGGGGGGGGGGGGGTTGGGCTAACATGGGCATGAGAGATCTAACTGATCCCAGTGACAGGGATCAGTAGATCACTCATGCCCCTACTAACAGAGCGGGGAACCGTCGTGTTTACATCGGCGGTTCCACGTTCTTTCCCTGTGGCCGCTCATCGCGGCTCACCGGCAGACATCGGGTCCGCCCGAGCCGCAGGCACACTCCTCAGGAGTGCGGCGGGTGCGCGCGCGCGCCCTCTAGTGGCTGATTGCAGATCACCGTCTATTTACAGCGATTCACGCTCAGCATCCCGACTGCCGCCGTGAAAACACGGCGCGCGGTCGGGAACTGGTTAAAGCAGTTGTATACCCTTTAGAGGCATTTTTACCTACAGGTAAGCCTACAATAAGGCTTACCTGTAGATAAAATGAATATCTCCTAAACCTGTACGGTTTAGGAGATATTCCCCCTCCAAGCAGCTGCAACGTCACGGCGCATGAGCCGTGTATGTCCTGGCGCATGCGCCGTGTATTTCCCGGCGCATGCGCTGTGATGTCCTGGTAAAGGCCCGGCGCAGAGCGCTGGACCTTGCCGGAAAGACGGGCTCCCGCACGCATGCGCGGGAGTGACGTCTCACGGTTCCGGCCAGTCACAGCGCCAGAGCCGCGTACCCAGAAGCAAGATCTGAGGGAAGATGGCCGCTCTCTCAGAGGGGACCGAGCAGCCCGGTCGGATCTTTGTTTCAAGGTGAGCATTTCATAATGAGCTAGTATGCTATGCATACTAGCTCATTATGCTATTGTCTTGCAGTTTTTTTCTTCACTGGGTATACAACCGCTTTAAGTGGTTAATCTTTTTTTTTTACATTTCTTCAGTTACTTCCTTCATACACCCTAGGAGTCTTTATTGCATTTTTGTCATCTGGAGGAGGGGAGGAGGGATTTTCTCAGCTAAGAATGCCCTCTTGCCTGCATGCCTGAACTAAGGGCAGATGGATTCCAGGAAGTAAATGCTACATAAATTGCCTGCCCTTACTCAAGATGAACATGGCCGTAAATGATAGTGTTTTTTTTAAAGGGATTTCTCTGTAAAAGGCATGGAGACATGGATGAATGAGTGGCTTGGCTTTGAATATTAAAAATGAATTAAATAGCATATTCAGTTTGTGGTGCTGAGATACAGTGAAGTTCCACGTTAAAAACATATGAGTTTAGTTTATTCTTCTGAAGTCGGCTAACCTTTACATGATTTGTTAATGGTGAAGCAATATGGCCATCAGAATAAAACATGATTATTTTGGTGATCAGATGTTTTAACTGACATGTATCACTTTGTTCCTTAGCGTAATATTTGGGAAGAGAGTGTGCTATAGGAAAACAAAAAGCTTAAAGCGGAGTTCCACCCGAAAGTGGAACTTCCGCTTTAAGGGAAGGTGACACCCCGACATACCACAATTGGCATGTCTTTTTTTTGGGAGGTGACCAGGGAACCTGTTTTCACAGGTTCCCAGGTCCACTTCCTCCCCTGGAGCCGCGGCTCCAGAAAGGAAGTCCACCTTCCCCCCTCCCTCTCGGCGATCTTCTGGGACACGTCACAGGCCCCAGAAGATACGCCCAGCCATTCACAAGCTGCTCGTGCGTGCACAGTGAGCGCCCGGCTTTGAAGGCAAAGCCCGGTGCCCACACTTGTGATGCCGGCGCCGCAGAGGGGAGGGGGAGATGAGCGAGCCCTCGGGTGGCTGCATCGCTGGAACGAGGGACAGGTGAGTGCCCAATTGTTAAAAGTCAGCAGCTACCCTTTTGGTAGCTGCTGACTTTTAACAGGGTGGAACTCCGCTTTAAGGGGCACCAGAGTCCGCTCTCTGATCTTGGCAAAAACTAGCTAGGAAAAAAGCAAAATGTTGCAAACTATAACTTAGGAAATAGGCAAAGGCTTATTTTCTGGGGTGTGTAGACAAAGTGCACAGGGTAGACACCAAAGAGTCCTTATGTTGCCTTTTCTTGTATGTTTTCGGAACAGGTTGCCGAGGTTTCCCATTGCACTTGTTACAGCCTGGACTGACCTCTTTCCTGTATGGATATTATTGACTTGTTTTTCAGGCTGTCTCTGCCAGATAAATTCTGCAGCTCATCTTCTCCACTAACGTAATGAGTGGTTTTCCTGCCTTCCAGAATCAATGGCTCTTATCAGTGACACCCTAGCCTTCCCTGTGGTTTTTAAAAAAACAAGAAGATTTTTTTATGCTTAATTTGCAGTTATAGGGTTGACAGAGAATGACCATAACTTCTGGGTAAACACTCAGATCACCTTCTCCAAAAAAAGCAATTGACCTGGGAAATTGCCAATCTCTGGCTACATGTTGCTCTTGGAAAGACCTGCAATCCTGTTTCCTCCTGCTGTCTAAGCTACAGAGGAAGTGCCAGAGCAGCCAGTTATTGAAACATATGTATTAGTAGTGAAGGACAGCACTTATTTTAAAATACAAAAACAAAGTTTCATGACTTGGTTAACCTATACATAAGGACACATTCTTCGACAGTTGCCTGTAGGCAATTTGGTTGTTGGCTTTAGCAATATCTCCAAGTTCTTTCAATCGTTTATATTTATATGATGGACAGAGCAATGCAGAGTTGGTGCTTTTATCTGGACAGGTTAAAGAATAATTCCCAGCATGGTATACAGTATTTTACATAGTTAAATTGGTCCAGCTTGGCCAATGTGCCTGGAAGCTGAAAATCACTGAAGTAGATACCACTACTCCAGTGATCTCCACTTGCTTCTGGGTCCCGTGCTAAGCAGCCGGCCTGATGCATTGTGAACACAAGAGATCGGCCACTCAACAGGAGTGCCATTCAAAGGATGCAAAAACAAGGTAAAAGAAGGGCACAGGGATGTAGTTGAAAACAGTATTGTTTATTCCATATGTAGCGATGCCCCCAAAGGAGCTGCTTAAGTTTGTTCAATCCGCTACTCTGCCCTTCAACCCCAAGAATGGCCTCAGCCCCTACTGGCACACCTAGCAATGTGATTAATAGAATACCACAGTAATGACACAATGACACAGTTCAACCATTTAAGTTTTCTCCAATTTATTTAGACAGCAAAAAGACTCAAAATGGTATTGGTCAGCCAAGTCCTGGACAACAATCAAGACTCGGCTGAAACAGAGTTTAAATAAATCAGATTGGCAATTTACAGCAGCAAGTAAAGGTTACTAACATATAAAGCAATGAACAGTATAGAGAAGTTCCTCCAAAAAGGCTAGTGATTACAGCAAGTATTATTACTACTAAAGAGGGGACCCCAGGCCATGGGCGTCCGCAGGTAGGGGCAAGGGGGGGCAAGTGCCCCCCCCCCTGGAATCAGGGATTGCAAGGTGTCCGCCATAGGTGTGTGCACGGTTGTGCCCAGGCACGCACACCCTAATCACCCGAGTGCAGCGCACAGAGTGTGAGCAGGTGCTTGGCGCTGGAACACTCTCCATGTACCAGCACCCAGCACAGGAAGGTAGATTACACTGTGGATGGCAGCCGGCAGTCTAGCATCGGGAGTCAGCACACTCAAAACCCTTCCTGCTCTCCCAGCTCTGCATATACAGACAGAGGAGGGGGCAAGGTGGGTTATCCACAGCCACTCAAGCCTGCAGCGTGTATCAACAGGAGCCTGACCTGCCGACGTGAGCCCACTAATCCCACACGCACGGACCCGTGTTGGCACGTGTGTGGATACCGCCTGTGGAACGTTAGGGACTAAGGTCCCCCCCCCCGTGAACGGGGGGGAACGGGGATGGACGCCTGCGGGTACCGGACCCCAGGG
>BLSH010527132.1:2309568-2338514 GCA_018402905.1 Glandirana rugosa | reverse complement strand
TAGATGAATTGAAATTAGGCAACCCTCTGCTGAACCAGCTGAATTTCGATCCATCTATAGCCAGATTTAGTTAGTGCTAATGTTCTTGTGGTATCTGCTGCTGTATGCTACATCTATCATATGTGTACATTTAAATCCTGTCTCTAGACCAATTGTTTTAGCAGCAATCTTCCCATAAAATAAAGAGGCTGATTTACTGAAAAAGTTGAAAAGGTTCACATAAAAAATCAGTAATCCAATCATGTGAAACACCAGTTCATCAGCTCATGAATGGATAACTAAAAGGGATTGTAAACCCTCACAGTTTTCACATTAAAGCGGAGGTCCGCCCCCCACCGCCGCCCCTTTAAAAATTAAAAGTCAGCAGCTACACATACAGTAGCTACTGACTTTTAACATTAGGACACTTACCTGTCCTGGAGTCCAGCGATGTCGGCACCGCCGCCGATCTTCGGATCGGCTGGTCGCGTGCTGCCGCCGCCATTGGTGTTAAGGGAACCCAGAAGTGTAGCTTTTCGGCTTCACGGCCAGTCCCCTACTGCGCATTCTCACTGGCCTGGTGGCGGAGGAGGGACAAAGACAGGTATCCTCTCCTCCCTCCCCCCGAAAGGTGCCAAATGTGACACCGGGGGGGGGGGGGGAATATGACGAGCGTAAGTTCCACTTTTGGAAGGAACTCTGCTTTAATGCATTCTATGCATTAATGTGAAAAAACCTTTTCTGTTGCAGCTGCCCCCAGAGCCCCCCGTTTACTTACCTGAGCCTGATCGTTCCCGCACTGGATCGCTCCAGCAGGTGTCTTGGGTCCTCATTGGATAGATCGATAGCAGTGCAGCCATTGGCTCCTGCTGCTGTCAATCAAATTCAATGACACGGGAGCCGGGGGGCAGGGACGAGTCCTGCTGTCTGTGTCAATTGATGCAGTAGCAGGACACGGGTGACCCCAGGGAAATCGCTTCCCTGACGGGGCACTCAATGCAGGGAAGAGCCTGGAGTACGGCCGGGGGACCCCAGAAGAGAAGGATCAGGGCCACTCTGTGCAAAACCCTTGCACAGAGGAGGTAATTATAACATGTATGCTATTTAGGAAAAAAAAAAAAGCTGAACCTTTACAATCACTTGAAGTGAATCTTCACTATATTTTGTGTGTGAATGTCCTCAACTTATTTGAGTAAATCATCCTCTATATGTGTGTAGCGCCCCCTGGTAGGTGGGAGGTAAAGTGTGGAATTTTTGTTAGGTAAGGTAAAATTTAGTCAGGCCTGACCGAGAGCAGGCCTGATTGTTTTTGATATCTGGGCTGGGAGTGACTCAGGTAGGACTGGGCAGTTCCTAGATGGGTCATCGGATCCTCCTACTTCTTTCCAGAAGGGACTGGAACATTCTGGAGAGAGAGGATGATGGGGGAGGTGTAACCATCTGGGTGTGCTAAGGAGCCCTGACCAATCCCCAAACTGGATTGGCAGGGGGCAGGCCTCCTTAACCACTTCCTTACTGGGCACTTAAACCCCCCTCCTGCCCGTACCAATTTTCAGTTTTCAGCGCTGTCGCTCTTTGAATGACAATTGCGCGGTCGTGCGGCATTGTACCCAAACAAAATTTGCATCCTTTTTTTCCCACAAACAGAGCTTTCTTTTGGTGGTATTTGATCCCCTCTGCGTCATTTCTGATCACCGCTATAAACAAAAAAAGAGGGACAATTTTGAAAAAAAAACAATATTTTTTACTTTTTGCTATAATAAATATCCAAAAATAAAAAATAAAAAAACTAATTTATTCATCAGTTTTGGCCGATATATATTCTTCTACATATTTTTGTTAAAAAAAAATCGGCGTTTATTGATTGGGATGCGCAAAAGTTATAGCGTCTACAAACTATGGACATTGATTTATGGCGTTTTTATTTTATTTATTTTTTTTACTGGTAATGGTGGCGATCTGCGATTTTTATCAGTACTGCGATATTGGGGCGGACATGTCGGACGTTTTTGACACTTTTTTGGGACCAATGACATTTATACAGCGATCAGAAATTTAAATGTCCACTGATTACTGTATAAATGTCATTGGCAGTGAAGGGGTTAACCTGCAGGGGGCAGTGAAGGGGTTAACTATGTTCCCTGGGTGTGTTCTAACTGTGGGGGGGCGGGGTTGACAGGGGCATAAGAGATCTAACTGATCCCAGTGACAGGGATCAGTATATCTGGCATGCCCCCCTCACAGAACGGGGAACCGCCGTGTTTACTTCAGCGGTTCCCCGTTCCTCCTCTCTGTAAGGAGATTGCGGGTCTCCGGCAGACATCGGGTCCGCCCGACCCGCGGGCACGCTCCCACAGCGCCCAGCACGAGCCAAATGGGAGGACGTCTATTGACGTCCTCCCGGCATTTTAGAGCCGCGCTGTAGCCGTCATTCGGCTATGGCGCGGATAGGAGGAGGTTAAATACCCTGGGACAGCCCAGTGGGGGGAGGGGAGTGTCGGGTGAAAGAGTAGTAGGTGCTGTGGAGCTGGCCTCACCCGGGATTGAGCTCCCAGTCTGGGGGGGGGGTGACCTTGAGGTCTCGAGGCTCAGGTGCAGCCAGGAGCAGAGTTAGTTTCTGGAGCAGCGCAAGGGAGCAGGAGAGCAGCAGAAAGACTACATAAAAGGCTCTTTAAAGGATCCACTGGTGTCGGTGAGTGACAGACCCTGAGAGCTGGACAGAAGGGCTGGACCAGGCTGGGAGGAGATAGTGGACAGTCTGTGGAGGTTGAAGGAGCCAGTCAGGGGAAGGAGTGTCACTGGACAGCAAGGTAGGCCGGTGTGGTCTGGAAGAGGATGGGCTGGGAGTAGTAGTCCATCCATACCCAGCTAGCACCTACATACTTAGCTACACTTTGTGGGCCCATGGCTTCGCAACTGGGAGCCCGTGGCCCTTGCCTGTAATGGGTGGTCCGGAGCTCCTGCTAGCAGAATAGCAGGCCTCACCATGTGCTAGCTGCGGTGGAAGAAGGAGTGTCATGGAGGCCTGATAAGTTACCTTTCAGGCCTGGAAGAACAAGTAGAGTGCATGAGAGAAGTAAGGAGTGAAATGGTCAGCAAGTGTCAGTGTGGGAGGAAGAGGAGTGTATATACTGTTGGCGTATATAGAACAGTCCTATTCATCAATTCACTGGGCATCCCACACAGTAATCCCTACCCCATTCAAGTCTAACCCCTCAATAAAACAACAAAACAAAGTACCGGCCTGTTCCATGACACCGGAGGTGAGGAAAATTGTGTGATTGAGGGCAGAGAGACAGGTGCACCCCTAAGGGGGGACATTGGCTACATGTGTATGTATTATATGCATGTTATTTACCTGTAAAAGCTTCCCTTATGTAGACAAGCAAAAAGCCTGAGACTATTGCTGGTTGCTGTCATCTTGGATGTGATGTTAGTAGCCCCAGCAAACTCAGAGCTGTCACCAAAGTGATGTTCTTTATTATTCCCTTTGCTGCTTCCACGACAGATATAAATAAAAGGTAATGTAGAGAGGCGAGACAAGGGCAGAGGATCTAGACCAATGCAAACAGTAATTAAACACTCCCAGAAGAGTATCTTTTGTTGAAAAGGGTTGCATGCTTGTAAAGACTACTAGTGTTTACACTTGTGATGGCTATGACTGGTCACAGCAATCACAAGGTACAGAGAAACTCTGACTGGTTCTGTACAGCGTGACCGTGATATTCAGCTGTCCAGCGATAGTATGTTTTCTGAAGTGTCAGTTATAAACAGTACTCCAGAAATACACTATATTACCAAAAGTATTGGGACACCTGCCTTTACACACACATGAACTTTAATGGCATCCCAGTCTTAAGCCCCATACACACTATACAATTTTCTGTAGACTCTTAAGGTTTGACCTCATATTATATGGTTTTGGTAAATCTGAAGACAAAAGTCTACAGAAAATTGTATAGTGTGTATGGGGCTTTAGTCTATAGGGTTTAATATTGAGTTGACCCACCCTTTGCAGCTATAACAGCTTCAACTCTTCTGGTAAGGCTGTCCACAAGGTTTATCAGTGTGTCTATGGGAATGTTTGACCATTCTTCAACAAGCACATTTGTGAGGTCAGACACCGATGCGGACAAGAAGGCCTGGCTCTCAGTCTACGCTCTAATTCATCTCAAAGGTGTTCTATTGGGTTGAGGTTAGGACTTTGTACAGGCCAGTCAAGTTCCTCCAACCCAAACTCGCTCATCCATGTCTTTATAGACCTTGCTTTGTGCACCTGTCCAAATCATTTGGTGGAGAGGGGATTATGGTATGGGTCTGTTTTTCAGGGGTAGGGCTTGGCCCCTTAGTTCCAGTGAAGGGAACTCTTAAGGCGTCAGCATACCAAGACATTTTGGACCATTTCATGCTCCCAACTTTATGGGAACAGTTTGGGGATGGCCCCTTCCTGTTCTAACATGACTGCGAAGGAGTGCACAAAGCAAGGTTCACACTGCTATATGCAAACTGTGGGGAGTGTCAATAGAAAGCTAATGTCACCCCCAATCAGCTTGCATATCGCACTGCGAACTGCAAACTCGCACTGGAATCGGATCGCATGGTGGGAACGATCATGCGATCCAATTCTGCCCCTGCGGAAAAAAAGGGTCCTGTGTGAGTTTGCTCCGATTGCAATGCAAAATCAGCAATACTATCTCTATGGCTGAATTTGCATTGTACAGAGATCACATATGACTCACACTGCAGTGCGGTGCGAATCACGTCCAATCTGCAGGATTGGAGCACTGTGAACCGGCCCTCAGAACTACTTTTGGTCTCTTAAGCTGGCCAAACATGTATCCGTTCTTTTTTTTGATCAGCCAGTGGGCTTGGCATGGATGAGGGAATCCTCCCTGCTGTGTCATTGTATTCTGACTGCAGGACTTCTCCCTCGTCAGAATACACTGCATCCAATCGAAGCAAAATTTTCCAACAAGCCCGTTCAAGAGCGGTCGGTCCTTAGACTGAGTGCTCTCAAGTGGTAACGGTCATAGATGAATTGAAATTAGGTACCTCCCTACTGAAACAGCCAAATTGTGATCCTTCTATAGGCAGGTTAATAAGTTCTAATGGCCTTGTGGCAACTGTTGCTGTATGCCACAGTATATCTATCATATATGTATATCTAAAAGAGACCCTGTGGCCAGACTAATTGTTTCAGCAGCAATCTTCCCATGAGATAAAGAGGCTGATTTAGGCTCCATTCACACTTTTGCGACTTGTCATGCGACTTTGAACATCAACCTCTCATGACAAGTCGTTCCCCATGTTTTCCAATGATAACCATTCATATATGTATGACAAAGTCGCAGCAACTTCAAAGTAGTTCATGCACTGCTTTGGTCTGACTTTCATGCAGCTTGAGGGCCATAGACTTCAATGTTAGCCCTTGTGTTACAAGTTTTATCCTTATAACCTGTGTATGGAGGGAGGAGATATTTAAAAAAATGTCACTGTCTACTGTTGGGATAGATATTTAATTTACATTATTGTATCATTATTCTACCACTATCTCTTTGTGACACGAGGATAGGCTGCATCGCCATTCAAAATCATTTGCAGTTATTCTTATCAGTTCAGCAACCGGGGAGGAATTTATCTAGGATCGCAACTGCCACTTTAAACCTCTCCTATGAGAAGGGACAATTAGAGTATTCTGATATAGGTTGTAAGGGGGTTGTGAACTAATCCTGAAAAAAACAATATTATTAATATATTTTAGGGTACTTTAGCATTAAAGTTGTTCTGTCATGAAAGAGGTATTGGGGATGCCATTGAAAGCCAGGCCTTCTTCTGAAATTGTTCCATAACTGGCTATGTCTAACTTTTGTACTTTTGAATCACAGAACCTGCAAAACAAAACATGTCAGGCCTCTTAATCTCTCTCTCTCTCAAAGTATCAGAATGACAGTAAGCAACTAGCATTTTCAAAAAGAGAGATGTCTTTTTTTTAATGCAACTCTTTATTTAAAGAAGAATGGATATACAATACAAAAAATATTCCCATTAAAACCCAAAAAACAAGGTAACAAGTGTTTATTTTAGATTTTGCTTATTTAAAGTGTTACTAAACCCACAACAATAAAATCAATCTGTATATGCAGCATAACATGCTTGTTATACTCACTGTGGAACTTAAGGGGTTAATCCTCTGCATTGTGTAAAAAAAGGCTGTTTTATCTTGTATGCCATAAATCCTTCCCTCCTGCACTGTCAATCTGAGCATGTCCATATAATACACAGCAGGGTGGTAAAGCTGCACATGCTCAGTTTGGTCTCGTATGTTGGATAGAACATTTCCTGTTTCAGTTGAACTGTTCAGGTCACATGATATTGACTTCACACATGTGGATGTGTATACAGGCTGTAGTGGAAATCTCCTCCTATTTGAACACACAGGTATGGAAAAACTGTGCAGGTTATCAGGAAACCATAGTATACAGATCATCCCAAAAGGTATATAGTGGCCGTATTTTAATGTAAAAAGAAGATTTATAAATTGTGGGCACTGTGGGGGGCAGATGAACTATTTTCATATTACTGGGTTTAGTAACACTTTAATATAACTACATAGTGCAATCTCTTTACAGTTTTTTGATGCATAAATGTAAAGGGAAGTAATTTAGATGATTAAATATTAAAAATAAAATATTTAAATGGCTGTGATTTTTGTTCTGAAACATCTAGCACAACAAATATGCTGTACCAAACATAGAATTGCAAAGGAAAATGCACAAATGTGCATTTAATGTTTGCGTTAAAAATGCATTTCAAATACATGCATTAAAATACATAACATCAGTGCTGTCAAGATGCAGCAAGCTCCTTTGCATATACACCCCATACTCCGGATACAGGTCCTCAGGAAATGCTGCCAGAAATTCTGCTGTTGACTTCAGAAACCACTTCTTAATAGATTGCACCTCATTCATTTTTAAACAATAAAATTAGTAAAGAGTGTGGCCTGACCCTAGAGCCACTTTACCCCCTTGTCTCCTGTTCTCATTAAGGCTGAAAATTGCTCACCAGTTCACCCTTATCCTGTTGCACAAAAGCACAGGCATTTGATGAAGCTGAGTAGACTTCGGGTCAAGGGTAGAATAAACTTGTAACACGTTCTTTTGTACATCTCTTCTAGTTTTAAAAACAAATATTACAGCACTCTTGATACATAATGTGTATACAATTAAAATAGGGCCTAAACTGTGGAAGCTTAACCCCCCCCCCCCCCCCCCCATAAAAAACCCATAAAGAAACAGACACTATTATTGTATGCAGGCTCCTTGTAGTTGATCTTTTCTCCATAACTCAAATCCATGCCATCTAGGGACAAGGCTTTGCTTCCTCATATCAGAGCCACACTCCTGGTACCTGGTACCTGGTAGGGTGAAATTCAAGAAGCAGTAGGAGAGGTAAACTTATACAAAAACAGATCCAAACAGAAAGAAAACAAATCCAAAGAGCGAATAAAGCAGATGCAAGGAGATTCTTGCATTGTAGGTTCTCAGTTAAAGCTTCCTCTCCAGCTAGGAGAACAGTGAGCAGCATAATAGGAATATCACCAATTTTCTCTCCAAATATTGTGAAACTAGCAGTCACAGGAGACACAGGGCTTGCTTTACTAAAACTGGGGGAGTGTACAAAATCTGGTGCAGCTGTACATAGAAACCAATAAACTTCTGTTTTTTTTGTCAAAGCTTAGTTGAACAAACTGTACTCCGAAGCTGATTGGCTACCATGCACAGCTGCACCAGATTTTGCACACTCCAGTTTTAGTAAATTAAAGTGGTTGTCAAGTCATGACAACCACTTTAAACTACAGGTAAGCCTATAATAATATCTCTCTAATATCTCGGGAATATCTCCTAAACTTGCATCGTTTAGGACAGGGGTCCTCAAACTATGGCCCTCCAGTTGTTCAGGAACTACAATTCCCATCATGCCTAGTCATGTCTGTGAATGTCAGAGTTTTACAATGCCTCATGGGATGTGTAATTCCGCAACAGCTGGAGGGCCGTAGTTTGAGGATGCCTGGTTTAGGAGATATTCCCTGTATCTGCATGTGCCGATGTAATTGGCACATGTGCAGTGATGAAATAGCCGACTGGGCCGTTTCTTCACGAAGTGTGCCGTAAATGACGGCTTCCATGCGCATGCGCGGGAGTGGCGTCAGCGCGGCTCCTGCCAATCACAGCGCTGGAGTCCACGCTGTGATTGTTCAGAGCCCGGGATCCCAGAAGACAACGG
Organism: Glandirana rugosa; assembly: GCA_018402905.1. Taxonomy (NCBI): domain Eukaryota; kingdom Metazoa; phylum Chordata; class Amphibia; order Anura; family Ranidae; genus Glandirana; species Glandirana rugosa. Next base: position 2,330,249 of record BLSH010527132.1, on the reverse strand, counting down.
ACACAACATGACGCCGGTCACATCGGTACTCAGGGACCGCTGTAACGACGTTGATCTAAGGTAAGCATTTCATAATGATCTAGTATGGGATGCATACTAGCTCATTATGCCTTTTTCTTGCAGGTGTTTTTTCCCCCAAGCATTGACAACCATTTTAACCCCATAGTGCCTTAGATCAGTGGTCGTCTACCTTTTGGACCACTAAACTCCCAATTTTGAATTGATAGGCCACTAACATGACTTTTACATGCCTTATACACACAGTGCTCTGTGTCTCTGCCCCCTCTCCCTGGATCAAACCGCTGCCTTATACACACAATGCTGTGGCTCTCTGCCACCACCCCCCCACACTCTGCATCACACAAACTCATAATTAGATCTCACTTCCTTATCCAGCCAGGTGCTTGAGCTCCTTGCTCCCTCCCATAGGCTGTGATCAGAGCTGCCATTGGAAGTCCCCTCCTTCTTCCCCTCCCTCTCTCTGCACTACTCCTGGTGCATCCCTCTGAGTTCACAGGAGCCAGAACTACAGAGGAGGCAATATGTATCAATGTGAGCTAACAGTATTGATATATATATGTACATATATATATATTTATATATATATATATATATATATATATATATATATATATACATCTTTTATGTATTTTTAGTACATCGGGATGTTTCATTACATCTTAGGATTCCAGTTCACCATAGGCTTACTGTCCCATTTTCATTTTTTATTTTTTATTTTTTATTTTCTTTTGCGTCACGGTTCTGTTTGCCATCTGATTATAGATTATCTATGTATATACATATCTAGAAGTTTTTTCTAGTTGTTACGTGATTTGCACTCTCCAGTTTTGGTAAATCAACCCCATTGAGTATTTAAAGAGGAACTTCACCCTTGCTTAGTCAGCAGCTACAAATACTATAGCTGTTGACTTTTAGGAAACAAACACTTACCTGCCCCTGGAGTCCAGTGCTGTCATCCTTGCAGTCATCTTTTCACCAAGCTTCCACTCTTCAGCATTGCCATCTTGAATGCGGGAACTGGCTGTGACTTCCTGATGTCTCACAGCCGGCTACCCCCTGTGTATGCAAGAGGCATGGCAGCGCTGTGGGACTCATGACATCGGCTGTGCTGTGTCAGTTAGGTCTTTTCTTCTATAAAACGTAACTTGTTTGCTACTTTTGGTATGTTATTGTGTTAAGGTCTTATTTGACTTTTGGAAAAAATAAAAGCATTAACAATATAGGAAAGTTACTATGATTGGTCTCATGAGAAAAATTAGAGATTTATTTGCCAATATTTTGCCACATATAAGGTGTTGGATGGAGATGTGTCTGCCAGTCTAATGAAGGTACTGAGTGTCAGGAAGCAGAAGGAAATAGATATTAGTGAAAGTTAGGAGACACCAGCCAAGTTAAATAATATTTGGTCAGGTGGAAAAACAAGTTTTGTCGTCCGTAGAGTTAGCTCCCATACATGGGAAGGGAAAACTTTTCCATTCTAGGTAAAGGGTCAGGTAATGGCTTTAGTCCATTAGGCAAATGGTTGATGTTTTCTGATTGTTTATTCTGTGGATAACATTATACTTGGCTCAATCTCTGTTAGTAAATGCACAATAATGAACACTATTATAAACATTCCAGTTGTAAGGAGAGTACTAGGTTTTCTGCAGCATATTTGAAGCTGAATTCTAGGCAAACAACAAACAGTTGACACGCTGTACATATACAGGAGCTGTTTTGCCTGCCAAAGGATTTGTAGTTCTGTCCATCCAGTCCAGAGGTTTACACCGGCCTGCAAACCTGTACTATAGCCATTCTGGTGACCTGTGTTTCCTGGTGCAGGATTTCTGCAATTAGGGGAATATGTCATAAACGCATGCCCATGTTTATGTTGATGCAATAGCATCCCGCTATTTGCATCGTTTTTGAATCACGGGCCAATTGCAGTGATTCTGCCCTCAAAACAGAATGCCATAGAGTGAATGGAGCTTCTGTGTACATGTTAGTCAGGGACCTTAGATTGTAAGCTTCTAGAGGCCAGGGACTGACGTGAATGTACAATTTACAGTATATCACAAAAGTGAGTACACCCCTCACATTTTTGTAAATATTTTATTATATCTTTTCATGTGACAACACTGAAGAAATGACACTTTGCTACAATGTAAAGTAGTGAGTGTATAGCTTGTATAACAGTGTAAATTTGCTGTCCCATCAAAATAACTCAACACACAGCCATTAATGTGTAAACCGCTTGCAACTAAAGTGAGTACACCCCTAAGCGAAAATTTCCAAATTGGGCCCAAAGTGTCAATATTTTGTGTGGCCACCAATATTTTACAGCACTGCCTTAACCCTCTTGAGCATGGAGTTCATCAGAGCTTCACAGGTTACCACTGGAGTCCTCTTCCACTCCTCCATGATGACATCACAGAGCTGGTGGATGTTAGAGACCTTGCGCTCCTCCACCTTCCATTTGAGGATGCCCCACAGATGCTCAATAGGGTTTAGATCTGGAGACATGCTTGGCCAGTTCATCACCTTTACCCTCAGCTTCTTTAGCAAGGCAATGGTCGTCTTGGAGGCGTGTTTGGGGTTGTTATCATGTTGGAACACTGCCCTGCAGCCCAGTCCCTGAAGGGAGGAGATCATGCTCTGCTTCAGTATGTCACAGTACATGTTGGCATTCATGGTTCCCTCAATGAACTGTAGCTCTTCAGTGCCAGCAGCACTCATGCAGCCCCAGGCCATGACACACCCACCACCATGCTTGACTGTAGGCAAGACACACTTGTCTTTGTACATCTCACATGGTTGCCGCAATACACGCTTGACACCATCTGAATCAAATACGTTTATCTTGGTCTTATCAGACCACAGGACATGGTTCCAGCAATCCATGTCCTTAGTCTGCTTGTCTTCAGCAAACTGTTTTGTTACAGTGTGCGGCGTATGGTCTGAGCACTGACACGCTGACCACCCACTCCTTAAACTTCTGCAGCAATGCTGGTATCACTCATACGTCTATTTCCCAAAGACAACCTCTGGATATGATGCTGAGCATGTGCACTCATGGCAAGTTTGATAAAGACATGGATGACCACAACCCGATAGAACACCTTTGGGATGAATTAGAATGGAGACTGTGAGCCAGACCTTCTTGTCCAAAATCGGTGCCTTACCTCATAAATGCACTTCTGGAAGAATGCTCAAAATTCCCATAGACACACTCCTGAACCTTGTGGACAGCCTTCCCAGAAGAGTTGAAGCTGTTATAGCTGAAAAGGGTGGGCCAACTCAATATTGAACCCTACGGTCTAAGACTGGGATGCCATAAAAGTTCATGTGCTTGTAAAGGCAGGCGTCCCAATACTTTTAGCAATATAGTGTATGTTATTACTGTATTGAGCTGTTTTAGAAAGAGATCTTTACTTTGTATTATTGCAATTGTAACCCTATGAATCAGTAATCATGTAACATAAGTGCTTTTTACATTTTCAACCACAAACTTCCTGTCATTGCGTTCCAGGTCTCCTATTGTTCTTGCAATTTCTATGCATCTTATATGGACAACTCCCAGCACTTCCACATTCAACCTTCCCACTCAACACCTATGAGTTTAGACATGTGTGTTTTAAAGCAGAGGTTTGACATTGTTTTTAATGGACCTAATTCACATATATACAGCATATTGTCCAGAAAAATGTAATTCCATTTTCATCCCTAAATATGCATTATAGGGTCTTTGGATAGTAATAGCAAAGTATGAAGTGTGTCAAAAATGCACCTCAAAAACACACTGCAATGCATACATTTGAATTCAGCCTCTATGTAAGCAACTGCACCCTTTTCCTCATTCACACACTCCCGCTCTTCTAAATCTGAAAACAATAATGTTGTATATTGCAGTTTACCAGAACCTAGATGAGGTGGCTGTATTCATGTTTAAAGCTCGGTTCACACCTAGGCAAATTGGATGTGGCTTACACCACATCCAGTTCGCAGTACACTTGAAAACACATTGTTTTCAATGTGTCCAGTTGACATAGGTGCAGTGCATTCGCAGTCTGCATTGCACAGAAAACGTGTGCGTTTTCTGTGCAGTGCGGTGCGAATTCCCAGCCCATTATGTTCAATGGGAACGCATCTGACACGGAGATGTGTTCCGCACTGAACAGGGATCTTTTCCCCTCCCCACTGCACCCCCTCCCTTCCCTGTCAGCCGATGCGCTGTGAGATCGGACAGGAGACGCTGAACAGCAGCCCCTGTCCTTCTCACAGGCATCGGAGCTGTAATTTGCACTGGACTGGTGTGAATGCAGTCTGAAGCTTTTTTGTATTTTCTTTTAACCTGGTAATCATGTGAATAACACATTTACTGTACCTTCATAACTACATTCACTTTTTTTGTGTATCTATAGAGGAAGCCAGTGTTGCCACCCAGGCTAGACTTCAAACCTGTCTGATTTTATTTATCTTCATTACAACAGGTCTAAATCGAGCAAGACGTCTACTCCAGTACTAGGTGGGGCTTCCCTGTAGGAATGTCTTGTGGGAGGGGGAGAACCTGACCATAAGGCCTCGTCCTCTCCTCCCTAAGACTTACAAGGCTATTAACCCTGCTCTGTACATGGAGGAGGCAGGAGTGTAACTACGGTGGAGGGACCCTGTGGAATAGTGGAATAAGGTGAATATTTCTCCTTATTCCAGCATCCCAAAGACAAAATGAGCATTTACCCTTACACTGTGGGGGCCAAACTGCAAGGGTGTTTTTGTTGTGCCTGGAGTTGGGCTGTAAGTGTCAGATTTTAATGTAGCTTATATTTCTACTTTTCTAATTACTGAGAGGTGTACCATTTATTAAAAGAAAAGATCAGATTGACAGTTATCAATTAAAAAACACTTTTATTTATACATCATGTACAAAAAGTATATACAAATCATCCCTGTTTTTACCACCAAAGTTCTTGTAAGTCTGGCCTTGATCCTATTTATGTATAGATTTCAAGTAACGTGCTCCTCAATAAATAACAGTACATATCATAAAAGTACATAGCAAGGTCAAATATCCATTGTTTTAACTGCCAGATTTGATTCCTCATTTGCTAAAATCAGTTAAAGGAAAAGAAGAAGAAAATGTGAGGACGTTATGTAAACCAATCCACCGGTAAACAAAGAATATTGCATTTTACCAATGCTACGTCAGCTTTTTTCTGTCATGCTGTGACCCATAGCAACACATACTGCATCACAAAGTTTGTTTCCATTTGTTGGCATGCTTAATGGCATCATTCTGAAAGTGCAAAAAAGTGCAGGGACATAGTGCAAAAAGTGTTCTGTGTATATTTATTGGACAAAAACTGTGTTTTTGTGTATGGGCAATGTGCATTTTATATGAATGTGCAAATGAAATATTTCTTATGTGGAATAAATCATTTAACATTTTGGGTTTAGATGTTTGTATTTTATGAAGAACTACATAGTTTATTGGTGATCAAGAACCACCAACAGATGATGTTTTGTGGACTTGCTCAATCTTGCAAAAGTTTTTCATTTGTGTTATAAAATGCCACACTTGCTCTCACTGTGGGAATTAAATTCACCTGGTCACTAAGGCCTCTACACCATGAATGGTCATTTGTTTATGCAGCTTGAGCTGCCAGGTTCTGCATGTAGGCAGCACATGTAAGCCCATTGGGACACAGCGACTGTACAGACTCAGCCGCTCATCCTAATTTGACAGGCACACAGGTGCAGGCAATTGGCCCTGAATGTAGACAGTGTGCACTTGGAGTCTTTCCCCCACATGCCAGTTAAATTGGGGTGTTCCATTCACGGTGTATGGGTCAATGAGGTTATACAATTGTTTTATTCAGCCTATACAGCGCAGACTGACGAATCTCCCACTGAGGCTATTGTATTCTGACAGCCAGTGCTTCCTGGTGTGACAAGGTTCACGCACACTATCCATATAGAAGCAGTGTTGTCACCCTTTGACAGTTAGGGTTTGATTTACTAAAACTGAGTGCAAAATCTGGTGTAGCTGTGCATAGAAAGCAATCAGCTTCCAGATTTTTTTTTGGTCAAAGTTTAATTGAACAAGCTGAAGTTGAAGAAGCTGATCGGCTGCATGCAGAGCTGCACCAGTTTTAGTAAAAATCAACCCTGTTTTTCAGAATTTCAGAACTCCCCCTCTCATCCCCAGACCATAGATGGCAGGTGTTCTTAGTGCATATGACACAGAAAAGCATTGTTTTTTTAGCAGGATCAATAGGTTTCTTATGCACTTTTTGGACTGATATAGCAAAATCAAAAATATATTATATATATATATATATATATATATATATATATATATATATATAAGACCAAATGGAAGCATTTTACTAGGGTTAGGGTTTTTTTATATACTTTAAGGGCTCTTTCAAATGGGCAAATCCCGCCCGGTGGACTCCGTTTTGCTCAGGGAAGGATCCATCCATTGATCCCCACTGAGCAGGCGGATGACAGGTCTGTCTCCGCTCGCTGAGTGGAGACAGACCTGTCAGAGCCCAGCTCACCTCTATGGGGAAATCAAATAAAAACGGACCACCTGTCTGTTTTCATCTGATCCCATCCGATCTGCCAGACGGATGGAAAATAGGGTTTCTATCTGCCTGGATTTCACAGACAGAATTGGAACGGATAGCAGCGGGTGTCAGCAGACATGTCACCACTGACATCCGCTGCCCCATAGAGGTGCATGGAGGGTCCGATCAGGTCCCTGATCGGAAAGCCTGTGTGAAAGGGGCCTTAAGCTGAACTCCAGTAAGTTAAAAAGGCCCATTTGGTAGCTCCCCACCCTGTATAATAAGGTTTTAATGCTTTTATTTTCTAGAAGGTACAGTATACATACTTTTCAGAAAAAAAGAAAGGTGAACTAACACCCTACACTACCCCTGGTTCTCTCTGTACTTATCTATTTGGGTGATGAGCTGTCAGTGGCCATACAGCAGCTACAGCCCTACAGAAAGAAGGGGAAGAAGAGCAAGGATTTCAAATCCCTGGACTGATACACCGGGTGCATGGGCACTGACAGCTCATCACCCACATAGATAAGTACAGAGAGAACAAGGGGTAGTGTAGGGTGTTAGTTCATCTTTCTTTTTTCTGAAAAGCTTAACTTACTCTTTAAGTATGCATACCCATAGAATAAATAAACATTAAAACCTTATTATACAGGGTGGGAAGATGCCAAAAGGGCTTTTCTAACTTTCAGCTTTAAAGTATTTGTAACAATGACCTTGTTTTATTTGCTCCCATTTGGTCTGTTAAATATATGATTAAAAGCATTTTTCTATATACTGGCTGCATGGGCACTGACAGCTCATCACCCATGGAGATAAGTATAGAGGGAACCGGAAGGGCGGGAGGGTATTGGTTCACCTTTCATTTTACTGAAAAGTTGAAATAATCCGTTAATGACCTTTTTGCTCACTACTGCATGTTTCCCCCCAATGGAAAACTGCACACACAAAGAGGTCCTCCTTGCCAGTCGCACAACCACTTCATACCATACAGCAGCAGTCCTGCATTGTATGTGGGCCCAGTGCCAGGACAAGATCATCCAGTGCCCAGGGCAAAGATGCCAAATTGCGCCCTCCCACCCCTTCAGTATGTGCGAGCATAGGAGAAGGAGGGGGAGAAAGAGCACAGCCTGTACCTCCTCCCGGCTCTCTCATCACCACTTCCTGCCCTGGGCTGACAGAAGTAGTGATGCCGCTGTCACCACTCCTTTCAGGGTTATAATTCAAGGAACCTGTGGCGCCCCTATCGCTGCAATACATGCTGTGCCCAGGGCAGCCATCTCTTCTCCCCACCCCTTGTCCCGGCCCTGTGTGGGCCTGTCCACATTTCAGGGATAGGGCAGATGCAAGGGATGCCAACTTCCTGGGGAGTGATGAATAAGGTAAGTATCTCCTGAGACTAAATGAGCATTTGCACCTTACTATATAGGAGAGGAGCTACCAAAAGGGGAATCTCATTAGCAGACTGGAGTTAAGTTTTAAGTGCCATCATGGCTTGATAATTCAGGCCCAATATAGCAAAACAATAACATTTGTGTAAAATATGTGTTCAAATAGTTGTACTGTATACTAAATTATCTAACTTACCTGTGGAAAGTTTTCATAAATGTTCTGTACTAATGATGGGCTCAGGCGTATTTGGATGGTACCCACCAGGAAGCTGTCAGTGCACAACGCCAAACATAGGCAGCGTGTGTATATGCAGCTGCAGGCCTGGAAATGCCTCACTGCTTATGATTGGCGATGTGCAGTGTCAGCTTCCTGGGGGGTATGATCCAAACACACCTGAGCCCATCCCTATTCTCTACTATGTTTTGCCAACATATTATATACACTTATCAAAAAAAACGAAGGTTGCCCAAAGACATGCACATGCGTCAGCAAGAATAATTGAAGGTGAGACATCTGTTTGTCTTTAAAACTGTCACAGTTTTTAATTTTCTAATGAGCAAATTTGGTGCAAGCATCACATCTTTCAATAGAAAGGAGAACAATTATTAAACAACGCACAGAAGTTTTTAAGACCCTTTGGGGTTGATTTACTAAAACTGGAGAGTGCCAAATCTGGTGCAGCTCTGCTTAGAAACCAATTGGCTCCCAGGTTTTATTGTCAAAGCTTAATTGAACAGGCTGAAGTTAGATAGCTGATTGGCTACCATGCACCGATGCACTCTCCAGTTTTAGTAAAGCAACTCCTGTGGGTGTTAAGAAGTGTGCCCAACTTTTGAAAGTGCTTGTACTTTCTGACTAGGGAACCCCTACATGGCCTAATTCTCACCCAGTCTTCACTGCTGATGTTTGATCAGGTCATACATGAACTCCTCACGTTGTAATGTTGTAATATCATTGTCTTGTGTAATAATAGATTTCAATGGATCCTTAAGTGTAAGTATTCGCCAGCATACCAAAGATCACCGTCCAAAGCTTCATTATTTAAAGAAAGATCACATCACAGAGAGTGCAATATTTCGGAGCCACGCAGGACCCCATTCGTCAGGCATTTAAATAAAGAACCTGTGGACGGTGATCCTTGGTGTGCTGGCGAATACTTACACTTGATTGACGCTTCCAGTATCCAGCTGATAATCGATGCAGCACCCACTTCTACACAGGCCTTACTTTGCCAGAAAGGTGTGCGTTAGGAGAATTGACAAGTCCAATGGATCCTTATTCTCCACAGTTTAAAATGGAAAACTATAATATAAACACCAGCATTCTATATTGCAACTAGAACACATTTGTACATGAAATAAAATCTGATCTGTAAATAGATGCAACCATGACCTAACTGTACAATAGCCAGATGGGGATGTACATAGAGATGAGGGAACATCTATAAGTCCTTGAGCCTTTGACTAAGTAATTCATAGAATCACACAGATCAAGCATGAAAATTTGAATGGATTCTGTCTCTCACCAGTTTTTATATGATTCACAGAAGCTAGCATTCACAGTTAAAGTAAGAAAACACAAAGGAGATCTAGATTAAGGCACTGGCTGAACTGTCCCGCTGAAATTTGCAGTTCATACAGCAGACATTTCAAGTTAACTTAAGCCTTGTACACACGATGCGATTGTTGTACGACCGCACATCCAACTTTTCTCAAAATCGGCTGTCCGTAATTTTGTCTAGCTTACCGACGGTAGTCAAATTATCGTTCGACAAAGCCAAACGTAGTGATGTGTTAGGAGCGTATACAGAGGTTCAGGTGAATGTGAATTGTGAATTACGGACACAGGTTTACAGGACCGAACACTTCCTGGATTCCGAGCATGCATGTTTGCACTTCCAACTTTTGTTTGCCAACTTCTGTACACACCAGCCGAAAATCGGACGACTCCTTGTTGGCAGCAAAAGTTTTCTAGTCTTCTCATACAACTTCTGTTGGATGATAATTGAAAATTGGCTGTCGAATGGTACGCACTAATGGTCGGATTATCGCACAACAGGCTGTTGTACGACTTTTTTCCGACCACAATTGTACCGTGTGTACGGACGAGCCTTTAGTCTTTCAGTACACATTATTGGTAGTAGGTGGTATAGAACTACAACAGTACTGGCAATCCAACCAAATGCGCAAAAAATGAATGAATAAAAAAATCATTAAGGTGGTTTTCTCAGACATACTGTTTCTTTGAGGCTGAACTGCTGGCTCTGCTTGGTTGCTTCTCAACAACAGCATGCGAGTTGGAAGAAACAGGTTTGAAACGGCTGTTGCTGTAATGCTCTAGTGTCTGATTGCCTCCAGTGAGGCATAGCTGTTTCTCAGTATTAAAGTTCGTCCAGTTGTCCTCATTTTGTACTTTGTATGCTGGGTAGGAAATGTTCTCAGTCATGGGGAGGTACAGGTAAGACTTGTCCTGAAAAGGAGCACTGGCTGTCTCATTGCATTTCCCTGGGTATATATCCTCTTCCTTTGTGTATTTTGTGCTAGGCACATAGGGGGTGTATTTCTTTAAGGCATGAATCATGCTCTTACATACTAGATGAATCAGTTCTAAGAGGTTCAGTAGTAGAGAGATCAGTGACACTACTAGCATGAAAAGGATGAAGATGGTTTTCTCCATGGGTCTGGAAACAAAGCAGTCAACTTTATGAGGACATGGGTCTCTCTCACACACATATCTTGCAGGCATTACAAAGCCATATAAGTACCACTGGCCAAGCAGAAAGCCAGCTTCAAAAATACTCTTGAATATGACACTGATTGTGTATGTCAACATCAGTGCTCCTCGGATTTTGATCCTACCATCCTCTTGAATGCAGATTTTTAGACGTTTTCTCTCAATGACAGCTATGGCATGGTCCACTTCCTGGTCCTTCTCATTTATAGCCCTTAGCTCTTCCTCTTTTTGCTTCAGCTTTTCTTCTTTTCTGGACAGATAAATGACATGTGCCAAGTAAAATAAGGTAGGCGTGCTAACAAAGAGAAACTGAAGTACCCAGAAGCGCACGTGGGAGATGGGAAAGGCTTTGTCATAACAAACATTTGGACATCCAGGCTGTTCTGTGTTGCAGACAAAATCTGATTGTTCATCGCCCCAAACTGATTCTCCTGCCAGTCCAAGAATTAGGATGCGAAACACGAAAAGCACCATTAGCCAGACCTTCCCAATGCTTGTGGAGTGTTCCTGTACCTGATCCAACAACTTCTCTAGGAACTCCCAGTCTCCCATAGTGCAAGGCTCTTTCCCTGAAAAATACAACACAAATTTTATGCATGGTTTTCAATGGCAGTTACAGTATTTTAAGTTCTTAGAATAGTTAATATGTATTTTGTATAAGATGGAAATTTAAAGGATTTTCACTTAAAGTAGAGCTCAGAAAACTGGCAATATCCAGTGGGGATGGACCATACCAATCAATGAATCACACTTGCAGCCTATGAACATTTCTAATTAAGTAAATGATCATTTCCACACCTGGAAACCATTCAGCCAAGGAAAACAGTTTACAATGTTATGTTTGATGAAGCTTTGGTGAAACCTGCCATTTAAATAGGATTACTGCCTATTTAAAGGAGTTTTACTCTTCCAATGGCAGTGCAAAACCCCTAAACTTACAATGTTAAATTGTTAAGTGCTGCTTTATTTGACTCAGTCCATTTTTGCAAGCCTTCTGCCTAATATATAGCATTAAATATTTACGTTTTTGACCATATAATTGCTGATTTTAAAGTTTACCAATCACAAATGGACAGCAGTACACTAGGGGTTGATTTACAAAAACTGGAGAGTGGAAAATCTCATGCAGCTCTGCATAGAAACCAATCTTCTAACTTCAGCTTGTTCAATTAAAGTTTAAAAAAAAAATGTTGAAGCTGCACCAGATTTTGCACTCTCCAGTTTTAGTAAATCAACCCCTTAATGACAAGCAGATGGAAAGCCTGTATAGTATCGCAATACATGAATGCTGCTTTATACATTCTGTAAACTAGTTGAATCCAGGGAACTGGGAACAACTTAGTAAACTCAGCATAACAATTATGCACGGCTCTGTTATTTCTCTTATATTCTTATTGTCTAATTACATCAGCACTAGTTCATATTAGTTAAAATTTGAAGACAAAAGCAAGACAGAAGCAAAACAATGATGTCTGCATGTTAAAGCAATGGTTTGCAGTATTTTATTTTTTTATACAGTGAAAGTAAAAAGTGACTTGATTGGCAGGAATTTTTACAAACTTTCCTGATGCAGAAACTCACATTTTAATTGCTTGTTACTCAAATATAATTTGAAAACAATCTTGAATTTTTGTAAAATCAGCGTGTATTTTTGAAATGTGAAATTGGCTGTGGTTATCAAACAAGAATATAAAGCTTTTCATTCCATTTATTTTAGATACACTGGGGGAGATTTACTAAAACTAGTGCACAAAGAATCTGGTGCAGCTGTGCATAAAAAACAATCAGCTTTCAGGTTTTATTGCCATTATTGCCAAAGCTTTATTAAACAAGCTGAGGTTAGAATATGGACTTTGGTTGACGCACGCGAGGGATACACAATAAACTGATGGAGATGTTCACAGAAATTGAATATGTGGATATAAATATACTGATGCATATAATCATTACATGATAAAATATCAATCATAAACAATAATACAAATTCATAACAATGGGTATAAATGTGTTAAGCTCAGTACATTGCAATGTACTGAGCTTAACACAGTGGTTCTCAACTCCGGTCCTCGGGACCCACCAACAGGCCAGATTTTAAGTATTACCTTGGGGAGATGCTAGAATACTGCAATCACTGAGCAGCAAATGATATCACCTGTGATGTATTTCAGTTATCCTGAAAACCTGGCCTGTTGGGGGGTCCCGAGGACCGGAGTTGAGAACCACTGGCTTAACACATTTATACCCATTGTTATGAATTTGTATTATTGTTTATGATTGATATTTTATCATGTAATGTTTGTGATTATATGTATCAGTATATTTATATCCACAAATTAAATTTATGTGAACATCTCCATCGGTTTATTGTGTATCCCTCATGTACTTCAATCAAAGTCCCACTCCTCTCCTCCCAAATCTTGCAACATTGCAAAATTTGTTTCCTTTACAAGGCAGGGATGGAAACGGACGGCCTTACCAGGCCATGGCTTAATTTAAAGTCCCAATTTTCTTCCCCCATTTTTTCCCCTTTATATGAGGTTAGAAGCTGATTGGCTACAATGCACAGCTGCACCAGATTCTGCACTCTCCAGTTTTAGTAAATCTCCCCCACTGTATATGCGTAAAAGCACAGCTGCACCAGATTTTGCACTCTCCAGTTTTACTTAATCTCCCCCCTGTATATGCATAAAAGCACAGCTGCACCAGATTCTGCACTCTCCAGTTTTACTAAATCTACCCCCTGTATATGCATAAAAGCACAGCTGCACCAGATTCTGCACTGTCCAGTTTTAGTAAATCTCCCCCACTGTATATGCGTAAAAGTCAATCCCCAGAATTCATAAAGACTCTAGCAGGCAGATTTTGTGAAAATGTCTTTCATGAATTCTAAAAGTGGTCAAGAATGCGCCCAATTCATATACCTGTCTAGAATTTGTACTTGAATGCTGCACCACTTTTAGAATGCATGAGAGACATTTTTGTAAAATCTGTCTGAGCCAGTTTTTCTCTCTGTGCACCAAAAGACAGTTGGTCTTAATTAGCTTCACTTTTACATTTGGAGCATTCAATGCGACACAATGCAAAGCAGTGCATTCAATGCAACACATTGTAAAAGTGGTGCATGTTAGAACTAATTGGATTTGGTGTACGAGTCCCTGTCAGAATCAAAAGTGTCCAAAATGCTTCATTAGTTTGGCACAATACATTAACAAGAGGAATTAATGTCAGAAATATGGTGCAGCAGCAATATTGAATTCCCCCAATGTATGTAAAGTTTCTTGTTCTGCTCTGTGATTACACACGTATATGGGGCAGCCGTATTTGTTCATTACATACTCAAGCTCTGGCTCCTGCTTTGCAGTTTTACTCAGTGGTTGTGCTTTATTGCTCCCTCTCACAATGCAGTTCTACAAGGCAACTGACTCATCAATGCCAGACTTGTGTGGATTATGCATTATCATAACAATTAGTAGCATTTATTTATTTATTTCAGCTACTTATATAGCGCCGTTAATTTTACGCAGCGCTTTACATGTACTTCCTGATGAAGCCAGGATGGCGAAATATGTTGATTATTTGTAAAGGGATCCTATTTTTGTTTGTTATACATGTGCCACACTGCCAAACCAATATATGATTGCTTTTAACAATTTTTGGAAATAAAAATGTGTATTTTAACAGTAGCACGCGTATTAACAGTTTTTCACCAATAAAATCCCATCTGTAAATTTTTCTACCAGTATTTTGACTAACAAGGGATGATGATGCTAGTCAGGTGTCTTCCTGTTCCTGGCCACAATGCCTAATTATATTATGATAAGAATTGTTTAACAGGGAAGTTATGAGGCTAAGTCAAATACAGAGCTCCCTCCTTTGGTTAATATACATCTCCCTGTATGCAACAAATAGTATGGAAGCATAAATATTTAAACGTGCCAAAGACAAAAAAGTTGTACATAAAAACACTCCAAAAATATCTTAAATATGTGATTGCTGAATATACACTATACCTTATCTTTCGGGTTTATTAGAAAATGTTGACTTTTATGACTTACTGCCATATTTTACAGTTACATAGTTACATAGTTAGTCAGGTTGAAAAAAGACACAAGTCCATCCAGTTCAACCAAAGACTCATTAATCCAGTTAAAAAAATCACTTTGACTATGAGATGCTTGCAATCCAATTTAATTGCACATTTGCTTCTCATAATATTAAAATTTAAGGATATAAATATCTATACCTTGACATTTTTAAATACCATTTCACTTGAGTAGCAGCAAACATACATGAACTGCACTAGTCTGATATCTGGACATCTCACTGTAATTCAATAGTCAATTTCATTGAAATGCCACTAGTACATCAATGATATTAGTGAGCTCTTTCTAAAGATGCTATTTGCCCAGAAACCTCTGGCTTCAGTCGTTTGAGACACTGATTTGGATCAATCATACAACAACCACAGTCATAGAGAGTCAGAACTTCTGATCTGCATATTTGTTCCTGGTCATGTACTTAAGACATTTGATCAGTGTGACAGCCAGGCAACTAGCATCTTCAGAAGCAAAAGGAAGTAAAGGCAACCTCTAGCTGGTCCAAAAAGAGCACTGTATATATTATTCCGAACTGGACTAATTAAGTGACGCAAAAGACCCCAAAACATCTATGCCTCCCTTTTAATAACCAATATATTTATTAACACTCCACTTGGGCTAGTGAGTTTTCTCTATGTCTGTTACACTGTAAATTGATGTGGTTACTTTAGGAAACATGTTAGTATGAAAATATAGTATTAAGCAAAACATCATGGCCTTATAGATACAGGTTAGCATTATAGATTATGGAACAACATGATTCATAAGACATCAGACAACCAAAAGTCTTTGCATCTTTTAGATTTGCATGTTTATTTGATGGAAAGTCAATCACGTTTGTGCAGTTTTACAATTTTAATTTATTACAATAGTTTTTTTGTTTCATAGGCAACTATTTTTAACTTTATTCAAGATTTATGACTACTCAGTGATGTATTACTATGTTCTAAATGTTAAGTAACAGTAACAATAAGACAATTTTATCATAGAAAATACAATGTAAAAATAAAGACATCAGAGCAAACTTTACTGCATCTATGATTTGTTCTTTGTTTTTTTTTTTTATTTCATTTTTACAATTCAATAATCTACATTCATAAAAAAAACATAGGAGAGATTTAGAGATGATTTAAATGGTAACAGATAAACGTACCTTAAATGTTCAGAGAGGAACTTCTACCTGTAGGACTTAAAGAAGTTTGCCAACTGCATATCAGGGAAGTTGGTAAAGCCAACAACAAGGCCCTTCTTTCTAGCTAGAGCCATATGAGGTTTGCAGTAAGAGGGACTGTGTGATAAGAGAGCTAAACAGACGATGCCCTCTCATCAAAAAATCCCAGAGGGGAGAGGAAACCATGGGATGGACCAGAGGAGGTGCAGGATATTAGGGTTGTACTCTCATTTTTTTGTGGGTTGGAAGAATAGTTTAACATGTTAGTTGCTAGAATACCAGCTGTTAATCTCTTACACCATATCATTTACATTTTTTTTTAACTTCGAGCCACTTTTATGAATTGTAGCTTCTTGTTTTATTACAAATAATGATTTTCAGTTAGAGAACTACTGTAAGCAGGTTCATTATCAGATCAGTTATTATTTATGAAGTCAAAGAATAAACCTAATTGTTACAATTGTTCTCTCAAGTCAAAAATAGAGAAATAACTGACAAGGATTTTTTATTAACCACTTCAGATCCGCGCTATAGCCTATTGACGGCTACAGCGCGGATCTGAATTGCCGGGAGGCCGTCAATAGGATCAGTTAGATCTGTTATGTCCCTGTCAGCCCTACAGGGAACACATTTAACCCCTTCACTGCCCCCTTAGTATTAACCCCTTCCCTACCAATGACATTTATGCAGTAATCAGTGCTTATTTTTAGATCTGATCACTGTATAAATGTCACTGATCCCAAAAAAGTGTCAAAAATGTCAGACATGTCCGCCGCAATATCGCAGTCCCGATAAAAATCATAGATCGCCGCTGTTACCAGTAAAAAAAATATAAATAAATAAAAATGCCATAAACCAATTTCCATAGTTTGTAGGCACTGTAACTTTTGCGCAACCCAATCAATATACGCATATTGGAATTTTTTTTTACCAAAAATATGTAGAAAAATATATGTCAGCCTAAACTGAGAAATACATGTGTTTTTTTATTTTTTATTTTTGGATATTTATTATAGCAAAAAGTAAAAAAAAATTTATTTTTTCAAAATTGTCGCTCTTTTTTTAGTTTATAGCACAAAAAATAAAAACCGCAGAGGTGATCAAATACCACCAAATGAAAGCTCTATTTGTGGGAAAAAAAAGACGTCAATTTTGTTTGGGTACAATGTCGCACGACTGCGCAATTGTCAGTTAAAGAGTGACAGCGCTGAAAACTGAAAATTGGTCTGGGCAGGAGGGGGGTTTAAGTGCCCAGTAAGGAAGTGGTTAACAGAGAGATCAGGAAAGCAAGTTAGTGGAGACAAGAATTCTAAGTGTAGCCTGAAGCAGAAAGTAGTTACTTTTCATATATTTAAATCTGAACTCCAGGTAGTTATATTATTATTATTATTGATATTTTTATAGCACTGTCAATTTACACAGCACTTTACATACTATTCATTCACATCAGTCCCTGCCCTCAAAGAGCTTTCAATCTAAGGTATGAATTATATTTCATAGTCACAATGGTCCAGCGTGGATTCCATATTTCATACCTGAATGATCACTGTGGAAGTGGAGAATCACTGCAGTAGTCACCATTATCACACTAATTGCCATTGTCTTCTGGGTCCTCTGCTTTGCATCTAATGAGAAAAAGTTAAGGCATTCTGTGTATGGCAATAGGGCCAATCAAGCAATCCCCCTGTGATTACTATGCAGCATGCAAACGAACTTGCTTGGCATGAATGCCATTTACAGAACACGTTTCATTTTTGTCAATGAATGCAAGTCATTTTATGATTTGAATGAGGTAAAGGGGCATGGCAGCGGCATGATTACCTCTACCTCGTCCAATCAGAAAACTCCTTGCATTCATTGAGAACAATGCAGGGCATTCTGTGAATGGCATCCATGCAGAGTGATTGACTCCCTGTAGCTACTATGCTGCAGGGCAGCCACTCAGCACAGGATGCGGAAGACAGCAGGGATCGCTGTATAAGCAGGGACAGTGATTCTCTGCTTCAGCAGTGGTCACACAGGTATAGCGTATGCCTACCTACATTGGTCCAAGTTCCATACATGCAGTTCAGCTCTAATAAACATCAGACAAAATGCTCTCATGTTTAGTGGACTTTGGGCATAATAATCCCATATTCAATATTCTTAAAAATGCTGCTCCCAATTGGCAGCTGAATCAGACAACCACAGAGGAGAGAAGAGCTAAAGCAAGGACAGAACGGGAGCATTCCACTGCATTTTTCTTCATACAGTAAAGGCCTTTAACCCTTTTATGCAAATGATGTATATAATACCTACGTGGCAGCAGTTTTACACACAGCAGCAGGGAGTATGTGTATGTTTAACAAGCTGACTGTCCACTTTCACACTGGTCTTCCCTAGCTGTCCCTAGGTGTCACTTTCCTTGGCCGCTGTGGTAAACACACATACAATTGTAAACACACCCATTTGTGGTGCCTATGTACAAAAAGGTTGCTTGCACTATGCATTACTGATTTTCTAGGGCCGTTATTCACAGTTCTAAGGCCATTATTCACAGTTACATCTCTTAAGTGATGACCTGTAAGGGCTTTTAAAGGGTCGTCTATGGAAAATATATAGTACTGAAGTTTGTCTTCATTTAAGGGGCACGTGCAATTTTAAAGCAGGACATGCCCCAATATAAGCTTTAAAATATTTTTTAATTGAAAGTTTGTACTTGATAAACTTGTGCGACATGTGACATAAAAAAATGGAATATCCGCTGTTTTAAGTACCCGCCATGGACGGTTCGAATCTCAGCTGGTTCAGCAGGAACCGGCTGAGATTCAAACCATGTGTGGGCAGGTTGATTGTGCCCAAGTCAATCCATCGATCGACTTGGTACAGCCAGCATATCAGGTTCCTAGAATGTGATCATTGCAAGAGGCTATAGCCGCTAGCAATCATCTCTGTGTTCTCTCACCAGGGACGGCTCTCCGAGCCCCCCTGGGAGAACACATTACTCTATTGGAGGGATTTTCACATCAACACTGAATGTGCTGATAGGGGAATTGATGGTTACAGGATATAAAATCGTATCATCTATGGCCTGCCTTATTCTCCAGATTCTCTGCTTTCAGAAAATGTAGAATATCTGAGCTTTTTAAGTAATCTTTAGGCCTAAAATGATTTTTTTAACAAAAAAATTACTCTGGCAGCAAAAGGGTTAAAGCTCATATGAACTTTCAGTTTAAATCAGCTAAACACACTTCAGATGCATTAAAACAAAATGTGTGTCAGACTTCTGCAGATAGACCACTGCTTCTCTACAGCATACAGGCAGGGGGCAGGCTATTCACTTTGAAAATGACTTGTAAGACTTTGCACACATTTTGTTTTGATGTATCTGGAATGTATTTGACTGATTAAGGCTGGGTTCACACTATCCGACACAAAAATGGTCAGACTTTTGATCCTACTTTGCCCTGCAACATCAGTCCTACTTCTGTCCTACTTTCTAACGAACACCACCCCCTTTCCTGGCCTGCCGGGCTGCGTGCTCGGATAAGGGTCTGGTATGGATTTTGGGGGGGACCCCACGCCATTTTTTTGGCTTGGGGGTTCCCCTTAAAATCCATACCAGACCAAAGTGCCTGGTATGTTCCTGGAGGGGGACCCCATGTCATTTTTTTTTTAATTTGGTGTGGAGTTCCCCCTCAAGATCCCCAGAGCCCAAGGTGCCTGGTATTGTCGGGATCAAAGTCGGACTTTGACCCTATGTAGGACCGTAAATCGCACAGCAAAGTAGGATCAAAGTCGGACCGTTTTTTTGTCGGATAGTGTGAATCCAGCCTCAAACTGAAGGTTAAATTGGACTTTAGGCTCCATGCACACTTGTACGACTCCACAGTTAGGCTTGGTTCACACTTGTTCAACAAACGGACCTACATTGTGAGCACAAGTCGCATTACATCACAAAATCAATGTTTCCCAATGAGAGGCGTCTTAACTGGTCCGACACAAGTTGGACCGACTTTGAAAAAGGTTCCTGTACTACTTTGGTCTGACTTTGGTCCTACTTCAGCCCATTGAATATCATTGAAGTAGGATTAAAGTCGGATCCTTGTTCTAACCATCCGACTTGTGACATCCGACTTGGTGATTACAGAAACAGTAAAAGGAATTTATCTCACACTGGGATTATTTTGATTAGTGATAGGACAAGTTACTATCTCAAAGTCGGAGCAAAATCTTATCTTGTTCATTCAAGTCGGATGGAAGTAGGACCGAAGTAGCACAGAAGTAGGACCGATGTTGCAGGGCAAAGTAGGATCAAAAGTCTGACCGGTTTTGTGTCGGATAGTGTGAACCCAGCCTTAGGCTGGGTTCACACTAGTCCGATTCTCGGACCGACATGAAGAGCACAAGTTGCATTACGTCACAAAAACAATGATTCCCTATGAGAGCCGTCTTAACTGCTCCGACATGTGTTTTTCAAAGTCGGAGCGACTTTTAAAAAGGTTCCTGTACTACTTTTGTCCGACTTTGATCCTACTTCAGCACATTGAAAGGCATTGAAGTCGGATCAGTGTCTTCACTGATCCGACTTTGGCATGCGACTTGTGCTCTGGGGATCTTGAAGGGGAACTCCACACCATATTTTTAAAGAAAAAATTCTGCCGAGAGTATCCCTTAGTAACAAAAACACTGCATTACGTTGAACACGAGAAGTACAGCCAGGCTCTTAGCCTGATCACACTT
>BLSH010527132.1:2291404-2302398 GCA_018402905.1 Glandirana rugosa | reverse complement strand
CATTCTATATCATGTGTATAGCATTATGCAAAAACATTTTCTATTAATTTTTCACTTTTTCACCTTCGTTTTTCTCATGATTGCATGGCTATCGTATTGGGGCATGTATGTGCTTTTATAGATTGTTGTGAGGTTTTAACTCTCAGCGCTGATTCGGCTCCTCCTAGACAGGTCTGGGGGCAGCTGAATCAGTGCATTAAGCACTAATGATCCACTCAGAACAGCTGTGGCTTTACTTAGCCTGCTTTTTGGGCTCTATAAATTGAGGATCATTTGGCAATTCATGTAGGTTATGAATAAGCAGACGTAAGCGCTGTGAAACGCGTTAACCCATTGTCATCCATGGACATGCCGGTATCTGTCATTATGCTTGTCACTTTGTGATGTACTTTGTTGAATAAATTTACAAACATTTTCCAGCAAACCGGTGCAGCATGTGTGCGGTCATCTCCTTGCTTTAAAGGGGTATGATGTACCCCATACTCATTTACATAGGGTGGGGGGCCGGCATCTGGGGGCCCCCTTGTTAAAGGGGGCTTCCAGATTCCGATAAGTCCCTGCCCGCAGATCCCGACAACCAACGGCCAGGGTTGTCGGGAAGAGGCCCTTGTCCTCATCAACATGGGGACAAGGTGCTTTGTGGTGGGGGGCGCAGAGCCCCCCTGCCCCAAAGCACCCATACTCCCCATGTTGAGGGCATGCGGCCTGGTATGGTCCAGGAGGGGGGGCGCTCACTCGTCCCCACCCCCTTTCCTGGCCTGCCGGGCTGCGTGCTCGGATAAGGGTCTGGTATGGATTTTGGGGGGACCCCACGCTGTTTTTTCGGTGTGGGGGTTCCCCTTAAAATCCATACCAGATCAAAGGGCCTGGTATGCTCCTGGAGGGGGACCCCATGCCAGTTTTTTTTTTTAAATTTGGCGTGGAGTTCCCCTTCATGATACCCAGAGCACAAGTCGCATGCCAAAGTCGGATCAGTGAAGACAGTGATCCGACTTTGATCCAACTTCAATGTTTTTCAATGGGCTGAAGTGGGATCAAAGTCGGACAAAAGTAGTACAGGAACCTTTTTCAAAGTCGGTCCGACTTTGAAAAACACAAGTCGGAGCAGTTAAGACAGCTCTCATAGGGAATCATTGTTTTTGTGACGTAATGCGACTTGTGCTCCTCATGTCGGTCAGAGAATCAGACTAGTGTGAACCCAGCCTCCGACACAAAAACGGTCAGACTTTTGATCCTACTTTGCCCTGCAACATTGGTCCTACTTCTGTCCTACTTTGGTCCTACTTCCATCGGACTTGAATGAACAAGATAAGATTTTGCTCCGACTTTGAGATAGTGACTTGTCCTTTGACCAGTCAAAACAATCCCAGTGTGAGATAAATTCCTTTTACTGCTGCTGTAATCACAAAATCGGATGTCACAAATCCGATGGTTAGAACAAGGATCCAACTTTGATCCGACTTTAATGATATTCAATGGGCTGAAGTAGGACCAAAGTCGGACTAAAGTAGTGCAGGAACCTTTTTCATAGTTGGACCAACTTGTGTCGGACCAGTTAAGACGGCTCTCATAGGGAAACATTGATTTTGTGACGTAATGCGACTTGTGCAATGTGGGTCCGTTTGTTGGACAAGTGTGAACCCAGTCTCAGGTGCAACTTAGATATGACTTTGGCTTTGACCAGTGAAATGGACAAGTGTTGCACAACTATTGCATTGTATATCATTCAGGTACATCTTTCATGCAACTTTTGAGGGTTAACTTTGAAGTCTATAGCCCTCAAGTTGCATGAAAGTCAGACCAAAGTAATGCATGAACTACTTTGAAGTTGCTGAAACTTTAAGTCACACATATATGAATGGTCATCATTGCAAAACATGAGGAATGACTTGCCATGCAACTTTGATGTCCAAAGTCGCATGATAAGTCACACAACTGTGGATGGAGCCTTAAAGGAAAAGTGCAGAATAGAGTAGGGTCCCACGCAATAAGCATGGTCTACTTATTTGTTAGTGCCCTACCTAGAGATGTAAAATTTCCGTACATTTTAAAGCCATGAGAAAAAAACCCAAGGGGAAAAAAAGCCAAGGAAAAGAATAAACTATTTATTTTTCAGACTATAGGAAAACACTGTGCTGTCATGATGGAGAAGATATTAAGAATCGTTTAACCCTTTCGCTGCCAGATCCGTACATTTGGGACTGACATGGTGGGTGGTGGCGGGTGGAGGGGAGGAAGACGAGTGGACACATGTCTGCTTTCCTCCTCTTCTTGCTGTGACCCAGAAAGCGACGTGTATGACATTGCTTCCTGGTCAGCTTCTCAGTGTCCCCAGCTAGCATAAGGAAGGGATGGAGCCCAGAGGAGACATACAGAGTCTACTAGACCCTGCATCTCTCATTAAGGAGAACCTTTCACCTAAAAATCATCACATAGGGGATTTTTTGTCCCCTATGTGATGAAAAAAAAAGTTAAGCAAAAATAAAAAATAAATATATATTTTTTTGCAAAAAAATAAAGTCACACCCAAGCACATAAACCCCCCAAAAAAATATTTTGAATCCCGCCCACCCCACCCCACATATACACACGTACGAATGTAAACGCATGCATCGGGGGTATGGAAACGTGTATTGCACTATACATGTTACATACTGTCGCGCACGTCGGAGTGAGAGCAATAACTCTAGCACAAGACCTCCTCCGTATCACTAAACTGATGATCTATAGGGGACTTTTGAAGCTTCGGTATAAAAAATATAGGGTACTGAAGTTTTTTGCCATTTCACGGGTGCACACAAATTCTATTTACTCTATGCAACCTTGTTTTTTATATTTTACCAAAAATTTGGGTAGTTTATTGTATTTGGTTGCCCTAAAATTCACATTAGTGTGTAGACCTTTGCCGTAATATCAAGTGACATAAAATATTGGAACTACCACTTTTTTATTCTCTAGGGTGTCTGTTTTCAGAAAATATACGTTTTGGGGTTTTATGTAATCTTCAGGCCTAAAATGATTTTGAAATGCAAAAAGTGGCTCTGGCAGCGAAAGGGTTAGATTATAAAGATAAACTAATTTGTCAGACAAATGTACCCTCTTACCTGTCAATTAAGGTTGAGAGGACAGAAGCTATCATCTCCTGTATCCTAACAATCACGCAACTGTAGGATGTACAAGATGGAGCCCACAAGAAAACTAAACTGGAGCCTTTCCTCTGTAATGCCCCCTAGTAGCAAAAATGCACAATGAACACAGTTACTTGAACAATATTCCAGATCAGCTGAGAGAACTTTCAATCATTTGACTTTATGTAAAGTCTCAGAAATCTTTCAATAAGGTCATTATGTTATATAGTTTGAATACCATGTCATAGATATATTATTTATCATTGTAAAATAACATATCCCACAGTCCTTTTTTTCAATTTTTCGGGATAAAAAACAAAACAAAAAAAGGCTTTGGAAAACAATGGAAAAAAAAATGTTTTTTTCCCCAAATTTTTCCGTATTTTTTCCAGGACTTCCCAACTCTAGCCCTACCTGTCACCCCTAAGGTAAAATACATCTACTTACTTTACATCCCCATTTCTGTCCATGGTGCCTAGGTGAAGGTCAGACTAAAGGCATTCTGACAATATTTTGGGAATGAGAGGATCCCAAATTTTGTAAGAAGGTGCTCCATTCATGGAGGAGAGTCTTCTTTCAAGATTCAGTACCTTCAGCATATGCACATATCTCGTCTGAAGTATTCTTATGTCACTCCTGCCTAGGTGCCGTGGGCAAAAACTGGGTGTAAAGTAAGTATATTGTAAATGAATCATTTATTAATTAGGGTAAGTATAAATGATTTATTAATTATTAATTTTCTCTTCAGGTGTGTTTATGTTTAACCATGTAATGTGTCATTTTTACATGAGGGAGGTGAGAAAGCGAACCTTGCAAAACCATTTCAATCAAGCAAAATTATTCTGACACACATTTCTTGAGAAAATACATGGGTATTAGAAGATTAAACAGATGTAAACAATGTTTACAATTTCATGGTTGTACATACCTATAGTGGAAAAAAGTTAGGTTATTGAATTCAACTGAATAGGTCAAAATCCAGCTTTGATGATTTTTTTTTCTTTCTCTATACAGTGCAAATTTTCTTTCCTAAAAATATATATCTTATAAAACTTTTTAGGTCCTTAAGGAGTTGATTTACTAAAACTGGAGAGTGTGAAACCTGGTGCAACTCTGCATAGAAACCAACCAGCTTCTGGGTTTTTTGTCAAAGCTTCATTGAACAAGTTAAAGTTAAAAGCTGATTGGCTACCATGGACAGCTGTATCAGATATTGCACTCTCCAGTTTTAGTAAATCAACTCCATGTGTCTATTTTTAATATATAAATTAGACATACTGCATTTTTGAAATGGAACTACCAGAGCGGTTAGAAAATTGGTTAGCGTCATGGCTGTAAACATTATTGTCCAGACTTGAATGAATTCCACCATTCAGGGCCATCTCCTTCTCTGTATTATAGTTGACCCAATTTTCCTGATAAGACATTTTGTAGGATGGACATTTATCCCTATTTATTGGAAAATATGGACATGATTTGTCAGGCTCTGGTGCACTAGGTAAGTTATAAGTCTTGTCCTGGAACATACAGGCTTCACTTTTATATTTGACTCTTGCATGCTTTTTTATTTTCCGACATATGCTGTGAGAGGTCAGAAGAACCAATTCTACTAAGTTGAGGAATAAAGAGATGAGGGAGACGGCAAGCATAAAAAGGATGAATATAGTTTTCTCCATGGGTCTTGACACAAAGCAGTCCACCTGATGAGGGCATGGAGATCTTTTACATACATATTTTGCAGGCATCACAAAGCCGTAGAGATACCACTGGCCTAAAATGAATCCAGTTTCAAATAGACTCTTGAAGATAATGCTTGTTATGTATGTACACGTCAGTGTTCCCCTAATCTTGACTCTTCCATCCTCTTGAATGAATAATTTCCTGTGTTTCTTTTCATTGAGTGATAAGGCAGCATCCCCTTGTTGAATTTTGTCCTCCACAATCCTGTATTGGCTGTCTTTATGTCTTAGTTTTTCCTGTTTCCTAGACAGGTAGGCAACATGACCCAAATAGAACAGAGTGGGTGTGCTCACGAAAAGGAACTGTAGCACCCAGTATCGAATATGGGAAATGGGAAAAGCTTGATCGTAACAAACATTTGGACAACCAGGTTGTTTAGTGTTGCAAATGAAGTCTGATTGCTCGTCTCCCCAAACTGATTCACCAGCAAGGCTTAAGATCAGAAGGCGAAATACAAACAGCACCACAAGCCATATTTTTCCAACTGCTGTAGAATGCTCCTGCACTTGGTCTAATAACTTCTCCAGAAAGCTCCAGTCCCCCATGTTAATTACAGTGCCTGCAAACACAAAATAAAATGTTGTTAGTATACTCATATATTCATTTACAAATGTAGTGTACGGTGTCATACAGTTGTATTTGTATACTATTAGCATGATTCTGTATCTGCTTGTGACTTGTTTAAGGGCTTGTTCACACTAGGGGTAAGGACTACATGCTTGGATTGCTTTTCAGAGGCATTTTATAGGTGGTGAGCAGGCAATATGTCATCTCCTCCCCGCCTGTTTTAACCCCCAGGTTAAACCCCCATCGACTTGAATGGGTTCAGAGGCCAGCAGTGCCCAGTGAACGTGACAGAGGGTGTAATTCCTGCAAAGCACAGCATCGTGGTCGCAGCATGTGTACAGCCTCTGCCTTTGCAGCTAAAGGAGGAGTAGTTGAGGGGTGGTAAAAACATGAATCAAACATGTGGTTTTGCCAACCACTAGTTTAAACGAGCCCTTGGGCCCATTCACACTGCCTACACATAAAACGTTCATTTTTGCATGCATGCGACTTTGTTTTTAGCTGAAGTGGACTGCTATGAGGAGGTGAATCACACTGTTTGCTTTTTTAAAGAGGTTGTATACTCTCCTATCGTTTTCAGCTAAGGAAGCTGACATCTTAGCCTCTGTTTAATCTGCAACTGCCAAGATGCTGCACATGTGATCCATTATGACACCACCCATTGGATGGTTTGCTAGTTTGGTTGAGATCACAATCAAAGAGACAGCTAGCATTTCCGGCATGCCGGGAATATTAACTCTTTTTTGACACTATCAAATCGATGGGTAGACAACCGCTTTAACTTTTTTTTCTTAACGTTATATGGAATACACTAAATTACATTTTCATGAGGTGCCACCTTGTGTGGTTTGGTTAAATGCTATATGCCGCCTGCATTTTACTGTAGCTATTTCAAAAAACAAAGATGTCCAAGAGACTTTGTGAGACACATTAACCCCTTGGCGCCGGCCTTACGCAAATATGCGGCCTCTTGGCGCCTGATCCTTAGCGCCAAGGGGCCCCATATTTGCGTTAGTTGCTGCCTATGCACTTGTGCTGAGAGCACGCGTGAGTGTGTGCACTGGTCCAAATCATTTGGTGGAGGGGGGATTATGGTGTGGGGTTGTTTTTAAGGGGTTGGGCTTGGCGCCTAGTCCTTAGCGCCAAGGGGCTGCATATTTGCTTTAGTTGCTGCCTATGCACTTGTGCTGATAGTGCGCATGAGTGTGTGCACTGGTCCAAATCATTTGGTGTAGGGGGGATTATGATGTGGTGTTATTTTTAAGGGGTTGGGTTTGTCCCTTTGTTACAGTGAAGGGAACTCTTAAAGTGTCAGCATATTAAGACATTTTGGACATTTTCACACTCCCAACTTTGTGGGAACAGTTTGGGGTTCCTGTTTCAACATGATTGCGCACCACTGCACAAAGCAAGGTCCATGAAGACATGGATGAGCCAGTTTGGGGTGGCGGAACTTGACTGGCTTGCAGAGAGTCCCGACTTCAACCCAATAGAGCACCTTTGGGATGAATTAGAGTGAAGACTGTGAGCCAGGCCTTCTCATCCAACATCAGTGTCTGACCTCACAAATGCGCTTCTGGAAGAATGGTTAAACATTCCCATAGACACACTCCTAAACCTTGTGGACAGCCTTCCCAGAAGAGTTGAAGCTGTTATAGGGTGCGCCAACTCAATATTGAGCCCTACGTACCAAGGCTGGAATACCATTAAAGTTTATGTGCGTGTAAAGGCAGGCGTCCCAATGCTTTTGGTAATATAGGGGTTTATTTACTAAAGCTAGAGAGGGCAAAATGAGTCACAATTCTAAAGAGAAACCAATCAGCTTCCAGGTTTTATTGCCAAAGCTTAAAGGACAAGTCCAGCCAAAGCTCGTTTGGCTGGACTTCTCCTTTGGATCACAGGAGTGCAGTCTGGTTTGCACTCCTGTGATCTGTTTTCAGCAGAGAGCGGGTTTAAGTCCGCTCTGCTGACGTCACAGGAATCAGTCCAGGCTCTGCGACCATGGAGTCTGGATCCGCCAAGTGCCTGGACTCACACCCCGCTCAGCCTCTCAGAGAACCACTGAGACCCTGAGCCCTGAGCCAGCCACTTCCCACCCCCTCCACAGCCCAGCTCTCCAGTGAGCGTGGGAGAGCAGAGCGGAGAGCTGCTGATTGACAGTGATCAGCTCTCTGCTCGGGGAGCTGTGAGAACCGAGCCATCGGCGGTGTTTGATTGCTCGGTTCTCAGTGTAGAAGCGCTGGAGGTCAGATGCAGCATCTGTCTGGTAAGTTTAGGTCTAGGAAGGTATAACGGGGCAAAGCAAACAACTTTTACTTCTCTTTTAATTAAACAAGCTGAGGTTAAAAGCTGATTGGTTGCTATGCAGAATTGTAACTAAGTCTGCCCTCACTAGCTTTAGTAAATAAACCCATAGTGTACATAGGATAAGGATGATTACATAAATTTTCCAACATCATAGATGATTCATCATAAATGAGCTCTTGCACAGATCTCTCAACGCTTTTTGTGAGGTGCTTTTTACTTTTAATGTGGCTCACAAAGTCTCTTGGGCATCTTTGTTTTTGGGTATATGTATTATATGGGGGCTGAGTCACATTATGCCCACGCACACACCAGCTGTTTATGGTGATTTTACTGTAGCTCACTGCACTGCAACTCCGCGCTGCATTAAAGTGTGAATGGGGCACATAGAAAGCAATTGTACTAGTGGTGACTGATGTTTATCCAGTGCAGAAAAGCACCAGTGTCAGAGAATGATCCATAGAAACCGGCAGCACAGGTATTCCCCATTGACACAGAGGAATGCGCCAATGCGCATGCGCAGAAGGTCCGGAATGAACGGAAGAATCACACATTGCGTTTGCACGCAATGCGTGATAGATGTTGGCGCCTAGTGCCCTATTTAAAGCCTGTGCAGGGAGCCATTAGTTGCTGGATTATCTTTGGCTTCCCTTGTGATCTTCTGTGTTCCCGTTCCTGACTATTCCTGATCTTCCGTTACCAACCCGGCTTGCCCTGACCACTCTGATCCTGATCCTCGGCTCTGACTCTTGTCCCACTACTCTGCTCCTGTCTGTTGATCGGTGTTTGACCCTCAGCCTGGCTTTGACTCTGCTTCTCGGCTGTTCCCTGTATAAACTACAGACTCTGTCTGCAACTTCTTCAGACATCCCGTGTATTACCCCTGGCTTGGCTACTGAGTCCGATTCAGACTCTCCCCTCTACTGCTATGTGTGTTCCAGTTTATCTGAGGGACTCCAGCCCAGCAGGGTATCCTGGTTCCAGCTGCTACTCCGCAGACTTTGCATCAAGCCTGTTCCAACCGGTAACCCCGGCCTCTCCGGACATAGCACTCCCTGTTTCACCTTCAGAGGGCGCTTTGCACTTAGCTGCAAGGGAAGCCCTCTCTGCACTTTGGCCTCCAACCAGGTAACTGACAACCAGTCACTACACTATGTGTGAACAAGTCCTTAATGATTGTAAACGTAATTTGTTTTATTATAATAATGCAAAAAAAAAATCAGCGCAAATATACAATCCTCCTAAAACTAAAGCTGCTGACACTTAACCAGTGATTCCACTTCACCCCAATAATTGTATCAAATAAAATAGTGCAGCGCTAATAAATAATAATGCTAAAGTATAAACAGTGATCACTTGTGCACTGTCACTGTGCTAAATAAATCAAAACATACTAATATAAAAGTGTAAATATAACATGATATATAAATCAATCCAAGAATTCAAATCAATATAATTGTGATTATTATTATTATTATTATTATACAGGATTTATATAGCGCCAGCAGTTTGCGCAGCGCTTTACAAAAATGAAGGCAGACAGTACAGTTACATCACAATTTGGTACAAGAAATCTAAGAGGGAGGGTCAATTGATACAAAAGGTAAAAGCTGTGGGGGATGAGCTGATGTAGAAAGGAAGAGTATTAGGTAGAAGCAGGATAGGATTCTTTAAAGAGAAAGGTTTTCAGGGATCGTCTAAAGATGGATAGATTAGAAGACAGTCGGACTGATTGGGGTAAGGAGTTCCAAAGGATCGGAGAAGCTCTCGCGAAATCTTGGATAAGAACATTAATAGTAAGGCTGACGGCACGTCAGCCTGTATTTGTAGGAGGAGTCTGGGTGATATATACCCAGCCTCCTCCTACCTGTAGGGGCCGCACTTCTTACGGAAACAGCTCGACGGCGCTGGGCTTCGTGCGGACGGCTTCTGTGTGCCAGCGTGACGTCATCTCTACGAGACGTGTGAGAGTCGGCAGCTGCGGACGATTCCTCGTCAGCTGCGGTTAGGAGGCAGTGAGGAGCCACTGGGAACGGTTATCCCCTCGGGCTGGCAGGTTGCATTTCGGAGGGTAGACGTGACATGTGGGAAGGAGCCTGCTGACGTCGGTCAGCTCGAGGTATCAGGGGTAGGGGTTAGAGGTGGCAGATGGGACAGCCTTAGGTATGCAGTCGCTCTGCAGCAAGGAGGCGGTGAGCGGGACCAGGCACAGTGAGTATTTCCACACAGACGGCAACCCTTTCTCCTGAAGCAGAGGGACACTTAGAGGGCAGAGTATTGGAAGAACAAGATGGTCAGATACAGGGGCACCTGTGCTTCAAAGAACCATAGGTAATCAGGGATACTGTTTCAAATATTCAAATATGTTTCAAATGTTTCAAATATGTGATGGAATGTTGATTATGTATCATAGTGTCAAAGGAAGCGTTGCTTTCGCCAGCAATGTCACGGACATTATTGTTCGCTTACAAATATCATAGGTACCTTTTTCTGGTTTTCATCAAACATTCATGATTATTGTTTCATTCGTTATTAATTCGTGTTAAATATGGTGATTTACAGTGATAGTGGCCAGGTCATCTGGTTTCATTACATACATGCATGCAGGTTATACTGTAGCCCACAAAAACGCTCACAGGTTCATCTTACAATCACGCATTCAGGTCATCTTTGCAATCGTTGCAAACACGCATTCAGGTCATCTTTGCAATCGTTGCAAACACGCATACAGGTCACCTTTGCAATCGTTGCAAAAACACGCATACAGGTCATCTTTGCAATCGTTGCAAACAGGTACACAGGTCACCTTTGCAATCGTTGCAAAAACACTCATACAGGTCATCTTTGCAATCGGTGCAAACACGCATACAGGTCATCTTTGCAATCATTGCAAACACGTACACAGGTCATCTTTGCAATCGTTGCAAACACGTACACAGGTCATCTTTGCAATTGTTGCAAACACGCATACAGGTCACCTTTGCAATCATTGCAAAAACACGCATACAGGTCATCTTTGCAATCGTTGCAAGCAGGTACACAGGTCACCTTTGCAATCGTTGCAAAAACACGCATACAGGTCATCTTTGCAATCGTTGCAAACACGTACACAGGTCATCTTTGCAATCGTTGCAAAAACACGCATACAGGTCATCTTTGCAATCGTTGCAAACACGCATACAGGTCATCTTTGCAATCGTTGCAAACACGTACACAGGTCCACATGCACAAACGTTGCTAACGTTTCTACTGGAC
>BLSH010527132.1:2253900-2273911 GCA_018402905.1 Glandirana rugosa | reverse complement strand
GGGGAATTCAACCCAGAATGGGGGAGTGGTTGTGCTGGAATGGAGGACTTGGGGGGAGGGGATCTGTACTAGAAGTAGGGAGAGAATTTTAGCTGAAATAGTGGATCTGGGGGTATTTGAAGAGGGGAAGAAGATTTTCTGCTGGGATGGGGGATATGGATTTGTGCCAGAACTGGGGGGAAGATCTGTGCTAGAAGGTGGGGGGGGGATTTTTTGCTGGAAGAAGACATTTGGGGAATCTGTTATGCTGGGTAGGGGGATTTGGGGGGGGGGGATTTGTGCTGGAGGGATTTGGAGAGGGGAATGAATTGGGTGGGGAAGGATTTGTACTGGAATGGGGGTGTTCTGGGATGGAGGAAATGGGGGCCCCAGTGCAGCACAGTTGATATTTTCAATGCTGTGTGATTTCCGTCACGCTGCATGAGCAGCTTTGTTCTGAAATGCCTGCGGTGCTGTAACAAAGTCCCGCCTCCTAGATAGGCTCCTGTGAGATAGACAGAACACTGATCCAATGCAGTGAAATTGAATCAGTGTGAGGTGTATCATAGGAGCCGCGAGCTGGTCTAGGAGGCTGCATATGGTGGACACTGAAAAGGCTGGATATACACCTGTCCGGTGCGAATTCCAGCTCTGTTTTGTGTGAGAAGGAAACAATCCGCTGTTCAACGGGTTGTCTCCGTTCTCACACCGCATCAGCTGGCCAGGGAGGGGGGAGGTGTAGTGAGGAGGGGAAAAGATCCCCGTTCAATGTGTAACACATCTGCAAATTAGATGTGTTCCCATTGAACAAATGGGGCTGGGATTCACACTGCACTGCACAGAAAACACACACATTTTCTGTGCAAGGCAGACTGTGAATGCATACATATGTGAAACAGACACATTGAAAACAACATGTTTTCAAGTGTCCTGCAAATTGGATGCAGTGTAAGACGCATTCAATTTGCATAGGTGTGAACCCAGCCTGAGGCTGCATTTTGTTGACACTGATAAGCTGCATTTGGTGGGCACTGGCAAGCTGCATTTGATGGACACTGCACTGGTAGGCTGCAATTGGTGGGCGCTGGTAGGCTGCACTAGATGGGCACTGGCAGGCTGCAAATGATGGCCACTGGTAGGCTGCAATTGGTGGACACTGGCAGGCTGCAATTGGTGGGCACTGGTAGGCTGTACTTGGTGGGCACTGTCAGGTTGCAATTAGTGGGTATTGGCAGGCTGCAATTGGTGGGCGCTAGCAGGCTGCATTTGATGGGCAATGATAAGCTACATTGGATGGGTACTGGTAGGCTGCAGTTGATGGGCACTGACAAGGCTGCATTTGATGGGCATTGATAAGGCTGCATTTGATGGGCACTGGTAGGCTGCAATCGGTGGGCACTGGTAGGCCTCATTTGGTGGGTACTTGTTGGCTGCATTTGGTGGGCACTGATAAGCTGTATTTGATGGGCATTGATAAGGCTGCATTTGATGGGCACTGATAAGCTGCATTTGGTGGGCACTTATAGGCTGCATGTGGTGGTCACTGGTAGGCTGCATTTGGTGGTCATTGGTAGACTGCATTTGGTGGGCACTGGTAGGCTGCATTTGGTGGGCACTGGTAGGCTGCAATTGGTGGGCACTGATGAGGCTGCATTTGGTGGGCACTGGTAGGCTGCATTTGATCATTGATCTCTTGTATCATGTCCGCAGTCTCTGACCATCTCTTATATCGTGTCTGCAGTCTCTGACCATCTCATGTACTGTGTCTACAGTATGTCTGGGGCTCTTTCTAACAGAAGACCTCTTTGTGTCCAATAGAGAGTACTTTCTTCCTGTATTTTGTTTATTGTTTAGAGATCATGGGAGGCTTAGGGGAGCATCTCTGTGTTTGGGTCGTTGCCATAGACACATCTGTAAAGGGGAGGAGTTAGTAAGATGACCACGTCCATGTGGGGGCGCCAGATATATTTCTGCATATATTTCTGCACCCAGGCATCTGTGACCCTAGGATCAGCCCTGGATGGCACTATAGGGCACAGATGAGCACTGTAGTGGCACTAATGTAGCACTGTAGTGGTGCAGATGAGCACTGTAGTGGTGCAGAAGAGCAATGATGGTACTGTAGTAGCACCAACACTGTATCTTGGCCTAGGCCAACAAGGCCCAGGCCTAGGGCAGCACTTTGCAGGGGGACAGCACAAAAAGAGTCCCCGCTGGCTTGTGCTACATTTTTAGTGTAGCACCAGTCTTATGGGGCAAATTGGTCTGGCGCCCCCATGAAGCGGCTGCACTGCTGTCAGTATGATAATACCGGCAGGGCTGCCAACAGGGAAGGGGGGGACAGCGGACCCCAACCAATGAGTTGTTGTGTGGGTGGCCGGCATTCCGCAACTGTGGGGGGGGGGGTCCGCTCCTTCTAGTTTTGACTGTCCTATCACCACAGCAGACCCCTCACCTGAGTTTTCAGCTACAGAGAGATAAATGCCATAACGGGAGGCTGAAACTGTCTGGAGGAGAAAGTCAGCTGATGGGAGCGGGTTAGTAGAGTGAAGGGGGAGGAGCTCTCCATTGTGTGAGGAGACCCCATGTCGGAATAGGTGCAGTGGAGACACTTGAAGGGAGCCAGGCAGGCTGTAAGTACTCAGGCTGAAAGGAAAATCACACCAGTTGAGTGGAAATTGTAGGACAACTACCTAGCTGCCAGGGGGCTTCTAATCTGGGTAGTAGGGATAGAAGGCAGACTGAGATGGTTAGCTTCACTTAGGACGTAGGTAGTAAGACTATCCTGCAAACCTTTGGGTGATCACAATCAAATATATATACTGTATATATTAGAAACCCCTGAGGGCTTTCGAGCTTGCAATGATGCATATGGCAGTTAAATATTAGGAAAACGTATTTATTTGCCTTTGGCAGAGGAGTTGCTAAATATTATAGTGACTTACCATAGATATCAGCCACTATAATCTAATCGAATCTGTAATCTATATAGAAGGTAGGTGTTAAAATTTATACAGTAGCTGACTAGATTATATAGCATGGGGTACCCAGGGTAAAAGGAAAGCTACAGTATTTGGGTGAAACTTGTATGGCACTTACCTAGCTTCCAAAGGGCTTTTAATCTAGGGATGGTGCAGACACAAGGAACACTGACATGGTCACCTATACCTGGCAAGTAGGTAGTAGGACTCTCCTGCAATCCTTTGCTTGTGTCAGTTGTACATATTAAGGAATCTTAATTTTATTTCTGTTGATTGCTGATAAAATAGAAAAATAAACAGATGAATTTATTTGTTCCTGCCCCCAGTCATTCCTTTGCTCAATGCCTGGACCACATACCTTCATCACTGTGCTATATGTTTTCTGCTGCATCACTGGCATGGTTATACCCGCTTAGTCCTCTCTATAAATTTAGCAGACATTTGTGTTTAAAGTAGAACTATAGGCAACACTTTTCTTTTCATTTTGGACAGAGTAATGGAGGGTTATAGCCCCTGTCAGTTTATTTTTTGCCATCCCTGTCCCAAGTGAGAGGAAATCTCAGCAAATTAAAAGAATCCATTGCCCCCCGGCCCTCAGAACTAGTATCCCCAATGGAAAATTTCAGGGCAGGTCTTAAACAGGAAGGGGTAGGTTATATTTAAATTAGGGGGTGCACAAGTGTAGTCAGGCCTAGGGCAGCACAAAACCTAAATACACCACTGAGTAGCACTGATGGGCACTGTAGTGGCACTGATGGGCACTTTAGTGGCAATGAAGGCACTGTCAGGCACAGATGAGCACTGTAGTAGCACTAATGTAGCACTGATGAGCACTGTAGTGGCACTGATGGGCACTTCAGTGGCAATGAAGGCACACGTGGCACTGGTGTGGCACTGGTGTGGCACTGATGGGCACTGTAGTGGCACTGATGAGCATTGTAGTGACACCGATGGCAAAATTAGTATAGGTGGCACTGATGAGCACAGGTGACACTGATGGGCATAGGTGGCACTGTAGTGACACTGATGGGCACTCTGGTGGCACTGATGTGGCTCTGATGGCACAGATGAGCACTGTAGTTGCACTAATGTAGCACTGATGAGCACTGTAGTGGCACAGGTGGCACAGATGATCACTGATGTGGCACTGAT
This sequence comes from Glandirana rugosa, assembly GCA_018402905.1. Lineage (NCBI taxonomy): Eukaryota > Metazoa > Chordata > Amphibia > Anura > Ranidae > Glandirana > Glandirana rugosa. The sequence goes on along the minus strand of BLSH010527132.1, from coordinate 2,269,799 downwards.
GGCACATGTGAGCACTGTAATGGCACTGATGGGCACAGGTGCTACTGATGAGCACAGGTGGCACTGTAGTGACACTGGTGGCACTGATGGGCACTCTAGTGGCAAAGATGTGGCACTGATGGCACAGATGAGCACTGTAGTGGCACTGATGGCACTGTAGAGCACTGATGTGGTACTTTAGTGGCACTGATGGCACCGTAGGGCACTTATGTGGCACTGTGGTGGCACTGTGGTGGCACAGATATGGCACTGGTGGCACAGATGTGGCACTGATGGTACAGTAGAGCACTGCTGGGCTCGGCTGGGCACTGCTGGGCACAGTAAAATAACACAATAGCTCACAGTTTTCATCTGCTGGGCATTAATCTCTCTCCTCTCCACACAAGCTGGATCAGTGTGAGGAGAGAGCTGACACTCTGGATGACCTCAGCTCGTTTACCTTGTGATCACTCCATCATTGGACGGTAATGGGACTGATGAGCACTGTAGTGGCACCTATGGGCACTGTAAAGCACTGTAGTGGTGCAGATGAACACTGATGGCACTGTAGTGGCACTCATGAGCACTGATGGGCACTGTAGTGGCACCTATGGCACTGTAGGGCACAGATGAGCACTGTAGTGACACTAATGTAGCACTGTAGTGGCACTGATGAGCACTGTAGCGACACTGATGAGCACTGTATTGGCACTGTAGAGCATGGTATTGGTGCAGATGAGCACTACAGTGGTGCAGATGAGCAATGATGGCACTGTAGTAGTACTGATGGGCACTGTAGTGGCACTGATGGGCACTTTAGTGGCAATGAAGGCACTGTAGGGCACAGATGAGCACTGTAGTTGCACTAATGTAGCACTGATGAGCTCTGTAGTGGCACTGATGGGCACTTTAGAGGCAATGAAGGCACAAGTAGCACTGGTGTGGCATTGATGTGGCACTGGTGTGGCACTGATGGGCACTGTAGTGGCACTGATGGGCACTATAGTGACACTGATGGCACAGATGAGCACAATAGTGGCACTGATGGGCACAGGTGGCACTGTAGTGGCACTGGTGGGCACTCTGGTGGCACTGATGTGACACTGATGGCACATATGAACAATGTAGTTGTGCTTATGTAGCACTGTAGTGGCACAGGTGGCACAGATGATCACTGATGTGGCACTGGTGTGGAACTCATGTGGCACTGATGGGCAATGTAGTGTCACTGATGGCACAGGCAAACACTGTAGTAGCACTGATGGGCACAGGTGGCACTGATGGGCACAAGTGGCACTGATGAGCACAGGTGGCACTGTAGTGGCACTGGTGGCACTGATGGGCACTCTGGTGGTACAGATGTGGCACTGATGGCTGGATCGGTGTGAGGAGAGGAGAGAGCTGACACTCTGGATGACCCCAGCTTGTTTACATTGTGATCACTCCGTCGTTGGACAGGGTGATCACGTGGTAAAGGGACGCTACCATTGGCCCTTTACCGTGACCCACCGGGTCCCGTGAACCCGGTGAGCACGGAGACTCCCGTGTGCGCGCGCGTGATTCTGGGGGAATGTTATAATACGTCCTCCCAGAACAATGAGTTCAGAAGTTTTTATGCAATGCGCGGTCGGCAAGTGGTTAAAGTGATAATAAAGGTTCAGTTTTTATTTTTCTAAAATAATAAACATCTTATACTTACCTGTTCTGTGCAATGATTTTGCACAGAGCAGCCCTGCTCCTCTTCTTCTGGGTTCCGCCGCTGGCACTCCTGGCTCTTCCCCCCTTTGAGTAACCCCCCTCAGCAAGCCACTTGGGGTACTTGTACAGGCTTGATCCAAGCTGCACTATGTGCATCTATTGACACACATAGTGCAGCTTGGCCCTGCCCCCTGCTCTCACTGAGCAGGAAGCCACATGTCCAGAGAAACCCCTATTTTAGGACTACTGAACACCAATGAGTAGGGGTCATTTTTTCCCACTAAACACGATTATGGGCATTTTACTCAACGTAATAGATGCATTTACTCCGACCACCTATATAATAAAGGTATTTAACTTGACCATCATTATACTGGGGGTATTAGTGGACAGTGTAAATGTCCATGTTACATTGGTGGTTAATGTAAACATCCTTTTAGGATGGTGGTCTGCATAAATACCCCTGTTACTGGGGATTCTATGCTGAACACCAGTGTGCTGGAGGCATTTATTGTGCTAAGGGACCTACATTTTCTAGATAAACTTGATGGGAGCTTCCCATGGGGGAAAGGGGTCTGATGGTGACTGAATATGAGGGAGCCTCACATTGCAGGGGCTGGTGCTGGCTGAATATGAAAGCCTCAACGTAAAGGGGTGATGGTGGCTAAATAATGTTGTTGGTTACCACAAATTACTTTTGCAGCATAATATAGTTTTGCTGGATGATATAATGTATTATTGCAGCCTGTGTTCTTGAAAAGTGAAATAATATGGTATGGTAGTCTATATTATTGCTGGATGATATAAGGTGCAGTTGCTGATTGATGGACTTTGCTGTTACAGGGAAAATGTACATATTTTTCCTGTAATAGCATGCTCCATTATAATGTATATTGCAGTGCAGTCTGATATGATTATATGACAGTGACATATTAGGGTCAATTTACAAAGGACCTGTTCACACCACTGTATGTGTATTGGTACATTGCGGTGCTTTGTGCTACAAAAAAAAAAAAAAGAAGACATCAAGATCTATTTTTTTCATGTATTGCAGCTTTTACATGTTGAATGGGCTGCCTTATGCAATGTAAGAAGAAATGGCCGCACATCACCATAGGGTCCAGAGTCCTTTATTGGGACATCCCATAAAACATCACAGGACCAGAATGCACACGGTAGACATTTTTCCTGCTCTTCACATGCACTTAGTCAAGTAATGACTAAGTGCACATGAAGAGCAGAAAACGCGCCTACCTTGTGCATTCTGGTCCTATGATGTTTTATGGGATGTCCCAATAAAGGACTCTGGACCCTATGGTGGTGTGCGGCCATTTCTTCTTTCCTTGTATGCGCAGTGCACCCACCTATGTCCCATTGGGCGTTTCTTTCTTCACCTGGAGCGGCAAACCTTCTTGGATTCATTGCCTAATGCAGTGTGCCACAATGCTCCTCAATGAATGAAAATGTGTTCTTTAAATTGAGATGTGGAAGGACACTAAGAAGGATGAGTTATTTTAACTCCATTTTGCATTTTATCTTACAATAATGTTCTCTTACAAATGTTCAATTCACAAACTGAAATACATTTTTGTGGAATTTTTGCATGATATGAGCAATTCCTCATCATTATTTTATCTCATAAGCCAATAAGCTATATTGTACATGCTACTTGCCATTGCAATAGTAACAATTGGAGCTGGCCTCCATCAGATTCATGTACCTGTTTCTGACAGATACATGAATCTGACACAAGCACTGACAATTCAGTGTGGCAGGTGGATGGAATTCTAAAGGGTGTCTACAACACTGTGAAATTCCCCACTGACTCCAGATCAGGCCAACAGGCAGCACATATAAGCAGTCAAAGTTCCCAAAACCCTGTGATCACTAAGCAGAGCGCTCTCTACAGTCAAAGCACAGAGTGCCCTGTTGGGCAGAAGTCTACAGTTCGTTACAAAACAAGAAAGATGGAAATTGCGCTACGAGAGTATAGGTAGCTGCTAGTGCCTCATTTGACATAAATTGTGGAAAAAATTGTATCCATGGAAATAGTACAGCGCTAAAAGTGAACCATATACACTCACCGGCTGCTTTATTAGGTACACCTTGCTAGTACCAGGTTGGACCCCCTTTTGCCTTCAGAACTGCCTTAATTCTCTGTGGCATAGATTCAACAAGGTGTTGTAAACATTCCTCAGAGATTTTGGTCCATATTGACATGATGGCATCATGCAGTTGCTGCAGATTTGTCGGATGCACATCCATGATGCAAATCTCCCGTTCAAACACATCCCAAAGGTGCTCTATTGGATTGAGATCTGGTGATTATGGAGGTCATTGGAGTACAGTGACCTCATTGTCATGTTCAAGAAACAAATTTGAAATGATTTGAGCTTTGTGACATGGTGCATTATCCTGGGGGCCCAAAGTGTGCCAAGAAAATATCCCCCAACCCTTACACCACCACCCCCAGCCTGAACCATTGATACAAGGCAAGATGGATCCATGCTTTCTTGTTGTTTACGCCAAATTCTGACCGTACTATCTGAATTTCACAGCTGAAACCGAGATTAATCAGACCAGGCAATGGTTTTCCAATCTTCTATTGTCCAATTTTGGTGAACTTGTAGAATTGTTTCCGGTTCTTAGCTGAGTGGAGTGGTACCCGGTGTGGTCTTTAGTTGTTGTAGCCCATCTGCTTCAAGGTTTGATGTGTTGTGCATTCAGAGATGGTATTCTGCATGCCTTGGTTGTAACGAGTGGTTATTTGAGTACTATTGCCTTTCTATCATCTCGAACCAGTCTGCCCGTTCTCCTCTAAACCTCTGTCAACAACAAGGCATTTTCATCCACACAACACCCACTCTCTGGATATTTTCTCTTTTTTGGATCATTCTCTGTAAACCCTAGAGATGGTTGTGTGTGAAAATCCCAGTAGATCAGCAATGAAATACTCAGACCAGTCCGCCTGTCACCAACAACCATGCCGCATTCAAAGTCACTTAAATCCCCTTTCTTCCCCATTCTGATGCTTGGTTTAAACTTCAGCAAGTCATCTTCACCACATCTAGATGCCTAAATGCATTGAGTTGCTGCCATGTGATTGGCTGATTAGCAATTTGTGTTACCAAGCAATTGAGCAGGTGTACCTAATAAAGTGGTCGGTGAGTATATATGCATACCTATGAAAAGTTAATCGAATCTAGTGAAAACACAAAAGTAAGTGGTGTACAGAAATACAAATAAAGACATTCGGGAAGCATGAACACCTCTAAGGGTATATTATAAAAAATTCCAAAGTGTCAAAACACCAATGTAGTAATCATGTGAATCCAAATTATACATCCCCATAAACAGTGAGTCCAAAGAGAAGTAGCAACTAGAATTTGATGTATGTGAAAAGGTAAGTCTGTGGTTCCAAAGTCACTCAGTGATCCACCACCTTAAATACAGCAAGCACGCTTACCAGAGCCAGTGGACTCATATACCGAAAGTATCGAGTCAAATGAGATGTTGTGATTCCCAATCACTCTTTGGGCTCATTTACACTTGCTTTGGCTTCAACACACATTAAAGGCTCGTTTAAACTTGCTTCAAAACAAGGCTTCGGACACGCTTTGTTAAAGCTCTCTGAACGCTAGTCAAAGCTCCTGTCACTAAATAAAATGGTTAGCTTACAGTCTTGTTTACACTTTGCTTTTGCATTGTACTGCTTCGGCTTCTCTTCAAAAATTATATCCCATTTAGCTTTAGTTGTGCTTCAAAGCATCTTCAAGGCCTCCATAGAAGTCTTTGGCAAAGCTCATTGAAGCCCCACGAAGCCTCATCAAAGCCCCACGAAGCCTCACCAAAGCCTCATCGAAGCCCCACCAAAGGCTCATTGAAGCCTCATCGAAGCCCCACTGAAGCCTCATCAAAGCTCACCCAAAGCACCAAGCAAAAGCAAGGTGTAAACAGGACTGTAAGCTAACCATTTTATTTAGTGACAGGAGTTTTAACTGGCATTCAGAGAGCTTTAACAAAGTGTGTCCGAAGCCATGGTTTGAAGCAAGTGTAAACTAGACCTTTATAAGACTCAATCCTGCCATATAGTCGTTTGCAGATCTCCATACAATCTAGGGTAAGACCAGTATAGACGATCACTGCATTTACAGGTCATGTCATAGATATATGTAAAGGAATACCAAGCATCCACACATAGTGTAAAACCGTCACTAAAACTTTATTAAAATATACACAAAACACTTACAAGATCTGCAGAATTACAGCTCTGTTTAAAAATCATCTGTCCCGGGAATCACAAGGAAAACGTCCTGGATCGAAACATGCAATGAGGTCACAGTCACAAGCTCCACACAATGTGTTTTGTCATAATTGACATCATCTGGGGTTTGGGAGCCATGTCCAGTCGTTGAGCAATGACCAAACATAGCTCTCAAACCGCCGATGATGGTCATCTTGTATGTTTTTAGTCTGTATTTTACTAAAGTTTTAGTGACGGTTTTACACTGTTTGGATGCTTGGTACTCCTTTACATATATCCATGAGATGGGAGGTTGACATGTGAATGCGGTGATTGTCCATATCGGTCTTATCCTGGAATGTATGGAGATCTGTAAATGTCTTTATTGCTGGATTGAGTCTTCTAAACAGTGATTGGAAATCATTATATATATATATATATATATATATGGTTCATTTTTAGCGCTGCTAAAAGAACTAGCTTAAAATTGTATCTATTTAAAATCACTATATGTATCTATGTATATTAAATATTGTCTTGCTGATTTTGTTGTTTCCTTTAAGAAGCTATGGGATATTGTTTTGGGAAAGGCAAAGAACAAGCACCTTTGTGGCATTGATAAGTGTCAGTTCCGCTTTATTATTTATGGCGCTTTTGTTTTTAGCGAGTCAGCTCTAAAACCTGTATAAATACATCATATCCTTCCTGAACAAGAACTTTGTGAGCATGGAAAGGAAAGACAAATCTCAGTTCTTATCGTGTTCTGCTCAGCAACAAGTTTTGTTACATACTGTTAGGATAAGTTTTCTTTTCATTAGGCTAGACCAAACACAGCCAAAATATAGTCCATATAGAGTTTTATTTGGCTGTAATAGCTTTGCAAATCATCGTCTGTACATGTGCAGAAGCTTTAGTCTACATTCACACTGGTGATTTAGGCCGGTGTGAAATTGCAGAGGCAGAAGTGTGTGAATTGTAGCGATAGAAGTCTTCTGATTCATGCCGGTGTCCTGAGCGGCTTGGTGTGGCCACTGACACTGTTCACTATGACAGGTCTCTGGCTGCCGCAGGTGTTCACGGCTGTCTACCCAGCCAGCAATTACCTGCTGTTATTGCTGCTGGATGCACACAAAATGCGCAGCAGGAATCAGAAGATTTTTTGCCCCTACAATTTGCACTGGCCTAATTGAATAATAGGTTTGATAATACTAATACTTTGGAAGTATTGTATAATACGTTGGAAAATACTAATACTTTGGAAGTATTGGATAATAAGTTGGACAATACTAATACTTTGGAAGTAATTTGATCATAAGTTGGATAATACTAATACTTTGGAAGTATTGGATAATAACTTGGATAATACTAATAGTTTGGAAGTATTGGATAATACTTTGGATAATACTAATACTTTGGAAATATTGGATAATAAGTTGGATAATACTAATACTTTGGAAGTATTGGATAATAAGTTGGATAATAGTAATACTTTGGAAGTATTGGATAATAAGTTGGATAATAGTAATACTTTGGAAGTATTGGATAATAAGTTGGATAATACTAATACTTTGGAAATATTGGATAATAAGTTGGATAATACTAATACTTTGGAAGTATTGGATAATACGTTGGATAATACTAATACTTTGGAAGTAATGGATCATAAGTTGGATAATACTAATACTTTGGAAGTATTGGATAAAAAGTTGTATAATACTAATACTTTGGAAGTAATGGATCATAAGTTGGATAATACTAATACTTTGGAAGTATTGGATAATAAGTTGGATAATAGTAATACTTTGGATGTATTGGATAATAGTAATACTTTGGAAGTATTGGGTAATACTAATACATTGGAAGTAATGGATAATACGTTGAATAATACTAATACTTTGGAAGTATTGGATAATAAGTTGGATAATACTAATACTTTGGAAGTATTGGATAATAAGTTGGATAATAGTAATACTTTGGAAGTATTGGATAATAAGTTGGATAATACTAATACTTTGGAAGTATTGGATAACAAGTTTGAAAATATACTTATACTTTGGAAATATTGGATAATAAGTTGGATAATATTAATACTTTGGAAGTATTGGATAACAAGTTGGATAATACTAATACTTTGGAAATATTGGATAATACGTTGGATAATACTAATACTTTGAAAGCATTGGATGATAAGTTGGATAATACTAATACATTGGAAATATTAGATAATAAGTTGGATAATACTAATACTTTGGAAGTATTGGATAATAAGTTGGATAATAGTAATACTTTGGATGTATTGGATAATAGTAATACTTTGGAAGTATTGGGTAATACTAATACATTGGAAGTAATGGATAATACGTTGAATAATACTAATACTTTGGAAGTATTGGATAATACTAATACTTTGGAAATATTGGATAATAAGTTGGATAATACTAATACCTTGGGAATATTGGATAATAAGTTGGATAATACTAATACTTTGGAAGTATTGTATAACAAGTTGGAAAATACTAATACTTTGGAAATATTGGATAATAAGTTGGATAATATTAATACTTGGAAGTATTGGATAACAAGTTGGATAATACTAATACTTTGGAAATATTGGATAATACGTTGGATAATACTAATACTTTGGAAGCATTGGATAATAAGTTGGATAATACTAATACATTGGAAATATTAGATAATAAGTTCGATAATACTAATACGTTGGAAATAATGGACAGTAAGTTGATCAATACTAATACTTTGAAAGTAATAAATAATACATTGGATAATGCTAATACTTTGGATGTATTGGATAATAAGTTGGATAATACTAATACTTTTGAAGCATTGGATAATAAATTGGATTATACTAATACTTTGGAAGTAATGGATAATAAGTTGCATAATACTAATACTTTGGAAGTAATGGATAATAAGTTGGATAATACTAATACTTTGGAAGTATTGGGTAATACTTCCATTATCCAATCATGTACAAGCAAAAATGCAATTTTTAAAATTTCCCTTGAATGTGATTGTGTTTTCTTTGCAAAGTGAAATTCCACTATATTCACTATGCTCTGGGGTAATTTCCCTGCAATGTGCTACTTCCCTAGCAAAGTGAACAGCTTATTTACCTTTAGTAAATCTACTCTCTTGATTTGGAATATACATGCAGGTCAGGGAAGTTAGAACCCCTTATCTGTATATTTGTTTCCGGTCAGTGAGTAAAAGGCATTGAAGACAGACACATTATTAAAATGGATTATTTCTAGCAATAAATATGGAGGGGGCAACTGATACTGATGTCATTTAGGCAAGCTTTGGACAGAAATGAGCTATCAGCTTAATTGCCTGCTGTTTCTTTGTTGATTATTTTTAAAACAACTTTCCTTGGATTATAACTTCCAAGCTAAGTTGCCATTCTTTATACTCAAATCTTGTCACTGCTGCATTTAATAAAGTTGTGCAGGGTTTAAACTGGTACATTTTTTTCTTGTATCATAAATGCCTTCCCTGTCTGTCAGCGGTAATGTGATCTAATCTGCACATGTGCAGCTCAGACCACGTTTATGGCACCCGCTCTGTGCCATATTGATGTGACTCCCATGATCGTGCACAGGAGTGAAGTTATCAAGTGGCCACAGAGACAGAAGAAAGAAGGAAGACTGGTTAGAATGCAAGTGCTGAGATCAGCAGGAACAATGACAGCACAGGGGTAAATTTCACAGGTAAATCTGCAATAATAGGGGAGATTTACTAAAACTGGAGCACTCATAATCTGGTGCAGCTGTGCATGGTAGCCAATTGGCTTCTAACTTCAGCTTGTTCAATTAAGCTTTGGAAATAAAACTTGGAAGCTAATTGGTTTCTATGCACAGTTTCTATGCACAGCTGCACCAAATTTTGCACTCTCCAGTTTAAGTAAATAACCCCCAATGTGCTAGTTTGCGGAGCATATTATGGGCATAAGCCTGCAGGGGGCACATTTTAATATTATTTCTAATGTCTTCAAAGCAAGCCATTCACAGACAGATATGACCTACTGACAATTTTCACCACTTTTGTTCAGATCTGTAAAAATGATGTTTGGCATAATGAAGGATGGTGACAGTGATATTACACAGCTGGTGTCTGGGAAACCTTTAATAATTCTACACAGGATCCAACTTTTGATGTTGCAGATCACAAATTAATTGCATTTAGTTGCTCTTTAAAAAATAATTTTGTCTTAGCTTGTGTTTTTTTCTGCATATTCTCTACTTCTGGAACTAATATTGTCTCTTCATTCTTTGCAGTTACTTTGGTGAACAAACAAATGGAAACTGGGTGACTAGGTACCCTATATGTCTCTATCAGGCTTTCTGCTTGGCAGCAGTTTCCCTGCTTCTGTGGAGGAGACATTATCCAGAGATGTCCTGGAACAATGCAACAAGGCAGCCAAGCCTTCAAGCATATTAACCTAAGCTAACTGAGTAAATAGTGTCACAAGGAATAGTGTAAGAGTTAGATCACGCAAAAGGCTTTTTAATGCTTTCCGATGTAGCTGATAAGGGATCTTAATAAATTAGCAGCTATTACATTGTTATCTTGACACTACTGTAAGTACCACATTATAACACTTGCTAAACTAAATTAAGCATGAAACACCCTCTGTGATCTATATTAGTTATGTATTTCAGACACAAGCTATACTCATAATAACCAGGATACCGCTCTTTTAAATTATCCTCAATGAAATAAAGTAGCATCTGTCACTTCTATATTTTAGCTGACAGTTAAAGTATATCTAAACTTAAAGTGGTTTGAAATCCTTATATATGCCCATTGAAGTGACTAGCCTCAGATGATACACAGAGATAAAACAAAGTATCCTACATCCATTGTACCTGTTTATCTGCAGTCTTCTCTTCTCTAGAGCCCTACAAAGTCCAGAATTTATAATCTTATCTGAGCTGTCAAGAAAAAGGGGGTGGAGAACTGAAATCACACTCTGAGAGCTGATTGGAGGGAAGGGGCACATCCCCTTTATACAACACACAGGAACAGAGCTGAGGCTGTCAATCAGCTGAAGATCCCTTGACTCACAATTTTTCTCTTGGTGTCAGGAAAATTTGTCAGAATTGACTCATGCTGATAGCAGAGGAATGAAACAGCCTACATAAATGACACTTTGGGGTTGATTTACTAAACCTGGAGAGTGCAAAATCTGGTGCAGCTTTGCATGGTAGCCAATTAGCTTCTAACCTCAGCTTGTTTAATTAAGCTTTGACAATAAAACCTGGAAGCTGATTGGCTTTTATGCAGAGCTGCACCAGATTTTTCACTCTCCAGCTTTAGTAAATCAACCCCTTAGTGCTCTTAACTGAGACAATTACACACCACAGGGGGATATGCTATTACAAACATGTAATATATTGCAGTTTACCAGTCCTTGGATGCGGTAGCTGCATTCGTTATTTTTTTTTATTAAGCACATTTTCTGCAAGCACAGGAAAGTCACCAGTTGATCCTGTCAGAAATCTTATGTACTTTTAACTTTCTGTACACTGAACTGGAATCTCAAACAATGTTATCAACTTCCTCAGCTACATTCTACAGAGCACTACCCCTCTATGTAATGAGGAGGAGATGCTTGTAGTCTAAACTGGGAGAGCAACCTTGTGTGAGAGCCTGGCCCCTCTTTAGATACAGTACAGTAAGTAAGCATTGTGATCAAAAATTTGGGATTTTTATATTTCAATTGATAGAGAGTAAGTAAGCATTGTCATCCTAAGACCAGAAGTGCATTATTAGTAGAATCACAAGGTGAAAATAAAGGAAAAAACCTTAGCTATCACATCTTGGATAGAGTGCAGAGGGACTAGAATGTTTGTCGGTTTTTATTTCTGTCTGTGCTTCTCTGTTTGTCCTGTTTACTATTATCATTGAAAGTGAAAGTAAAAAAAAGTTCAAATTTTGGCTTGTCCCCAGTGAAGTAATAGAGGACAAATATTCCAATGGGGACACTAGTTCTGATGACCCCCAAGAAATTCCCTTAATTTTCATCTCACTTCCTGTTTGGCTATGGGACAGGAAGCAAAAGGAAATCTCCGCAATGACAGTGTTATAATCCTCTTTTGCTCTATCTAAAATAAAAAAAAAAGCATTTTGCCTATAATTCTACTTTAAGATTTGGTAAGCTGCAATATGTCAAATTGTTTTTTGGCTTATTACCACTTTAAGGTGCTCATATACAAAAGAAGACTGTGGTTTTGGTACGTGCTTTGGACAGTAGAGTCAGTAGTAGTCAGCTAGATCATAAGGACCAACAGCAATACATCATCTCAAAAAATCATTACCTTATTGCGATAAGTTAAACACGTTAGTCTTACTCATCACTGTTTTCCATTGAAAACAATGGTGTTGCATCATATGAACCTCTGTTAAAGGAGAAGTATAGCCAAAGCTCGTTTGGCTGTACTTCTCCTATGGATCACAAGAGTGCAATCCGCTTTGCACACCTGTGACCCGTTTTCAGCACAGAGCGGGCTGCAGTCCGCTCTCTGCTGACATTACACAAGTCAGTCCAGGCACCACATCATCCCAACCATATAGTCTGGATCTGTCAGGTGCCTGGACTGACACCCGTCTCAGCCTCTCAGCAAGCCGCTGAGAGTCTGAGCCAGCTGCTCCCTGCCCCTCCACAGCTCAGTGCTCCAGTGAGCGAGGGGGAAGCAGAGCGGAGAGCTGTGATTGACAGTCAGCAGCTCTCGATCGGCGGTGTTTGATCACTCGGTTCTCAGTGTTGAGGCGCCAGGGGACAGATGCAGCATCCACCTAGGTATGTTTAAAACTAAAAAACTAAATAAAACCAGAGCACTTGGCATCTAACACAGCAATCAGAGAACATTTGTTGATAATAGTATGAAGCAGCATAAGGAAATTAAATCATTTAAATATTTAAAATTTTTATTGAGTTAATGCTTAAAAGAGGTGTATCATACAACAGGTAATACAAGAGGTATTTGGACAGCACGTGTATTTTAAATCCAATACTGTGCTGAAACATCAGAGGGCATTGAGAGTATATGGTCTGCATTTTATAAAAACCCTTGTCCCAGTTTTTTAACAATTAAATTATTACAATTATTATTTTACAGGATTTCTATAGTACCAGCAATTTGTTCAGTACTTTACAATATAAATGGAGACAGTACGATTACAATACAGTTCAGTACAGACGGAATAGGAGGGACCTGCTCATTTAGTAATTTGCCATAAACTAGAATAACATAATGTATATATGAGGTTATTTGGCATTATGATGTATGTGCATATAGAAGTATACATTTCAATATGTTGGAGAAGTACATGTGATGTCCATAGGCATAGATATGTTATTATACATCTAAAAACTGTTTCAACATGTAAATGTTTTTAGTAGCATCGCTGACCCCTATATACATGCACTTGTTATATTTAGCAGCTATATTGGTACTAACATCCTGAATTATTGCTACATGCTCCCTCTGTCTGTCCGCTGTTTAGTGAATGTCACTACTGTCCACAAAATGTTCATTAGTAAGAGAAGGGTGGAAGGAAAGAACCGACTTACCTCATCAAAAGTTTTCTTTGTGTTGAGAAAGGACAGGTAATAAATTGTAAAGTTCTCCAAAATTACATGGTTCTTAATGGTAGTCAGATTTAGTAAAGGCAGAAGATTTTCGGGAGCAGGATGCTAAGAGGAGGAGCAGGGAGAATAGGGCAGGACGTGATTTAACTCATTGTCTGTAAAACTGTGCTCCATAAAGGAATGCTTTCATGCAGATATCAAGTCATTTCCCATCCTCATTCCATTTCCTACTCTAAGGTGCCTTATCAATGTTTAGATATCAGGCTAATGTATACATCACTGTCTAAAAAGGGTTTATATAGATTTTAGAAGATAATGTGAAGTAATAACAAAAGCGTTTGAATTAGAATAGATTGGAATTCATATTATTGGCCTTAAAGTGATTGTAAAGTCTCGTTTTTTTAGTTAAAATTAACAAACATGTCATGCTCACCTGTTCTGTTGCAGTGGATTTGCACAAAACAGCCTGGATCCTCCTCTTATCGGGTCCCTCTTCGGCTCTCCTGGCTCCTCCCTCCTGTTGGGTGCTCCCATGGCAAGCAGCTTGCTATGGGGGGCACCCGAGCTGCGTCACAGGTCTCTGAGTCCATTCAGACATGAAGCCCTTTCTATTCTCATTGGCTGACTGACTTGACGGCAGCAGGAGCCAATGGCGCCACGCTGCTGTCTCAGTCAATGAGGAGGGGAGTCCAGGACGTCCGAGACATTCCTACAACTTTGCTGGACAGAGAGGGACCTCAGGTAAGTGTAAGGGGGGTTGAGGGGAGCTGCTGCACACAGAAGGCTTTTTATCTTAATGCATAGAATGCATTAAGATTAAAAAAAACTTCTGCCTTTACAACCACTTTAATTCAATAAAGCAAAAAAGTGTCGTAACCCACAGCAGCCATTAACAAACTCATCTTTCATGTTTTCTGACAAACTTAAATGTATAAAACGTTAAATCAGTTTAGTTGCCATGAGTTAAGATGAGTGATGTGATGATAATGAGGTCTGATGAACTTCAAACTGAGTAAAGAGAATGCTGTATGGTACTGAACCCAGTGCCACTCTCTATTTCTTCAAAATGAGCAAGTCAGCATCAATACGATCAGATTTAAATCTTTTTCTCTTTAGTGGCCAGGCAAAGAACTAACACATTTCATATAACCTCGACTACATAAACTAGATGTAGCCAATGGCCCCCTTAGGGGTGGCTGAGTGTTGTGGCTCACCTGATCACACTGCCCTCAATCACACTTTTCCACACATCCGGAGACACAGAACAGGCTGGTACTTTGTTTTGCTTTTGTTTATTAGGGGAATTGAACTTGGATGGGGTAGGGATGATTATGGAATGCCCAGAAATTGAACAGTTCAGTACATGGGACTGACTATATACCCTCGCCAGTATATACATTTCCCCCTCTTCCTCCAGCACATCACCTACTGACCCTTACACTCCTTGTACTTCTCTCCTGCACATTACTTGTTCCAGGCCAAGAAGAATATGTAGGTCTTCTACATTCTTCCAGCCTGTCTATCACATGGTGAGGCCTGCGGTGCGCATGGTCTCAGAACCACCCATTACAGGTAGGGACAGTTGGTCCCTTAGTGTGTAGGTACACTGATGTGCTAGCTGGCCTGATGGATTACTACTCCCAGCCCATCCTCTTGCTCCAGGCCCTGTCACACCACTTCAGCTGCATTCTCCAGCTGCTGTCTCTCATCCCAATCCGCTCCGGCATGCCTCTAACAGTTCCCCAGGGTATGTTGCTCACCGACATCCTGACACTGTAGTAGTAGAGTTCCACACTGGAGATCTCTCCCGGATAGTGCTCTTTACTGCTGTCCTTTCCACTCTGCCTTGTGCCTGCCACCAAGACCTCTCTCCTTCTGGCTGCACCTGAGAACTCCATGCCTAGTCAGGCCTGGGCCCCCCCCCCCCCCAGACTCGGAGCTTCCCCTGGCTGTGACAGCCCACACCAATCCATTTCCAGACTTCCACCCAAACTTCTCCTCCCAGATTGGGCTGACCCCAGGTATTTAAGGAGGCCTGCTTCCTGCTAACCCGGATTGGGGATTGATCGGGGCTCCTTAGAACACCCCAGATAGTTACACCTCCTCTCCCAGCTCTCTGTCCAGAAAATACCAGAACTTTCTTGAAAGAAGTGGGAGCTCCTGACATCAGTCCGGACTGACTCACGTCCGGACTAACAAAACTAAGACCCGACCCTCACCGAGTCCATCCTAACTCACTAAGCGTCTTACCACAGTAGTCCTCGAGGGTGAAGAAAGTTCTTTCAAGACCATAAAAGACCTGTCTCTCGACCCTCTCCTCCACATTGATAGACCCCACAAGATTCCTCGGGGCTAGTTAGGGGTTAG
>BLSH010527132.1:2208625-2223485 GCA_018402905.1 Glandirana rugosa | reverse complement strand
ATTTATTTGTAGGGCACTTGCCCTAGTTTGAAGATGATTTTAGAACAGTTATATGGCTTCTACCGTTCATTAATACTTTTCAGACACA
Organism: Glandirana rugosa; assembly: GCA_018402905.1. Classification (NCBI taxonomy): domain Eukaryota; kingdom Metazoa; phylum Chordata; class Amphibia; order Anura; family Ranidae; genus Glandirana; species Glandirana rugosa. Next base: position 2,223,397 of record BLSH010527132.1, on the reverse strand, counting down.
GTTTGAAGATGATCCACATTCACCTCCATTTTTGCTTTTTTTATGTTTTTATTTTTTTAAAAATATTTAAAGTTATTTCCCTGTCCCCATTTTTTTGTAGGGTGCTTGCCCTACCCTTACCCCCATTTTACTTCCTTTTGCAGCCCTCTGGGGCTTTCCAGGACTTTCCTACAGCCATTTTTGTGCCTAAAAGTTCGGGTCCCCATTGATTTCAATGGGGTTCGTTGTCCGTGCGATCGTTCGGGTTCCGTCCGGACCCGGACCCGGACTTTGTCCCGAGGTTCGGACGGACCAGCAGAACCCGAACTTCCAGGTGTTCGCTCAACTCTAGTAAAGAGCCCATGTTACAGAGAGGAAGGAGAGCTGAATGGGGAAACCAGGTCAAATGCAAGTCTGGTGTTTTGTAAAGTAGCTTGCTGTAGATGTTCACTGTGTGCAATCGCTGAAGTGCAAGAGCAGAAGTGCCACTTAATTAAAGAACACCACTTTATTGGAAGAACCACAACATGCGTCCCCTTGGCATGTGTCCCCCATAAAGTTGGTCTTGTTTTATAATATGGTGGGTGTGGATGGGATTTCCCAATTAATCAGACAGGAGTTAATATCAGGCACACAGCAAACTTTTCACACCACAATCAAACTGCAAGAGGAACAAGAGGGCAGGGTTGCAATGATTAAGATCAGCTCATAATTTAAGTAAGAGACTTCAAATAAAAATACAAATCTCAATAATGTGAACAGAATTACAGATGGATTTGCAGCAGCAGTAATATAGATGCAAGTTTACCATAAAGACATTGAGAGCAGTCAGCCCAGGTTCAGTTTAAGGTGGATGTGAAGCAGCAGTAATATAGATGCAAGTTTACCATAAAGACACTGAGAGCAGTCAGCCCATGTTCAGTTTAAGGTGGATGTGAAGCAGCAGTAATATAGATGCAAGTTTACCATAAAAACATTGAGAGTAATCCATTAGTATATAGTTAGTTGTTAGCTTAGACTTCTGTTTATTAGTTTTATTAGTCAGGTATTCTGTCACTGTGTTTAGGTTCACTTATATTGTTATGTTTGCTATGTGCTGGTGTTTGTATGGAATTTGTTTCACTGTACATAAATATCACTTAAATCATACTCAGTCTGGTCCCAGTTTTCTAAGTGTAGCCACACAGATCTGTCCATCTCTGTCACTGGATCCTAATAAAAATGCTATAATATCTCATAATTCCAGCTATGTTACATTAACCACTTAAGCTTCAGAAGGTTTTACCCCCCCTTTGTGACCGGGGTATTTGTTTGCTATTCGGCACTGCGCTACTTTAACTGCCATTTGCGTGGCCATGCAACACTGTACTCAATTGAAATTTATAGTATTTTTTTAACACAAATAGAGCTTACTTTTGGTGGTATTTGATCACCACTGGGTTTTAATTTTTATATTTTTTATTATATAAAAATAAAAAAAACATTTTGAAAAAAGACCCCACTATTTTTTACTTTCTGCTATAAAACATATCCAATAAAAAAATTTGAAAAATGTAATTTCTGCATAAACTTGGGTTTATGCATGTCTTCGGTAAAAACAAATCCCAATAAGTGTATGTTGTTTCCAATAAAAGTTAAAGGTGCCGCGCAACATTCACAAATAGATCATCAGTGCATAATCATGTGCAAAAAACAATGAGAAATAAACAAAAATAATAATGATGGTAACAGTATTGAAACAATATTGAAACATATGCGGTAAGTCCATACAATATTAAAGCGCTATAAGTTCATATATATGTGCAATTGCAATCTCCCATATGTGACTTAAAAGATGAATAAAACACACACGATGATGTCATTGCATACAGTCACCATTGGATCACCTCACATGTGCTCCCGCCAATGGGTATAAGCTTACCTCTAGAAGTGTGAGCTCTCAACTAAGCTGGGTCAAAAAGCGCTTGTGAGCCACTCCAGGGCTCAGTAATCCAACAGCTGGCTCCTACACTCCTCCAACCATCTCCACTTGAGTTGTCAGCGTCAGAGTGCATAAGGATGAAAAACTACAATAGTGCTTGAATTAATTAAAAACTTTTTTCCAAATGTTTATTAAAATTACAGGGTTCTCACATGAAATAGGTGCTTGCAGCGCACCAAATTATAGCAGACAAATAAGCAGTAAGCATGTCCTGCAGAGCCGCACATCTACTCTCTCTCACATGACTAATAACAGCCACGTTAGAGCCTGAATGCCTCCACCATCCTAGTCCCTCACCTACGCGTGTCGACACAGGGTCACGTGTCTTCCTCAGGGGGATCTCTATTGGATGGAATGGATGGAATCTAAATATAAAGTAAAACGCCTCCATTTTGTTGTAGTTCAAACCAGCTCCATTTTGCCTTAGTCCTGATCACAGTGATCACATTCTCAGCGGTAATGACATAGTAAATAGATGCCATTAACCCATCATTAATTTGCAGAGTCCCTAATGGTCAACTAATCCATATGGCTCCTAAATGATATCAATAGGATAGTGAAGGCAGTGGATGTATGTCTATAGGGGAACAGACCCATATCAATACATTACATAGATTCACAATTATTCAATTAAGATTCATTAATCAAATGGGAGATAAGCTCCCCTTACATAAAAACACCAATGCTGGGTAATATTAACACTTAATAATGGCAAAAATGTAAAATTAAAATTAAATTTGGTGAATAAATAATATAAAAACCCAAAAACTATTTTATCATAATGCATACAGTATGTATGCACTAGTAATCCCCCTAAAAATATAATATATATATACAGTATATGCCTATAAACCCCAAACTGCATCGACCCACATGCAAACTAATCTGGGATTCTACCGGGGAATTGGATCAAAATCAAAATGTATAAAGTACTATATAAAAGATTTACATAACCTATATAATCCTAAGGAGTAGATGGGGGCACTAACCTCTCATTACATAAAAGAGGGTTAATAGATAACATTCTTCAGTGGTGAGACAAAAGGTCACTTAAAAAACACCCCAGATCAAAGTCCTTGTTTAACCTGACTGGCACCAATGAACCTAATTGGTATATCCACCATGATTCCTGTTTGCCTAATTGTTATTTAGGGGCCTCCACACCGCAAAACTGCAATCCTCTAGGATCTTGATTATGTACGTCCCTAAAATGTACCGACAAATGGTGCGTGTCAAACCCCTTACAAATATTTTAACATGTTTCTTAATCCTTTGCTTCAAATGTCTTTTAGTTCTACCAATATAAACTAATCACAAGGGCATTTAATAGCATAAACCACCACTTTGATGTCACTTGATATGAAGTCCTTAATTGTATAGTTGTTGTAACAACAAATATGTAGACATGTTTAAGAAATTGGTAACAACAGAATTGGATAGCCTACCTATTAAAAGGTGTATGAACATAGGGATATTAGAAAGGGCATTAAATCATTGGAGACCAGAGAGGACATTGTAGTCGGCCCTGCGGACAAGGGAGGAGGAATAGTAGTTCTGTCCAAGGAACAATATAAACAGGAAACGAGCAGATGATTGGGGGATAGGGACACTTATGAGATTCTGAGCACTAATCCCACTTTGCAATATATGAAAGGTTTGGAAGATTTGATCCAATATGTGTTAAAACAAATATATTAAATAAGCACAAAGCAAAATATATGGTAACTTCAGCGTGTAGGATACCTGTTATTTATTACATCCCAAAAGTACTCAAAGATAAGTCCAATCCCCCGGGGAGGCCAATTGAAAGTGGCACAGAGTCACTCGGAGCCCGTTTAGGGGAATATATAGATGTATTTTTACAGCCACTGGTGCAGGATACAAATGCATTCCTTAAAGACACAACATATTTTACGAATTATTAGAGAATGTGAAGTTGGAGAGAATACAGTATTGGCGACAGCTGATGTTGCATCACTTTACACCAATATTGATTACCAGGGTGCTATGAGAGCCGTTGAATGGGCACTAGATAAAAGTGGTAGACAGAGAAAAAAAACATAGAAAATGTATTTTAAAATGTTTGGAATTTTGTTCAAATCATAATTATATTTTGTATGAGGATGAATATTATTTACAAATTAAGGGTGTGGCGATGGGCGCCAAATTTGCGCCCAGCGTCGCCAACTTATATATGGCTAAATGGGAAGAAGAAGGGGTTTTACAGGATTAGGGTGCTAGATTAATTATCTATAAACACTACATAGATGATTTGATTGTCATATGGAATGGGGATATGGAGGATTTGAGATCTTTATTGCTGGACATGAATTCCAATGATCAAACATCAACTTAACAGGGGAAATTAGTAAATCCCAAATACATTTTTTTGATTTAGAGGTCAATGTTAATGCATTAGGTATTAATACAAGAACTCATTTTAAAGAAACAGACAGGAATTCCTATATACCAGTTAACAGTTGCCACTATAGACCCTGGGTTACCAATATCCCTAGAGGGCAGTATATAAGAATTAAGAGAAATTGTACAACCATGGAGTATTGTGAAGCATAGTCAGATAGATTAACTGAGATATTTATGGATAAGGGATATAAAGATGCATTTTTAGAAAGACAGAGAGAAAAAATTAGAGGTATATATGGAGATCAGTTATTGGTAAGCAACACTAGAGCTGGCACCAGTGGTGAGAGAGGTATGACTATGGTATTAGACTATAATATACAGTACAGAGAAATAGAGAAAATAGTAAACATATTGGCAGGTTTTAAAACAAGGTAAGCAAATTGGAGATATCCCGGATAAACCGAGATTTATATCCAAAAAAGCACCTAGTTTTGATGGACAAAATTATAAGGAATGTGATAGAACACGCTAAGATTAGGAATCTCACATTCTGGGATGTCAAGAGCTTCCACAGCTGTGACCGGTGTTACAGCTGTGTGAAAGTCCCAAAGAACCAAAGGAAAAGAAAAACATTTGTAAACCCCAATAACGGCCAATCCTATACAATTAAGGACTACATATCATGTGACACCAAAGGGGTGGTTTATGCTATTAAATGCCATTTAGTTTATATTGGTAGAACTAAAAGACATTTGAAGGACAGGATTAAGGAACATGTTAAAAATATTTGTAAGGGGTTTGACAAGCACCATTTGTCTCTACATTTTAAGGACATACATAATCAAGATCCTATAGGATTGCAGTTTTGGCATGTGGATGCCCCTAAATAACATTGGAGGGATAACAACATTGTAAGGGAATTAAGCAAAAGGGAATCGTGGTGGATACACCAGTTAGGTTCATTGGCGCCAGTGGGGTTAAACAAGGACTTTGATCTGCTGTGTTTTTTAAGTGACCTTTAGTCTCACCACTGAGGAATGTTATCTACTAACCCTCTTTTATGTAATAAGAGAGATTAGTGCCCCCATCTACTCCTTGGGATTGTATAGGTTATGAAAATCTTTTATATAGTACTTTATACAATTTGATTTTGATCCAATTGCCCGGTAGAATCCCAGATCAGTTTGCATGGTGTATATATCCCCAGCAGTTGTGGTTTTTATGTAAGGGGAGCTTATTTGCTATTTGATTACTTTTTATTGTGAATCTATGTAATATATTGATATGGGTGTGTTCCGCCATAGACGTACATCCACTGCCTTCACAATCCTATTGATATAATTTAGGAGCCATAAGGACTCTGCAAATCAATGAAGGGTTAATGCTATCTATTTACGAAGTCATTTCTGCGGAGACTCACGTTCACCTGTGATCAGGTAAAATGGAGCTGGTTTGAAGTACAACAAAATGGAGGCGTTTTACTATATATTTAGATTCCATCCATCCCGTTCAATAGAGATCCCCCTGAGGAAGACACGTGACCCTGTGACGACATGCATAGAGGAGGGGCTAGGACGGTGGAGGCATTCGGGCTCTAACGTGACTGTTAGAAGTCATACGAGAGAGAGTGGGTGTGCAGCTCTGCGGGACACGCTTACTGCTTATTTGTCTGCTATAGTTTGGTGTGTTGCAAGCACCTGTATCTTGTGAGTACCTTGTATTTTTAATAAACATTTGGAAAAAGTTTTTAAACAATTCAAGCGCTATCAGAGTTTTTTTTCCTTATGCAATCTGATGCTGACAACTGAAGTGAATGGTTGGAGGAGCATAGGAGCCAGCTGTTTTGGATTACCCCTACTGAGCCCTGGAGTGCCTCACAAGCACTTTTTGACCCAGCTTAGTTGAGGGGTCACACTCCTAAAAGTGAGCCTATACCCATTGGGGGTGAGCACGTGTGAGATGATCCAATGGTGACTGCACGCAATGACATAATCGTGTGTGTTTTATTCATCTATCAAGTCACATATGGGAGATTGCAATTGCACATATATATGAACTTATAGCACTTTAAAATTGCATGGACTTACCGCATATGCTTCATTATTGTTACCATTATTATTATGTTTGTTTATTTCTCATTGGTTTTTGCACATGGTTATGCACTGATGATCTATTTGTGAATATTGACATAGCACGGCACCTTTAACTTTTATTAAAACTTATTTGCACATGAGTATGGGTATGTGATAAGTGCTAGCAGCTGGTCTGTAATACTCTTGAGTGGTTTCTTCCTACATTGGTAGACACATCTAGTAGCTTGCAAGGTTGTTCTTTAAGTGTATATTGATTGCTTTGTCTGAAAGTTATAGCATCTACAAACTATGGTATATATACTGGAATATTTTTTTTTATACAACTAATGGCAGTGATCAGCGACTTATAGTGGGACTGTGATACTGCACGCGTGCCCCTTACCCTGAGATTCTGGATCAAGTATATGGTGGTTAATAACAGATGTTTTGATAAATCTATAAGAGAATTACAATCTGTTTTATACCACTCATGCCTATGCTATAATATACAGCACAAGAGTTAGCCACATCATATCTCCCAAAGAGTATATACATGCAATCCATATAATTTCTGAGAAAATTGTGATTTCATACTATGCAATAATATGTTGGTTGTTGGAATGTAAAGCACATATAAAAATATGGATGTATTGAGAAATCTTGCTCGGAAGTATAGTCTGCTGAAATATCATAAATGCTTCTGCCTCCCACCTATCTTTCTGTTGGGTGTGGTGAGCTTAGTGACTCTCTATAGAGAGTCCACAACCTCTATGAGAGTCTAATGAGTGGATGTCCTCTTGCAAATTATGTGATTCATGTCTGAAATAGACCCCAACGTGATTGTAACACCTGTCTCTGGTAAGAGTACCTGGTTACTTGCGGTGGTGGACACTTGGTGACCTTGGTGGAGGACATATATAAGCATTGAATGTTTCATCTAACTTCTATTCTAAACACGTGGATATTTAGAAAGGATTAACATTGATGGACTTTATACCTGATTTATATTAATGATTGCTAATTTATTTACCTAGCGCAACACTGTTTACTGTTTTCAGTCCACAAGTGATGGCTGCATTTGCAGCTCAAGAGCTCATAATTTTTCACTGAAACCATGCTAAGATTGTTAAGGTTCGTTCATGAGAGCCAATGTTTTAATGACAGCAGAAAGGACTCTCCGAGAATGGGGAGGCGTACTCTCTTAAGCACTTTCTTACAATGGGCAAATCCTCCTCTCTCCAATTAGCACTATCATCAGTATAAGTATATTTCGATCTTCCTCGTATTAGATGATCACAATATATGCATAGGGAATACAAGGAGAATAACACATAGTGTAAAACCAAAAATGTGTGTTTATTTAAAACTAGTAGTTACATTTTTCTGTGTTATACCCGATAGAAGGGGAACACAGCTCAAAGTGAGCACCGCCGGCTCCAGCCGCTCAAACAGGCTAGCATGAGGTGACATCACTCAATGCTCTGGCTAACGCCTTTCGATGTGATGTTGTCATGAGAAGCGGCCCTACTGAGAGAATGATTTTGACTAGATGGCCGATGTGATGAACGCAGGTATCAGATCGTTGCCCTCCTCACCGACTGGTGACCGAGGACCCCCCGGATCTAACACCGCACTTGTCACGAATGTAACAATGCCACTCTCATCTGCTTTCAGCACAAAGATTTCCCAGTTGGCACCTGCGCATGTCTGCCACCACTTCTGGATACCGGCCAAAAGACCCGTATGTTAGCAATACCAGTATTTTAGAACAACGCCTGTAACACACACTGTCACCGCAGACAGGTATATTCAGATGTGTTATTTTAAAAACAGTAGTGCTCTTCAAAGGAACAGATTTGTAATAGTTGCATTAAGAGCTTTAGTGTTACGTACCTGACGGTGGAGTCTGTCTTGTGCAGGGAACAACCGCTCTTGCGCACCCGATTCAAGGACCCCTGGTAGTGTAGACAGAGGCCCGAGAGTGCGGGATGGCACGAGGGCTGGATGGTCACAGATGTTGTAGTGATATTCCAGCAGGCCGTGCAAACAGGAGAATGGTCGTACAAGCAGGGTTGGCAACGTGCAGGCAGAAAGGTACAAAAGGGTTAGGCAAGCGGATCGTCAAGTTCAGGCAAGGTTCGTTAACGGGCGGGCAGCGGAGGTACAGAGGAGTAGACAAGCGGATGGTCGTGGATAGCCGGGGTCGATGCAGGTAGCGGACAACAGGTCAAAGCAAGCCGGGTAGACAGGAAACAGGTGAAAACACAGGAACAGGTAGGGAGCTGAGGCTCACAGGTCTGGAACGCTGTAGAACAAGCAGCAACTTGGTGCAAGATGTCCAGGGTTTAAATAGGCACCATTTGGCGCCGTTTCCGGCGCGTGCGCGCGCACAGGCGCGCGCACGCGCACGGGAGCGCGCGAACGCGCACGGGAGCGCGCGAGCACGCACGGAGGCGCGCGCACCACCCGGAAACGGCCAGGAACACTGGCAAAGTCCTTTTTACTGACATTTAGGGACAAAATTAACACTTTTCAAAATAAGGTTTAATAATGAAAAGGTCAAGTTTTAGGTGCAGTAAAATATTTACAGGAAAATAGAAGTACAAACTAATGAGACAAAATTACAGCGACAAAGAACAGAATAAAAATACCTGCATTTAAAATGTCCGTGCCTAATCAGTGTTTTGAAGATGATTTCCTGGTTCTCTGATGTTATTTCATTGAGGGTACTTGAGAACTGACAATTGATCTTGGCAGTCCTTTTTCTCTGGATCATAAGGGGGGCATACCCCTCTGGCCATTCGCATGAGAGGGCGTGTTTTTAGACAATGTCCAAGGCGGGCCATTTTGAGACATGCTGCATAATTTAGGCATGCATTATGAAAATCATAACTTGTGATTGGGCCGCCCGGCACATTTCCCACTAAGAAATTTCATCTTGGCATGCGTAAAGCTTTTAAATGACTCCAAACATGAGATGAGAGTTCTGAGACCTTTTAGGACCCTGGGGAGGGAATAGACTAGTAACAAGGGGTGAATATTTATACTTGAATTATCTGGGCTGAAATTCTACATTCAAATATGTATGTTTTATCACTATGGCATATTTCTACCAGAAATTATGGGTTTATATAGCTTTTGGGTAAGTTTTAAGGCAGAGAGAGGGTCGTCCCAAGGTTAGAGTTGCCAGGGGAGTTTATGGGCAAACATCAGTTTGTTTTATGTTTGTTCAAGATAAGCGAACAGGGCTTCTTCCTGGCCAGTCATGTGCCATAATCAGAGGGCCCCCTTTGAAGTTGATCTGGCCACAGAGAGAGGGGGTGTGAAGGAGAAGCTTTGTCCTACTTCAGACTGCCATGTTAGAAGGAGAGAGAAAAAAAAAAACTTAGCAGCCATTTAAGTAGCTTCCCTTCCAAAATGGAGTCCGTCTTGCTTCGGGCGTGGTATAATTTCTTCGCGTGTGTCTCACGAGTGATACCATCACAGCCGACATTTGGTGATTTATCGACAGACTCTATTTGCACTTTTGCGCATTGTGGTGATTTAGTACATTTATCAAGTTTTTGGACATTTTTTTTAATGAATGTTTATTAAGAATTTTTGCAGTTAAAATAGAAAAGGGAAACTCAGTGAGCATTCTAAATACTGGGTAGCACTATTCGTGAATGCATATAGCTCAAAATGTGTTCTGTACAGGAACGAACAGAAAATAAATAACTTGAGTCATTGAAACAAAACAAATGAAGGTGTATCATATCTGGCAATAGCAAATCTGGCTACTTATATATTGGAATGCTAGACTCAATGAACCAAAGCAGGAGGAATCCTAAGGAGTGAAAACAAATGTGCAAAATACCTAGTCAATGAGATCATATCATATTCTAAATCAGCCTAAAAATAAACGACTGCGGGCCCATTGCTGGATCATTGAACCTCAGGAATATTAAGGGGAGATCAGGGAGTGGTTGGTAGTCTGTGGTGTCTTTGATTTTGAGTTTGCCCAGCGTGTTTGCAATGTCAGCTCGTAAGTACCAGTCTAAGAAGTGAAAGGGTTGCATGTGCTGGTTGATTTCAGCTGGGGTCAGAGAGCGCTCCATGTAGCGAGGCCATCTGGCAAAAAAGCGTTTAGACGTCTTGAAGTCGTGGGTAATAGTGTCCAGCTTTTCCAAGAGAAAGAGGCTTTGAAGCACTTGTTTTACCTGTGCAATCTGAGGTGGGGTCACCTGAATCCAGGTCTGCATAATAACTCTGCGTGCAGCCAGAAGGCAGATGTGAATCCACTAGGGGTTATGATACCCGGTGGTGGGTGTAGAGGGCGAGGCAGGAGAAGAGCTGAAGCTAAATAGACACATCATGAGGTCCTTGGTTATGACGATTTGCTGGATATTTTTTAATGAATATCAGTACTTGATCCCAGAAGATGGATATTTCTTGACAGGTCCAGAGTCTATGGAAGAGATAGGGTCTGGTCAATGAACACCAGGGGCAGGTTGAGAGAGAGGGATCCGAAAGGAAGATATGCTCGGTGAGCAATTTTGAACTGGGTCTCTCGCCATGATTCTGCAATGATTAGTGAGCGAATTTTTTGATATCCTGCTAGGATTTTCTCCAGTGCCTCCAGATTGTCCAAGGTGGAAGACCATGGGTGGAAAGGAACCAGGGAGTATTTTGAGGTTTGTTTTGAATAAGGTAGGAGTAGATCTCAGATACTGAGTATTGTCCTTTAGTCATTAGTATTGATGAAGGATGGTTTGAAATGATCTTGGCGTGGACTAAAGCAGGACTTAAGATAGCTTGTTAACTGGTAGTAGTGAAAAAAGTGAGAAGATGGTAAGGAGTAACTTTCTGCTACTTCCGTGAAAGGTTTGATAGAGCCTTGAGCAGAGTTGAAAACCTGGGAGACACCATTGGGCAAAGGCCCTGTTGTCCATGGAGGGCGGGAACTCTGGGTTTCCTACTATGGGCAGGTAGCGTGATATGCTGGAGGGTAGGCCCTCGAGTCTTCTCACCTCCCTCCAAGCTTTAATTATCAAGTTGGTCTTCATTGAATGAGGTAGAGCGGAAAGCTTAGAATGAAGGACTGACTGAAGGTTAAATGGGGACACCAGGGCTCCCTCCAACACATAATTGGAGTAGCGGGACCTTGCCGATAGTCAATCCAGAGCTTGTCTTAGTAGACATGATAGATTGTAAAATCGAATATTGGGCAGGTCTGCCCCCCCTCTCTCTTCTGGAGATAGAGTTTTTGTAGAGCAATTCTGGGCCTCTTGCCCTGCCAGATAAAAGTGTTCAGGGCAGTGTGAATTTTCTGGACATCAATATGTTTAACCACTTCCCGCCCGGCGCATTGTCAAATGACGTCCGTGCGGGTGTTTCACTATTCTGACTGGACGTCTATTGACGTCCTCAGGATAATCCGCGATCGCGCGCCCCTGGGGGCGCGCATCGCGGTGATCGGTGGTGCCGTGGGTCAGTCTGACCCACCGCATTACCGACCGAGGTAAAAGGCTTCGATCCGAAGCTTTTTACCATGTGATCAGCCGTGACCAATCACGACTGATCACAGTGTAAATAGGAAGAGCCGTTTATCGGCTTTTCCTCTGCTCAGGTCTGCAGACCTGAGCAGCGGAGAGCCGATCGGCTGCTCTCCTGACAGGGGGGGGCTGCGCTGAACGTCTATCAGCGCAGCCACCCTCAGGATCACCCCACTGGACCACCAGGGAGCCGGATCAGGACCACCAGGGAGCCCCCCCCAGACATCGCAAGGTGGCCGCCCAGGACCACCAGGGAAATCGTACAGAGGCTGCCCAGGACCACCAGGGAGCCCCCACTAGACCACCAGGTAAGGGCCATATTATGCACTGTAGGGATGGCACTGTGCCCATATATGATGCCTGCTAGTGCCATCCCTAACAGTGCTTGTTGCACCAGTGCCCACCACTGCCACCTATAAGTGCCCACCTGTGCCACCTATCAGTGCCCACCTGTGCCAGCTATCAGTGCCCACCTGTGCCACCTAAAAGTGCCCACCTGTGCCACCTAAAAGTGTTCACCTGTGCCACCTAAAAGTGCCCCCTATCAGTGCCCATCAGTGCCCAGTGCCACTTATCAGTGCCGACTAGGAGTGTCCATCAGTGCCGCATATCAGTGCCACGTATCAGTGCCTGTCAGTGTTTCTTGTCAGTGCCGCCCATCAGTGCTGCATATTTGCCCCATCATCAGTGCAACCTTATCAGTGCCACCTCATCAGTGCCAATCTGTACTGCCTCATCAGTGCCCGTCAGTGTAGCCTCATCAGTGCCCATCAGTGTAGCCATGTCAGTGCCCGTCAGTGAAGGAGAAAATGTACTTTATACAAATTTTTGTGACAGAAACAAAGAAAAATGTTTTTTTTTTTTAAATTTTCGGTCTTTTTTTTTCTATAGCGCAAAAAATAAAAACCGCAGGGGTGATCAAATACCACCAAAAGAAAGCTCTATTTGTGGGAACAAAATGATAAAAATTTTGTTTGGGTACAGCGTCGCACGACCGAGCAATTCTCATTCGAATCGCAACAGCACTGAAAGCTGAAAATTGGTCTGGGCGGGAAGTGTCCAAAGTGCCTGGTACTGAAGTGGTTAAGGAGTAACGGGAGGGTCTGTAGAGGGTATAGCAGCCTGGCAAAAGATACCATTTTGAAGAGGTGACATCTCCCAAAGAGCGAGAGGGGCAGGGTCACCCACACTTCCAACTCCCGCACAATCTTATTTATGACTTGAGGGTAGTTTAGGCTATACAGAGAAGAAGGTTCCTTACCAATACGGAGGCCAAGATATGTTATGTGATGTTTAGCCACCAAAAATGGGGGATGATGTTGTCCAGGCCCCGGAGAGCCGTGGATTTAAAGGCAAAATCTCACTCTTGTCAAAATTAATTCTTATCCCGGAACAGGCTCTTAAGGTAGCAAAAATGTCCTGCAAATAGGTGATATCCCAGGAGGAATTTGTTGAAAAAAGGAGGATATCGCCGGCAAAGAGTGCCGAACGAAAGGTTTGGTTACCGATCGTGACTCCACCAATGCCTGTTGAGGAATTGAGAATTCTTTAGAGGGGTTCTATGGCAATATTAAATAGTAGGGGGGAGAGGGGGCAGCCCTGATGTGTACCTTTGGTCAGTGGGATGTTGGGGGACATGAAGGTGGAGGTGACAAGACATGCTGTATGGGATGCGTACATTTTCCGGACAAAGTCCATGATGGGGCCTGACATGCCAAAAGTTTCCATAACCATGAATAACCAAGAAAAGCTGATATTATTAAAAGCCTTCTCGGCATCAGGTCAGATGATAGCAATGTCTTGGTTCGGCTGTGCTCTGGCATGTTCAAGGGCCAAGAGGACCTTCCATATATTGATTGTTGCTGATCGCCCCGGTACAAAGCCTGACTGTGCGGGATGGAGAAGTGATGGGAGAAGGCAAGCAAGTCGAGAGGCAGCTATCAGGATTTTGGTATCAACGTTTATGAGGGATATGGGCCTAAAGGATCAAGGGAGAAGGAGGGTCTTTTGATGTGAGCCTGTGAGCCCGAAGGTAAGTATGCCCTGTAATGATATCATGTGCTGGACACATGAAAGCTGGCAACCATTTTGTTCAAATGTCAGCAATGACAGTTTTAGCCTAAGAGACACACACTGCCAGTATCCACCTCCCTTCAGGAATGGAATTCCTGAGCTCATTTTACAAGTCACGGAGGTGTCTGGATTTGTTTGCCAGGCCTTATCATAAAACAATAAACCAGATCCATTAAAAAGATAGAGCAGGATGCTCTGAAATAATGACATTGTAAAAAAGGGGGCATTCAGGCAGACGTGACCTTTTCAGAGACCCCTAATCAATTCAAAAATTAGGAATTCACCTATGTTTCATAACTCCAGACAGGAACGTGACATCTTAATAAAAAGTACATTGTTGAATGCCGAATTTTACACTTAACAAATTAAGTCCAAACACCCTTGGGCTCAATCATATGGGGAACCCCTGGTAACTCTTCTTCCTCCCAGATTAATTAAATACTGGAAAGACGGACTTACGGGGGAAAAAATGTTACAGTAATAAAGTCTCGTAGGACGAGATAGAAAAATTACCTAGACCAAATAACAAAATACTATTCCGGACCGTTTGTTTAGGTCTGTGGAGGCACTGAACATTTTACTCGAGTCCTTAAGGTAAGGACTTCCCTCCACCTATGACCGTCACACACAGAGAATCCGATTTTGACAGTAACGACTGTAAACTTGTTTTACCAACGGTCGAAAGTACACAGGTCGTGTACTATAGTAATGTCCCGTATGAATGGAAGCCCGAGTGTCCGAGTGTAGTTTTCTGGGAGGAAGAGGGAAC
>BLSH010527132.1:2187799-2200931 GCA_018402905.1 Glandirana rugosa | reverse complement strand
AAGGCCAGCAGCAACAACAACTGTGGAAGCTTGCTGTGGGCCCACTGCTATAAGGGAAGGCACCAGGAGTGGCCCACTCCTATAAGGGAAGGAGTCAGTAGTGGCCCACTGCTATAAGGGAAGGCGCCAGGAGTGGCCCACTGCTATGAGGGAAGGAGCCAGGAGTGCCGACGGGGGACCCAGCAAAAAGAGTTGGATCGGTCGGAAACCAAGTAACCAAAAACACAGCAAGGCATGATATATTAGTAGGCAGTAGCAATTACCTACCTCGGATTGAGTAAGGTAGCGAATCAGTAAAGTGGGTTTTGCTCCATGTCAGAGAAGCGTATCTGCAAAGCAGCAAGCAACGTGTTCTTCATCGTTTTAACACCGTGGTCCTCATCTATTTCTTTCGATAACAATCTCTGTAGCACTGTGATTGCAGGAATTACATCTGAGGCAAAAGAATCTGAACAACTCACATGCCAAGTAAATTCTTCAAAGGGAGCCAAGATGTTGATCATCTTTTCCATGAGATTCCACTGATTTGCAGTGATAGTTGCAGGCAGATCATGTTCTGGTTGATTTACTAAAGCTGGAGAGTGCAACATCTGGTGCAGTTCTGCACAGAAACCAATCAGCTTCAAGGTTTTATTGTCAAAGCTTGATTGAACAAGCTGAGGTTAGAAGCTGATTGGCTACCATGCACAGCTGCACCGGTTTTTGCACTCTCCAACTAGTAAATCAACCCCATATACTCCAATGGCCTGCTTCTGCTCAACCAGAACCTGCAGCGTTTAAAATGTACTGTTCCAGTGAGTCTGAACATCTTGTTGAAGTCTTTTCATTGGTTGACCAAGTTGGAGCAAAGAATATGCCAGGTTTGAATGTTTAAAGTGGCCAACTATTTTGCGCCCAACTCCCATAGCATCTGTAATGCTGTGCTGTGATAAAAGACCCTCTGAGACAGCCAACTGAAGTGTATGTGCCACACATGAAAGACTTGGAAGACCAGCATCTTCCACACCTTTTATCATATTCCTGGCATTATCCCGGACTACCACATGGACAGAACTTTTGGGAATGGCCCAAGTTTCAAGCATTTCTTCAAGTATGCTCCTTATAGCTTGGCCTGTGTCAGAGCCTTGAAATTTCTTTGCGTGGAGCATGACTTGCTGAAGATAGAAATTGCCATAAATCCATTGTGCAGTAAAGCTAATTACAGACACAGGACTTACACTACTGCTCCAAATGTCTGTGATGAAGCTGATAGCCTTTATGTCCTCTTGCAGCAGGTTGGTAATGTGTTTCTTCACTGTGTTGTGTAATTGAGGCAAGATAACATCTGTGATGTAACGCCGACTGGGAATTTCGTACTTAGGCTCCAAAAGATTTGAAAAGAAAGTCGACGAAAACCCACATTGTCAACTTTTGATAGTGGTTGATCGTCAAGAACGACAAATTGGGTAACTGCCTCTGATATTTTCATAGCCCTTGGGTTACCCATGGAATATTTTTCACGTCTTGCAAGGATTTGCTGCAGTGTCAGCTGCTGAGTGTCAGTGCTAGTGATGGTAAATTCTCCATGCTCAGTCTTGTGTTTTTCATTTTGAGGTGTTTTATGAGATTACTCATATTATAAGAATTAACTTTTGATCCTCCTCTTGATATTTTTGCAGTACAAAGTTTGCAGTCTGAAATGCGTGAGTTGGTTTCACTAATTTTAAAATACTTCAAACTTCTGACATTTTGCTGGCATCCCTTACACTGAAAGCCTTAAAGAAATATATCCCCGGGGTGGGGGGTGATCGAAACGAAAAAAAAAAATGAAAAAAAAAACATTTTTTGGGCCTTTAGAAGTGCCATGGTTTTCAAACATTCACACGTGACACTTCTAACTCAGTAAGCCAAACATCTGACCAATTTTCAAAGATAATGGAAATAAAGCTCTGCTGCACTCACCGATTGTTGTTGCTTGTTCTTCCTGCAGCCATGCGAGCAGCCAGCATCTTGGTATAGCCAAGTAACCCACTACAAAAAAAAACAGAGAGAATGTTCTTGAGAACCCAGCCAGCAAAATAGAAACTGCACAATAACACGCGACTAGATGGACAAATGCAAGGCCTAGTTGCAAAGAAAAAAAAAAGGCATACAAAAATCATGCATTATAAAACAAACACTTGCAGTAAATTAATATTCTAATTGTAAAGGAAAGGGTGCACGTTGCATACACAGCTGGACAGGGGACAATGGGACACATGATGTAAGCAGGAGACATGTGGGTGCCTGGGACATGTAAAGTGGTGTACAGCGCTCACTGGCCGCCATATAAACATAGAGAGAGAGACATGCCATTGCTGTGGGTGTGGGACATGTAACAGCCTGATAACACTCACTGGCCTCCATGTATTGTAAGCAGAGTGTGGTGTGGGACATGTAACACAGGTAAGTTACTCACTGGCCGCCATTTAAGCGGAGAGAGACATGCTGTGTGGGTGTGGAACATGTAACGGGTAACACTCACTATCTGACACTGGCCACCATTTAAGCTGAGAGAGACATGCTTGCTGTGGTGTTAGACATGTACAGGTAACACTCACTGACACTGGCCGGCCGCCATGTAAGCTGAGAGAGACATGCATTGCTTGCTGTGGTGTGAGTTGGACATGTACAGGTAACACTGGCTGCAAAGACAGGAAAGGAGACATCAACACAGCACTCACTCACCGATCGCCATACGGGACATGGTGTAACTGCGCCAATCGCCATTAACAGACAGCCTGGAGGACACAGACAGCAGCACAGCCAGAGACATGTGTCATGTATCAGCACTCACTGCAAAATGGAGGGCCGGAAATCTTTATCTGCTCCTGACATCTGCACCGCTGACGTCACTTCCGCCCACTTTGGGTATCGGGCAATTTTTCGCGAATAACGATGCTCACGAAAAGGCCGAGTATTGGCTCCCGATACCAGTATCGGTATCAGTGCATCCCTATTATCCATGTACAATGGTAAACTTTGCTTCACATGTATCTCCTAGCTTTTAAGACTGTAGGAATTACTGACTCAGAAAGACACCTGTCTGTTAGGACCTGGGCTTCTACAGTCATGCATCAAAGCATTGCTCAGTGTGTTGTTGAGTCTGGAGGGCAGAATCCACATCTGGTGTCCTTCTTCTGTGGCAGTAGTCCTGAAACACCTCTGGGTAAAGAGACCATTCCCCTGGTGGTGTTGACGGAGAAAATCTGCTTGCCAAAACCTCCTAGCTGGGGCAAAAGAGTATTTCTTCCATCAGTGACATCTAATAAAGTTGTCCAAGGAAGCACCAAAGAGATGTCCCGCTCTAAAGGGCATATGAAGCAAGATTGTTCTGCAGGCTTATCATTTTTATAATTTAAGCTAAAGAGTTCTCTGCATTAAAGCAAATATACACTATATGGTCAAATGTATTGGGACGCCTGCCTCATGAACTTTAATGGCATCCCAGTCCTAGTCTCTAGGGTTCAATATTGAGTTGGCCCACCCTTTGCAGTTAAAACAGCTTCAACTCTTCTGGGAAGTCTGTCCACAAGGTTTAGGAGTGTGTTGATGGGAATGCTTCACCATTCTTCCAGAAGTGCATTTGTGAAGTCAGGCACTGATGTTGGAGAGAAGGCCTGGCTCACAGTCTCTGCTCTAATTCATCCCAAAGGTGTTCTATTGGGTTGCAGTCAGGACTCTGTGCAGGTCAGTCAAGTTTCTCCACCCCACTCCATGTCTTTATGAACTTTTGCTTTGTGCACTGGTCCAAATCATTTGGTGGAGAGGGGATTATGGTGTGAGATTGTTTTTCAGGAGTTGGGCTTGGCCCCTTAGTTCCAGTGAAGGGAACTCTTAAGGCGTCAGCATACCAAGACATTTTGGACAATTTCATGCTCTCAACTTTGTGGGAACAGCTTGGAGATGGCCCCTTCCTGTTCCAACATGACTGCACACCAGTGCACAACGCAAGGTCCATAAAGACATGGATTAGCACGTTTAGGGTGGAGGAATCTGACTGTCCTGACTTCAACCCGATAGAACACCTTTGGGATGAATTAGAGCAGAGACTGCGAGCCAGGCCTTCTCGTCCAACATCAGTACCTGAACTCACAAATGCGCTTCTGGAAGAGTAGTCAAACATTTCCATAGAAACACTCCTAAACCTTGTGGACAGCCTTCCCAGAAGAAATTAAGCTGTTATAGCTGCAAAGGGTGGGAACACTACGGACTAAGACTGGGATGCCATTAAATTTCATGTGCATGGCGTCCCAAGGCAGGCGTACCAATACTCTTGACAATATAGTGTATATAAAATACAATATATCCCTGCGCTACTATACCCATCAATCACAGTGTACCTGTTCAGCTACCTTTGAAAAAGTCCATACTGGACGCAACACATCAGATGGGTGGGACCATGATGTTACCACGCCAGGTGGGACTTACTGTGGGTCTGTGAATATGCCTGAAACTGACACAGGAGTTCTGTATGCTATGTAGCGAAGCCAATGTTTACATTTTCTCATGTGAGTGTGGTGCTTTTGTTTTTATAACAAAGATTAGGCAGTCCACACTTTGAGCTCTCGTTTTGTTTGTTGATAATTAAAGTGATATTAAAGGCTATAATAATCAACAAATATGTTATATTTACCTGCTCTGTGCAATGATTTTGCACAGAGCAGCCTGGATCCTCTTCTTCTTCTTGGGGCCACTGCCGACGCTCCTGGCCCCTGCCTCTTGCCCCCACAGCAAACAACTTGCTATGGGGGTACCCGAACTGAGCTGCGGCTCTGTGTGTTCATTCAGACACAGAGCCACGGCTCAGCCCCATCACCTCTCTCTCCTCATTGGCTCGCTGATTTTGTTTGACAGCAGCGGGAGCCAATGGCGCCCACTGCCATCTCAGCCAATGAGTTATGCAATTACCAGATGCTTTCCGGAAGCTTTTTTTTTTCTTTTTTCCTGTTTTTCTTTTCTACTGTACTGGGGTCCAGTGCATTTTTATGTCTCTTTGATGTTTTTAACACCTTTCAGTACAGTCTTGTGCAGGAAAAATGCATCACGTTGTACTTTTTTTTCTGGAATGGAAAAGCACTTGAGCGCACTGCACTGGTGTGAACTATGCCATTGGAACCCATATAACCTACTTTTCATGTGTTTTTGATGCAGAAAAAAAGCGCTACACTGCCGGTGGTGTGAACAAGCCCACAGACTAAGAAGTAAAAGGTGCAGAAGTATGCTTGTAGGCCCTACAGTTTGAGTCAACTGTCATGGCAGTGACTTTGTTCATAAAATCTAGCACAGCTGTAGAATATTCTTCCATGCAAAATGCAGAGGCAGTAACTCCACTTGAGGAAGCCAAGGAAGACTCTGAAGTGTGTGGACTCAATCAGGGGGTACTGATCAAGGCTACTGGCATCAGGACCTTGAGGAGGGACACTGCAGGCTGCCCCAGGAATGTTATAAGATCTTGATCTGGAGAGGCTCATCAGCTTTCAGGTTTGTTTTTCAAAGCTTAATTGAACAAGCTGAAGTAAGAAGCTGAGTGGCTACCATGCACAGCTTCACTGGAGTTTGCACTCGCCAGATTTAGTAAATCAACCTCAGTGTCATTATAGGCAACAGCAAGGACAAACCAAGAGAAAAACATGTGATCCTTGCAAGTGAATCAGTGATGGGAAACTTATCTCATGCTGAAAAGGTGGGAAGAGTTAGCGTAGGGGTGCATGTGACACAACAGTTTAAGACAAAGCACATATTTGTGTAGTGTGTTAATCCTTTCAGGGAAAATTATTGCTAAAGAGAAGTAATAGTGTGAGATCTGCAGTATCTCACAAAAGTGAGTACACCCCTCACATTTTTGTAAATATTTTATTATATCTTTTCATGTGACAACACTGAAGAAATGACACTTTGCTACAATGTAAAGTAGTGAGTGTACAGCTTGTATAACAGTATAAATTTGCTGGCAACAAAAGTGAGTACCCCTAAGTGAAAATGTGCAAATTGGGCCCAAAGTGTCAATATTTTGTGTGTCCGCCATTTTCCAGCACTGCCTTAACCCTTTTGGGCATGGAGTTCACCAGAGCTTCACAGGCTGCTACTGGAGTCCTCTTCGAAATCCTTTATGATATCATCACGGAGCTGGTGGGTGTTAGAGACCTTGTCCCCTTAGCAAAGCAGTGGTCATCTTGGAGGTATGAATGGGGTCGTTATCATGTTGGAATACTGCCCTGCAGCCCAGTCTATGAAGGGAGGGGATCATGCTCTGCTTCAGTATGTCACAGTACATGTTGTCATTCATGGGTCCCTCAATGAACTGTAGCTCCCCAGTGCCGGCAGCATTCATGCAGCCCCAGACCACGACACTGCCACCACCATGCTTGACTGTAGCAAAATACACACTTGTCTTTGTACTCCTCACCTGGTTGCTCCCACACCCGCTTGACACAATCTGAACCAAATAAGTTTATCTTGGTCTCATCACACCACAGGGAATGGTTCCAGTAATCCATGCCCTTAGTCTGCTTGTCTCCAGCAAACTGTTTGCAGGCTTTCTTGTGCATCATCTTTAGAAGAGGCTTCCTGCTGGAATGACAGCTATGTAGACCAATTTGATGCAGTGGGTAGCATATGGTCTGAGCACTGACAGGCTGACCCCCCACCCCTTCATCCTCAGCAGCAATGCTGGCAGCACTCATACGTGTATTTCCCAAAGACAACCTCTGGCTATGACGCTGAGCTCGTACACTCAACTTCTTTGGTCGAGGCCTGTTCTGAGTGGAACCTGTCCTGTGTGGGGGTTAGCTCAATTGGGATCACCTTCCCTGTGAAAAGGCAGTCAAAATGGCAGGTTTGCTTATAATCTGGCTTGCAGCCAAGTTTATTTAAAAGGTTGCATGTAGAAATCAAATAAACAAAACAGAAAATAAATCCTCGCCATCCAGGAACTAACTAAACATTTCAGTTTTTCCTAACTGAGCGGTGCAGGGCTTCTCCCAGACACCCACAAAATGTTTCAAGCCATAAACAAACTTCCATACGTCAGCTCTCTCAGGCTGATGGCTCCTGAGTCCCAAGCCAGAGCAACTTTCCTCTCTTCCTGGTTATTTAAACCACCTGATGGTGGACTCCAGTGGACCACAATATCTGGTCCGGAACTAACCCTGCTAAGGTGGCTGGTACAACCCGGACCTGATTTCACCTTAGTCGACTTC
Organism: Glandirana rugosa; assembly: GCA_018402905.1. Taxonomy (NCBI): domain Eukaryota; kingdom Metazoa; phylum Chordata; class Amphibia; order Anura; family Ranidae; genus Glandirana; species Glandirana rugosa. Next base: position 2,193,711 of record BLSH010527132.1, on the reverse strand, counting down.
AAATGTACACATGTGAGGCGACACATATCGTCCATCGATCACCTCACCTCGCATAATGTCACACCTGTTAAACCGCTGTTTGGTCTTGGCCACCGTGCTTCAGCTCGGTTTCAGGGTCTTGGCAATCTTCTTATAGCCTAGGACATCTTTATGTAGAACAACAATTCTTTTTTTCAGATTCTCAGAGAGTTCTTTGCCATGAGGTGCCATGCTGAACTTCCAGTGACCAGTATGAGAGAGTGAGCGCGATAACACCAAATTTAACACACATGCTCCCTATTCCCACCTGAGACCTTGTAACACTAATGAGTCACATGACACCGGGGAGGGAAATGGCTAATTGGGCCCAATTTGGACATTTTCACTTAGGGGTGTACTCACTTTTGTTGCCAGCGGTTTAGACATTAATGGCTGTGTGTTGAGTTATTTTGAGGGGACAGCAAATTTACACTGTTATACAAGCTGTACACACTACTTTACATTGTAGCAAAGTGTCATTTCTTCAGTGTTGTCACTTGATAAGATATAATAAAATATTTACAAAAATGTGAGGGGTGTACTCACTTTTGTGAGATACTGTATGTTTAAGAGATTTACCATAGTTGTAGACATGGAAAGTGTACTGTGGCAAACAAAGCATAGTAATAAGGTAACAGTGTTAAGTGTTAAAAGTGTTATGCAGAAGCTGGTGATCATTGCCACATTCCAGGACTGTTTGGCCCGACCCATAGTCCAAAGGGAGTCATCAGGTACTGGATCACACCAGAGACTTTGCCACAGCCCTGGACATATAAAGCACTCTGTGGCTAAGAAACCTATAAACTGGGTATAAACAAGTGAATCCAGTATCTAAGATCACAGTGTAGGCAAGACCTGCAATGGCTTCTAAGGCAGCAACAAAGAATAGCTGATTCAGATAGCTGCTTAAGAACTTTGCTCAGCAGTAGAATGATGAATACTTGATACTGAATACTGAAAAATATCCTGTTGAAAAAAGCAAAAAAGTCTAGTAAAAACAGTTAAATTTTTCTCCAAAGAGAAAATACATCCATCCTCCTAAGACACCAGCAAAAAAAAAGGAACCATTATAGGAGTAGGAGGGGTTATATCTCGCTGGCCAATTACTTTTTATTTGTCAATGTCTAATTCCTCCTGAAGGAACCCAATTGTCTCATATTTACTTCTGATCCTGTGCTCCTTAAGGAATGATAAAGAAATTAATATCAGTTGTTTGCTTTGAGAATGTAGTCAAACCAGATGTTCTTTAATTGCTACTTTTATATATGCATTATATTGTCAAAAGTATTCTAATGACATTTATTGCATATTTATAGACCTTGCTTTGTGCACTGCTGCACAGTCATGTTGAAACCGGAAGGGGGCATCCCCACAAAGTTGTCCAAAATTTCTTGATATGCTGATGCCTTAAGATTTTTCCTTCACTGGAACTAAGGGGCAAAGCCCAACCCCTGAAAAACAACCCCAAACCATAATCCTTCCTTCACCAAATGATTTGGACCAGTGCACAAAGCAAGGTCCGTAAGACATGGATGAGCGTGTTTGGGGTGGAGGAACTTGACTGATCTGCACATTCCCATAAACACACTCCTAAACCTTGTGGACAGCCTTCCCAGAAGAGCTAAAGCTGTTATAGCTGCAAAGGATGAGCCAACTCAACATTGAACCCTATGGACTAAGACTTGACAATATAGTGTGTATATATATATATATATATATATATATATATATATATATATATACATATACACACACACACACAGTATATATAGTGTATATTCTGTATATACTCTTACCTGTTGAAAGACTTGTTGCCTTTTTAAGTTGTTATTTTATCTCACAAAATCTATACCACCCAAATCTATACAAAAGATTTATTTTGATGCTTTCCTAAAGTTGACCTTGTGGTACAAGAAACACAAGCCCTGTAAAAGAACAGGCACAAAGCTTACCTTTAGTGTGCATTCACACTGCCATGCTGTGGGATGGCCATCGTGCAGGTGCATTGGCACTGCAGGCACACCTCAGCGTGACAATGTGAAACAGCCCTTACCACGGTCTGTGTTTTAAAATGCCACGGCTTCAGTGCTTCCCCACTTGCTGCATTCCACACTTGCGGGTTTGTGAATACCTTCTACAAGCCTTGCAGGTATACCGTACAACTACAGAAGAAAAACGGACCTGAACTCCGAAAGCTTGGCCAGAATAAGGCAAGCTGGGGGCAAATAACTCATCACTAGTTTTGCCTGTAGGCTACATGCAGCTAATCTTTTCCCCATGACTAAACTGCTGTGCCTTGTTGTGCACTGTGTCACTATAAGGAGGCAGCCATCTCAGTGGAGGAATTGAACATTGTTTCCATGTCAGAGCCTGTGCCAGGATAATGTCATCTGGTGCCCAAGGCAAAAATGCCAAACTGCGACCCTTACCCCCCAGTTTTTTGTGAATGAGTCTGACATGACAGAAAAAATATTTAAAACATTATAAATAAATTGAATTAATTCAAAACAGAATACTTTTTCTGAAAACATTTTGTAAAAGTGCTTGTTGATAGACCTGTTGCGATTTTTTTTGTCAGGGTCAATATAAAAATGATCACATTTCAGTTTTTCATTATTTTGGTTGGAGGTAGTCAGTGTTTCAAAACAAAACATTCACATAAGTATATAAAAAAATGCAATCAGCCCAAAAATGCAAATCTAAAGTAACATGCCAGCTGAACACTTAATAGATCTTCACAAAAGTCAACTATAATATATACTAAAGGAAGTGCAGTGCAATAAAACAGTAAATCATGTAGACAGATTATAAAGGTCCACAAAATAAGTGGTGAACAACCAGTCCCAGAATAACACAGGTGAGAGTATCCACGTGTGAAAAAAAGGAATCCAGAAGTACTGATGTGCAGTGACAATCCTTCCACCTTCAACAAACTCGCTTCGCTCACCTAATATAATGGACCCCTCACCTAACAGGCGGTCAACAGCGCTGGTCCCTCAAAAGGGTAAAGTGTATCAAGCCCTGGATATCCAAATCTCCACCAGGGAATATCAGGAATATATGAACAGAAGAAGAGATCTAAGTGCTCTCCGTTAAAAACTCCAATGCTTTATTTTAAAAGATGGTATCCTACTTACATTCAGGACGATCATATACAAACACATAACAATAGTCGGCTTAAGGAGTACACTCTTCGGGAAGCCATGATTTGTGTCATTTGCTTCCGGAGTCTGGTGGTACCATGGCAACGAGTTGTATTTAAGATTTCACTGGTGATGCCGCAGCTACGCCCCGCTGAGGAAGTTCGTATATACACAACGCTTACTGGGGGAGGAGCTACGCACGGATAACGTCACCCGCTGCCATCCTGAGCTAACACATTGTTATGTGCTTGTATGTGATTGTCCTTAATGTAAGTACAGTAGATACCATCTTTTAACCACTTCAGCCCCGAAAGGATTTCACACTTTAGGACCGGAGCCCTTTTTGCGATTTGGCGCTGCGTCGCTTTAACTGACAATTGCGCGGTCGTGTGACGTTGTACCCAAACGAAATTTGCGTCCTTTTTTCCCCACAAATAGAGCTTTCTTTTGTTGATATTTGATCACAGCTGCATCATTTCTGATCGCCGCTATAAACAAAAGAAGAGTGACAATTTTGCAAAAAAAAAAACAAATTTCTTACTTTTTGCTAAAATACAAATCCAAAAGAAAAATATAAAAAAACATTTTTTTTCATCGGTTTTGGCCGATTTATATTCTTCCTCATATTTGTGATAAAAAAAAAATCGCAATCTGCGTTTATCGATTGGTTTGCGCAAAAGTGGTCGCGTTTACGGATGATGAGAATAAATTTTTGGGGTTTTTATTTTTTTTTATTTTTTACTAGTAATGGCGGCGATCTGCGATTTTTAGCGGTACTGCGATATTTCAGCGGACATGTCGGAACATTTTGACACTTTTTTGGGACCATTGGCATTTATACAGCGATCAGTGCTATAAAAATGCACTGATTACTGTGTAAATGCCATTGGCAGTGAAGGGGTTAACCTGCAGGGGGCGCTTTAAGGGTTAACTGTGTTCCCTGGGCGTGTTCTAACTGTGGGGGGACTGCCCTAACAGGAGAAGGGAAGTGATCACACTTTCCGTGTAGAGGAAGGCTGTGATCACAGCCCTTCCCCCTCTCACAGAACGGAGGTCCGTGTTTACTTACACGGACCTCCGCTCTTTCACTCCGGGGGGGCATCGTGGGTGGCCGGCGGAGATCGACTCCGCCGCACCCACTCCCTGGCCCTCCCCGAACACAGTGAGCACGCGGGCGCTCACTGTGCGCGATCTGGCAGCCGCCGTCGTATGACGGCGTTTTGCCTTACAGAGCCACTTTGTCGCCGTCAGATGCCGATCGGCGGTCGGCAAGTGGTTAAAATAAAGCATTCGATTTTTTAACGGAGAGCACTTAGATCTCTTCTTCTGTTTATATTCCTGGCATTCAGTGGTGGAGATTTGGATATCCAATTCCTGATACACTTTACCCTTTTGAAGGACCAGCACTGTTGACCACCTGTTAGGTCAGGGGTCCATTATATCAGGTGAGCGAAGCGAGTTTGTTGAAGGTGGTGTAAAATAAGTATAAAATGTTCAAAAACAAAAGAAATAAAACAAATATTGATAGTGACCTGGAAAGTGATAGTAAGCTTTTGTGAAAATATTCTCCAAAAAGTCTCTTATCAAGGAACATTTATTCAACGTGATTTATGCAAAGTGATCCAGCAGACATTTTAAGGCTAGGTCAGAGACTTGAAGAAAACTCTGGTCTACTTTGTCCTACGCAGCACCAGAGCAACAAGGCTGGCTAGGGCCAATGTAAAAATAGTAAGAGGTGGAAGATTCTAAAAACGAATCATTCAGTTTTAAGTTACTATTACCTGAGTTAAAGGATAACTAAAAGCAAAACATTTTTTTTCTTTTGAACAGAGTGGAGAAGGATTATAACACCTATTAGTTTTTTGTTGGCTGTCTGTGTCCCCATTAGGGAGATTCACTTTCTTTATTTTTTTCTGTTCATCATTATCATTAAAGTGAAATAAAAAAAAAAAATCCAAAATGTTGGCTTGTCCCCAGAAAATTAATAGAGGGGAAATCTTACAATGGTGACATTAGTTCTGGTGACCTGGAGGACCCAAAAAGGTTCCCTTAATTTGCAGGATATTCCTACCACTTCCTGTTTTGGCTATGGGACAGGAAGTGAAGGTAAATGTCGCCAATGGCATACAGATGTAAAAAAAAAACCAACAAAAAACGCACAGGGGTTATAACCATCCCCTACTCTATCCAAAATGAGAAAAAAAATGCCTTTAATTCTATTTTTGCATTTTGTTCTACTTTAACCAATTGTTCAATACAAAATATTCACATAAATATAAAAGTGCAAGATCAAAGTATTAAACGACACTGAAACAAGTATAACATTCCAACTGTATACTTAAATTCAGGATATATAAAACGAGATAAGATTGTAAACTTAAAATTGGCCCCCGGTTTGCCTCCTTGCGCTGAGAGTAAGCCCCTGATATCGCTCTATGTGCAAATCGATATACTGTTATACAGTGGCGGCTGGTGAAGTTTTTGGATGGGGGGGCGCCAGGCCCCGCCCTTCCCTTTGACCCCTCCTACTTTTAATAAGCTCCGCCCCTTATAGAATCCACCCACTCCGTCCCCTGTATTCCACATATTGTGTCAGGGGTATACAGCTCAGCATCACAGGATACAGTATACAGCTCAGCATCACAGGACACAGAATAGAGCAAAATATATAGGACTTAAATTCATATGTCAACCTTACAATATGAACAAAGTCACAGCAAATTATGAAACTAGAACGTGAAAATATAAATA
>BLSH010527132.1:2138132-2158347 GCA_018402905.1 Glandirana rugosa | reverse complement strand
CCTGGCACAAACATCCCCTCTCCTGGTTCAACCCCCTCCCCAAACCCTCCTCCTAGCACATATCCCCCCCCCATTCTTCCTCCTTGCAAAAATTCCCCCTCTCCCGAAATCCTAATTACATTTGCCAACACAGAGAGCCACCCACCCCCCCTCCCCCAGCTTACAGTGGGAAGCAACTAACAGCCAGGAGGTGTGCTGTGTTTTGCTCTCCCCTCCTGTCAGAAGAGTGCTGGTCTATACAGTACATGAGAGAGGGTCACTCTTACTGCAGATAGTATTGCACTGTACACCTACACTGCCGCCTATCTCCTCCATGGGCTGTTCACCTCTGGGCAGCAGGAAATGCAGATAGGGGGTGGTGTGTATGTACAGTGCAATGCTATATACAGTAAGAGTGATCCTCTCTTGTGTACTGTATAGACCAGCGCTCTTCTGACAGGAACCACAGCACACCTCCTCTCTGCCTCTTCTCCTATATCTGCTCCAGCCTTCAGGCTGCCCTCTCCTCCTCCCGGCTGTGAGTGCAGGTGGAAGCGGGGACGAGGGAAGGAGCTCAGCGGTGGCTGGCCATGGGGGCAGAACTGTAATCAGGGTGGGATGTGCCAGCACTCCGCTAAATATGGCCCTCCGTGTCTCTCACCCAGCAGCTGAAAGTCGGTGGGGCGGTGAGGGGGAAAAATCGGCTTTCAGTTGCTGGGTGAGAGATGCTATCATACTTTGTTCTCTGCTCTACCGATTCTCCTGCTGTCCAGGCCCCCCTGTGGGCCCGGGACCCCTACAGGAGCACCGGTGGTCCCTCCCTATCAGCGGCCCTGCCTTTACTGCTGCCCCCTTTAGCTGCAGAGGCAGCACCTGTGGGTGTAAACATACTGGGGTCACAATGCTTTGCTTCACAGCTGCAGCATGAATTATACCCTCTGGCTAATGTGATCCATTCAAGTGAATTGTGCTGCTCTGCCTGGTATGCCTGGCATGTCTGCTATGTGAAAACACCGCTCCCTTTCTCTCCACCTCCTCCTCCTCCACGCTGATAAGCAGCACTGGTGGGCACTGATAAGCGGCACTGGTGGTCACTGATAAGCAGCACTGGTGGGCACTGATAAGCGGCTCTGGGCACTGGTGTGCACTGATAAGCAGCACTGGGCACTGATAAGCAGCACTGGACACTGATAAGTGGCATTGGTGGTCACTGGTGGGCACTGATAAGCAGCACTGGTGGGTACTGATAAGTGGCAATGGGCAATGATAAGCGTCACTGGACACTGATAAGCGGCACTGGTGGTCACTAATAAGCGGCAATGGGCAATGATAAGAGTCACTGATAAGCGGCACTGGTGGTCACTGATAAGCAGCACCGGGCACTGGTGGGCACTGATAAGCAGCACTGGTGGGCACTGGTATGAACACACTGATGGGCACTGATAAGCAGCACTGGGCACTGATAAGTGCACTGGTGGTCACTAGTGGGCACTGATATGCAGCACTGGGCACTGATAAGTGGCAATGGGCCATGATAAGTGGCACTGGGCACTGATAAGCGGCACTGGGCACTGGTGAGCACTGATAATCAGCAATGGGCAATGATAAGCGGCACTGATAAGTGGCACTGGTGGGCACTGATAAGCAACACTGGGCACTGTGGTGGGCACTGATAAGCAACACTGGGCAGTGAGAAGCCGCGCTGGGCACTAGTGGGCACTGATAAGCAGCACTGGGCACTGATAAGTGGCACTGGGCACGGATAAGTGGCAATGGGCACTGGTGGGCACTGATAAGCGGCACTGGTGGGCACTGATAAGCGGCACTGGTGGGCACTGGTATGACCGCACTGATGGGCACTGATAAGCGGCACTGGTATGACTGCACTGATGGGCACTGATAAGCAGCAATTGGCACTGATAAGTGGCTTGGGCACAGGTGGGCACTGGTAAGCAGCAATCGGCAATGATAAGCGGCACTGGTGGTCACTGGTGGGCACTGATAAGAAACACTGGTGGGCACTGATAAGCGGTCCTGGGCACTGATATGCGGCACTGGGCACTGGTGGGCACTGATAAGCATCACTGGGCACTGATAAGCGGCACTGGGCACTGATAAGAGGCAATGGGCACTGGTGGGCACTGATAAGCGGCACTGGTGGGCACTGATAAGCGGCACTGGTGGGCACTGGTGTGACCGTACTAATGGGCACTGATAAGCGGCATTGGTGGGCACTGGTATGACCGCACTTATGGGCACAGATCAGCTGCACTGATGGCACTGATGAGACCACACTTATGGGCACTAATAAACTCCACTTGTGGGCACTAATGAGGCTGCACTGATAAGCAGCAGACACCGTCCACTACCAAATATCTGTAGGAGGGGTTTCCACCATCCCTGCAAAGTTTAATTTTTATGTCTTATCTTCAGTTTGATGTGTATTATATGCGATGTTACATATCACAGAGGCCGGTATTGTGGTGATATTGAAGTCTATTGAGATTTCCTTACATTAGAAGGTTCCACCATTATTGTGTTATTGATTAGTAAGTTAGCGCTACACTTTTTTATATTTTCTTATGCTGATATTTACTTGTGCCACATGCTGATGTAAAACTTCCCGACTCTTTCTGTGGTGTGGCTGGGAATGTTCTCATACACCAAACCAGCACTGATTGCTGCTAGAAAGAGCTCAATTACAGCAGAGTACAGTGTGTATAATATATCATTATGGGATGTGTGTACAGATCAGTAATGATTAAAAAAAAGTAAGGGCAATATGTTTATCTCCTGTTGTGTCTGGAGAGGAGAGAAGACATGTGTGTCACTGGTTAGTGGGCCTGGCTGCAGAATGAGGGGTGTAATTCATGTTGAAGTGGGCTTGTTCACATTACATGTACAGGCCTAGTGTACCTCCCACATTCACTGAAATGTGCAAAGCCTGATGGGAAACATAAGAGCGATTGCATCATATCCTCTTCTCTCTAACAGAGCCAGCCTAGCTAAATACATGGTGCATCTTTTGAACTAGTGAGACCACTTCCTATAAATTAAATTGGACATATCTCTTCAATGGTAAGGAATTTCACAAATGTAATAACTGTTTAGTGTTTAGTGTAGGGGGGTGTACTAATGGGGGATTTTTTGAAAATCCCGGAGTTCTGCTTTAAGTTCTCAAAGGTGAATCATGTCAGTCCAGCAGGAATAGTAAAGCTGAGCTTCAGTAAGAGCAGTCCTCAGCTAAAACGGCAATAGCAGTGGCTGAAAATATAGCTATAGAGCCTTAATAATCTGAACCACTAGTGACAGGTAATGGTAAAGAGGTGTGCGGAGCAAAGTGAGATTTTACAGATTAAGAGAGTCAGCTAGCCCCTGGTTATACATTTAACATTCTATCCAGGAAGGAGATACTGTACCAGAGTTGCCACTTTCAGGTTCAATGGAACACAACCATGGCAGGTGAAACTGACAGCTCAGCCGATCCATGCTGAGACGTATATCTCTGTACACACATTGTGCTCCACCTCACAGTAAAGATACAGTCATTGTGTGGCACTGGGAGTAGGGGGTTAAAAACATACATTCCGTTCACCAAACCTCCAGGCTGGCTCCAATTCATGCCACTAGTGTCCACTCCAATTCAGTATATAGACCCACTGATACAAGGAAAGGTGCACCTGTACTGACAGAGGCAGCTGGTCAATAAGGGGCGCTTGGGCGCACTTCCCCGTCGCTGACAAGAAAAAAAAAAGTCGGCCCGGCCCCCTACAGGAGGCGCTGGTATATGGACTGTTCTTTTTTTTTTTCTCGGCTCCTTGCTATCTGCTGACAGCAAGTAGTGAGCCGATTCGTCAGTCATTAAATACTATGTGTGTGCACTGAACAGGCGACCACACATAGTCTGATTGGCTGCCTGATCCAGTGACTGACTGGCATTGGATGCTGTGGGTGGGACTATGGCAGATGTGCAGCACTCCACCGGGTTTCAGTCCTGTCGACTCGCATGCCACAGACCATCCACTCCAGGCCCCAGCCCGCTCACAGCAAGCACAGCTTTGCACACTGACAGCCCGCTGTCTGCACACTCCTGCCTGCCTGACTATTAGATGGGGTAAGTGCGGGACTTGTCCCAACTTCGGGGGGGGGGGGTCTCTGCAAAGTACCCCACCTGTGTTACTGGCTGCAAAGTACCCCACTTGTGATATTGGCTGCAAAGTACCCCACCTGTGATATTGGCTGCAATGTAACCCCACCTCTGATATTGGCTGCAAAGTACCCCACCTGTGATATTGGCTGCAAAGTTCCCCACCTGTGATACTGGCTGCAAAGTACCCCACTTGTGATATTGGCTGCGAAGCACCCCACCTGTTATATTGGCTGCAATTTACCCCCTCCCGTGATATTGGCTGCAATGTACCCCACCTGTGATACTGGCTGCTATATACCCCTACCTGTGATGCCAGGCTCTATACTGTGTCATGTGATACTGGCTGCTATATACTGTGTCCTGTGATGCTGAGCTGTATACTGTGTCCTGTGATGCTGAGCTGTATACTGTGTCCTGTGATGCTGAGTTGTGTACTCCTGACACAATATGTGGAATACAGGGGATGGAGTGGGTGGATTATATAAGGGGTGGGGCTTATTAGAAGTAGGAGGGGTCAAAAGGGAAGGGCGGGGCCTGCCCCCTATCCTAAAACTTCACCAGCCGCCACTGAGGCTCAATCTGACACTCGTAGTAGAGCTCAGTCGGCACTTGCACAGTCCACTGTGCTCTAGATGGCATGGTAGGGGCACTACCATGTGGCGCTCCCCTTCCTCACATGTGATATTTGCACCCAGGGTACCTGTCTACCCTTTGTCCCGGTGTTCTGCCAATTGCGTACATATTAGTGGGTTCTGATCACTTGGGCATTTAACACCCTATGTGCCACGCATCCCAGAAATATTGATACACGGAAAAAACTTCCCCTCAAAGAAAATTGGGATTTTCAGGGCACAGATAATAAAGTCAAATTGTGTATAAAAAATATATGTTTTATTACAATTCACTGAAGTAAAAAACAGACATATCACTAAAGCATCATAGAAACCATACAATACTTATGATCAAGCAGAAGTGGATTTTTTTACAACACGGATATATTATCTTGTAGATTGCGTGATTCTTGCCCAGTAGCCCGACATGTTTCAGGATATTCCAATCCCTTCTTCAGGGACATTTAAACAGACAAGACAAGACTTCCACTGTAAAATATATACAGGTATATAGGTTATCTTTACATATTGTTAAGTAATAAAGAACATGCATATTGCCACCTAAATTCTTCACATCTATTCAGTTACCTTGTTATACCATGCTCCAACCCCCATCCAGGTGGGGTAGCTATCTACTGGATGGGGGTTGGAGCAAGTTATAACAAGGTAACTGAATAGATGTGAAGAATTTAGGTGGCAATATGCATGTTCTTTATTACTTAACAATATGTAAAGATAACCTATATACCTGTATATATTTTACAGTGGAAGTCTTGTCTTGTCTTTTTAAATGCCCCTGAAGAAGGGATTGGAATATCCTGAAACATGTCGGGCTACTGGGCAAGAATCACGCAATCTACAAGATATTATATCCGTGTTGTAAAAAAATCCACTTCTGCTTGATCATAAGTATTGTATGGTTTCTATGATGCTTTAGTGATATGTCTGTTTTTTACTTCAGTGAATTGTAATAAAACATATATTTTTTATACACAATTTGACTTTATTATCTGTGCCCTGAAAATCCCAATTTTCTTTGAGGGGAAGTTTTTTCCGTGTGTCAATTGCGTACGGTTTACACTAATCAGAAGTGACGTAATTGGAGATCTTGATGAATTGGCTATATTGACACAACACTAGCCCCGCTCTTACCTAACTGTACAGGAGTAACTTAGAGATGGGGGCGGAGCTGGGAGGTGGAGGCAGAGCCGCTCTAAACAGAGGTGGTTTCTTCCTACAGTGCTCACCCACAAAGCGTGTCATCAGTTGCTAGGATGCTGGCGGTCCTAGCAATCAAGGACTGCAACAAAATATGAGTGAGGGGGGAAAAGCTGAGTTGTCTTGCTGACAGAAATCCTTACAGGGTGCAGTGTATGAGAGCACTGACTGGAGCCCAGTGCCAAAACTCGCTCTGGCACTGGGCTCTGGGACTCCAGCCCAGATCTGCTGGACCGTGGGACTTACTTTAAATCTTGAGGCGGTCTCGCGGAATCCGGGATGGTTGGAAGGTATGCAGTTATAGTACCCAGCACATATATTTAGGTTATACTGCAGTTTATAATTTTTTATCGATCCGAGTAACGCTTTTGCAGCTTGTTTTAGTAGTCCAACAGACGCTCCCAATTCCTGTGTATGTACACTGGGTAAGGGGCCGGACACAGCAGATGCAGTAGGCGTTTATACTTAATGATTCAGCAGTTATACAATACACCAGAATTCTGCCAACCGTGGTAGGTGGAGCATAGGCTCATTTCATATATAGAGTCCCTATACAGACTAGACCTCATCATCTTCTGAGGGTGGAGCTAGGTTTTACTGAAGGTAGAAGGGTGAGGGAGGGTACTGTTGGGGGAGGGTTGGCCCAGGGCATCTAGAGTGTGTGGGGTGTGTTTTCCTGCGTGTGCTGTGGGGAGGAAGGGGGGGGGGCTGGTAGTGACCTGTGTAATGTTCTAGACACAACCCGAGTGGGTGGGGGGTTTCCTTGAGTCACATTGATTCAATGTTGATATATTATGTCCAATATATGTATATATAGTTTTTGAATTGGTAGTAGCCTTTGTAGGTGCATTTTTCCTTGTGTGGTTTGTGCATGGTATTATATTGAAAGCACCTCCCCTTAGTTTTAGGGTACAGGCACCATTTCAAACAACCACTCCCAGGATTCATGCAACGTAATATATTGCAGTTTACCAGTCATTAGGCTAATCCAATTCTAAAAGGTAAGAAAAACAAGCTCACAAACAAGTAAATGCGTCCTCTTGTTCCCACAGTACACGGTGATGTCAGCGTGTCATATTCCACCCAACATGTTTCATCAGAGGTGATGTCATCAGGGGCCATGGGGGCTGAGAGACCACAGGTAATATCTAAAGCACAATCCAACTAAGGGGAAGCCAAGTCCCGCTTCCCATATGTCACTAATGTTCAGACTCCAAAGAATTTGCAAGCAGAATGTTTTGGATTACCGTTTAAGCAGAACTCCTGGATCGGCAATAAATCCCCCATTAGTACACCCCCTTAAACAAAACACTAAACAGTTATTACATTTGTGAAATTACTTACCACTTAAGAAAAAATTCTGATTGAATTTCCAGGAAGTCAGCTCTGTGATTCAAAAAATGCATCATGTATTCTGCCAGGGAGGCTCTATTAGAACAGTGATTACATCATAACCTCTTCTCTCTCTTTGCACAATCCTCAAACTACATTTCCCATCATATTGCAATGAGTGTGGGAGGTACACTAGACCTGTACATGTAAATGTGAACAGGTCCACTTCAACATAAATCACACCCCTCATTCTACAGCCAGACATGCTGCGCAGCAACACACAGCAATATAGGTAGGTTACAGTCTTATATATCTAAAGCATGCATGTGCCAATGTTTAGTTTATTCTATCCTCTAATCCATTATATCTATTCTATCTCACTCCTCTGGGTTTTTTTGTTACTGGCTATGGCTGCAAGCTTCACATGCAATCTCTTCCACCCAAGCCACACCAGGAGATAAACATTTTGCCCTTACTTTCTTTATGTAATCATTACTGAACTGTGAACATCCCATAAAGATATATTATACACACTCTACTCTGCTATAATTCCGTAATAGAAATATTCCTCCTTCTGCTGTAGCATTGAGATCTTTCTAACACAAATCAATGCTGGTATAGTATATATGAGCTGCACCACAGAAAGAGCCATGGTGCTTTACATCAGCATGTGACACAAGTAAATGTTGGCATGGGAAAAAACAAAAAAGTGCAGCGCTAACTTACTAATCAATAACACAATAATGGTGGAACCCGCTAATGTATGGAAATCTCAATAAACATCAATATTACCACAATATTGGTCTCTGTGATTTGTAACATCACATATAATACACATCACACTGAAAAGAAGACATAAAAATGACTGCAACCTTTGCAGGGATGGTGGAAACCCATCCTACAGATATTTGGCTGTGGACAGTGTCCACTGCTTATCAATGCAGCCCATCAGTACAGCTTATCAGTGCTGCCTCATCAGTGCAGCCTATCATTGCCCATCAGTGCTGCATCATCAGTGCAGCTTATCAGTGCCCATCAGTGCAGCTTATCAGTGCCCATCAATGCAGCTTATCAGTGCTCATCAGTGTTTCCTCATCAGTGCAGCTTATCAGTGCAGTCTCAACAGTTCCCACCAGTGCAGCTTATCAGTGCCCACCAGTGCAGCTTATCGGTGCCCACCAGTGCAGCTTATCAGTGCCCATCCGTGTGGTCTCATCAGTGCCCACCAGTGCAGCTTATCAGTGCCCATTAGTAAGGTCTTATCAGTTCCCACCAGTGCAGCTTATCACTGCCCATCAGTGCTGCCTCATCAATGCAGCTTATCATTGCCCACCAGTGCACCTTATCAGTGCAGTCTCATCAGTTCCCACCAGTGCAGCTTATCAGTGCTCACCCGTGCAGCTTATCAGTGCCCATTAGTGTGGTCTCATCAGTGCCCACCAGTGCAGCTTATCAGTGCCCATCAGTGGGGTCTCATCAGTTCCCTACTACCAAACACAGATGACAGGTAAAATAGGTCTCAGGTAAGTTAAATTACATTAAGGACTGGCGCCACTCACTAAAATTAGTGTCCCTCAATTAAACCAGAAGCAATATACAAGAACATAACATGTCCCTGGGTAGACCCCAGGGACCCAGAGGTTAATTTGAGAGAGACGGGCAATGACCAGTATGATACTTACAAATTCAATTAACTGTATTAGGTTGCAGATAGATGATTACCATAACAGTAGGCAACTAGAATTATAAAAATAAGACTAGGTTACACCACCATGCCCATATCAGCTAATACCCAATCTACAGCAGTAAAACCACCCAAAATTTTCCCCTGCACGTCCGGACGTTGTTTTTAATTGTCTTGTCTCCCCATTGTGTGTGTTTTAGGGTGTTTAGCTTATCCAGCCCGGGAGACCTTTGGACTCCCTAGGGCATGGTGGTGTAACCTAGTCTTATTTTTATTATTCTAGTTGCTTACTGTTATGGTCATTTTCTATCTGCAACCTAATAAAGTTAATTGAATTTGTAAGTATCATACTGGTCATTGTCCGTCCCTCTCAAATTAACCTCTGGGTCCCTGGGGTCTTCCCAGGGACATGTTATGTCTCAATGGTTCCCACCTGTGCAGCTTATCGGTGCCCACCAGTGCAGCTTATCAGTGCCCATCGGTGCAGCTTATCAGTGCCCATCAGTGCGGTCTCGCCAGTGCAGCTTATCAGTGCCCACCAGTGCAGCTTATCAGTGTAGTCTCACCAGTACAGCTTATCAGTGCCCACCAGTGCAGCTTATCAGTGCCCACAAGTGCAGATTATCAGTGCCCATCGGTGCAGCTTATCAGTGCACATCAGTGCAGCTTATCAGTGCCCACCAGTGCAGCTTATCAGTTCCCATCAGTGTGGTCACACCAGTGCAGCTTATCAGTGCCCATCAGTGCCTACCAGTGCAGCTTATCAGTGCCCCCGAGTGCAGCTTATCAGTACAGTCTCACCAGTGCAGCTTATCAGTGCCCATCAGGCGGTCTCAGCAGTGCAGAGCGGAGATCAATGACAGGGATCTCAGGCTAACAGGTGTTGTATGTCTGGTATGTATTGTCTGGTATGTGAAACACCGCTCGCTGTAACTTTGCCTCTCATACCCGCATTGGAACAGTGTGTTCTGCGCTGTCTATCATATTGCTGGTATATGAGAGGCAGGAAGTCACAGCGAGCGGTGTTTCACATACCAGACAATGCATACCAGACATACCAGATCTGTCAGCCTGAGATCTCCGCTGTGTCATGCGGAGAATCTCTGAGAGATAGCGGGCAGCTGCAGGGGGTATGGGGGCGGTGCTGGCAGAGAGGAGGAGGAGGGAGCAGAGGAGGTAGATGGAGAAGGCGGACACCACCTCTATGGGTGGCACAGACCGGGGGCTGTGAGACCCCCTCCACCCACTATAGCCGAGTAGGCGGAAATGGATTTCCCTGGTCGATTCTAGAGAACTACACATGGGCGGTTACAAGACCGCTGGCTGGGGATACCGGAGTGATAGCGCCAGCAGTCTTACAAACAGGAAACCACAGGGGATTAACGGTTTTTCAGCACGTTCAGCAGGCTACTACAGAGGAACTACAGAGCTCAGAATAACATGGATGGCATAGTTGGTGAAGGTAGGAGATCAGCAACAAGGACATGGAAAAAAGTTTTTTTTTCCGGAGTTCTGCTTTAACTTTAAGAATGCTCTTTTGACTTTTATAGGTTGCACAACAACTATTTCATAATTCACTTGTTTCACTTTATTTGTGTGTATGTTATTATTTATTAAGTCAATTGATTCTATTAATTCACAATTTATTTAAAGTGGTAGCATAGTATATTTAAGGAATCACATTTGTTTTATATCAGGGATATGCAATTAGTGGACCTCCAGCTGTTGCAAAACTACAAGTCCCATCATGCCTCTGCCTCTGGGTGTCATGCTTGTGGCTGTCAGAGTCTTGCTATGCCTCATGTGACTTGTAGTTATGCAACAGCTGGAGGTCCGCTAATTGCATATCCCTGTTTTATATCATATATCAAGATATTATGCAAGTGGCTTCCCTGTTGATATTTTAATGAACTAAGTGTGGAATTGTATGCATTTTTGTGCAGGTTAAATGTACCCTTAATGAACTCACTCCAAAGACATGCTGGGAGGTTAATTAGATCCTGTCTAAATTGGCCCTAGTATATGTATGAATGTGTGTTAGGGACCTTAGATTGTAAGCTCCTTGAGGGTAGGGACTGATGTGAATGTACAATGTATATTGTACATTCATCGCATCGCATACTAGCTCATTATGAAATGCTTACCTTAGATCGACGCTGTAGCAGCGGTCCCCGAGCACCGCTGTGACCGGCGACATGCTGTTTCCGTGGTCTTCCGGGATCCCGGGCTCTGACCAATTACAGCGCTGGATTGGCAGGAGCCGCGCTGACGTCACTCCCAAGTATGCGCACGGGAGCCATCATTTACGTGAAGAAACGACCCAGTCTGCGATGACGTCTGCACATGCAGATACAGGGAATATCTCCTAAATGGTGCAAGTTTAGGAGATGTTCCCAGGACCTACAGGCAAGCCTTATTATAGGCTTACCTGTAGTGTAAAGTGGTTGTCATGACTTGACAATCACTTTAAAGGATGCCTCAGTAAACTTAAACCAGTAAGATGCATACATGGATAATATCTGGAAGACAATAAAAATAAACATTTTATTATAATTAATTGTATTTATCAGTATAGTAATATGTTCACGTATTTGCATGTATAAAGTGGTCATTGAGTGTCATCCAGTGTTCACCATTGGTATTACAGTTTAATCATTTTACGGCTGGCCTCATCACTATTGCTTTTGGTCATCATTGATTTTGGTATGCTGCCTGCATAATAGATATTGAATGAAAAATGTTACTAAAGTATCTGATTAGTATGAAAAAATGCATTGGCATACAGCAATTGATATTTATCTTACACAAGTTTAACTCACTCTTTATAGCTTTAATTGCACTCCACTCTTCATCCTCTGTAGTATTATGTTAAAGGAGAATTCCACCTTTAGCAAAAAATAATAAATGCACCCATTTTGCAAAAAGAAAAAAAGTGCATTTATATTTTTGTGCATTTGAGCCTGCAAAACTCTGCAATCACTATCAGTAGATTGCAAGTGGAATGCTCAGGCTCCTGCAGAAGCTTCTTCCAGCTCAGGTCCGTTACACTGCACGGAGGAGGAAGTAACAATGGACTACAAGTGCAGGGACCTCACTGTGCTCAATTGATAACTACAGTCCCTCACAGTGGCAATGTCAGATACCTGTGAATGAACGACACGGCTTTGTGGGTGAAGCTATGCACAGCCATGCTGATTTCAAATTTGAGAGTAGCCAGCAGGGAGAAGAACACTGTGATCTTGAGAGGGGACAGTTTTGGGTGGGAGGCTATGCACACTGACCATGTTATATGATGTGTCAGCACATAGCGCTTGAGTACAGTAAACAGTACAGCTACCTCCCTCGGTAAAAATACAGATACCCCAAATAATGGCTACTACTTAAAGTCTAAATACAAATAAATAAGTGACAGTGAAAATAATGACCCCTAGCAAAGTCTTGACTGACTGTGTAAACAAAGTAACCACATGCTGAAATAATCAAACAATACTAATGTGTATGAAAAGCTTTTGGCATTGAAAAGTGGTAAATCACTTTAACCACTTCAATACCAGGCACTTACCCCCCTTCCCGCCCAGGCCAATTTTCAGCTTTCAGCGCTGCTGCACTTTGAATGACAATTGTGCGGCCATGCGACTCTGTACCCAAATTAAATTTTTAGCATTTTTTTCCCCCACAAATAGAGCTTTCTTTTGGTGGTATTTGATCACATCTACAGTTTTTATTTTTTGCGTTACAAATAAAAAAAAGACTGAAAATTTTGAAAAAAAAAGTTTTTCTTTGTTTCTGTCACAAAACGTTGTAAACAAGTACATTTTCTCCTTCAGTGACGGGCACTGATGAGGCTGCACTGATGGGCACTGGTGAGGCAGTACTCATTGGCACTGATGAGGCAGCACTGATAAGGTGGCACTGATGGGCACTGATGATGAGGCACTTATATGCAGCACTGATGGGCACTGATAGGTGGCACTGATGGGCATCCATAGGCGGCACTGATGGGCGCTGATAGGTGGCAGTGGGCACTGATAAGTTGCACTGATAGGTGACACTGGTGGGCACTGATAGGTGGCACTGATACGCTGTTAGGGAGGCACTGGCAGGCATTACATATGGGCACAGTGTCATCCCTATAGTGCACTGCATGCCCCTTACCTGGTGGTTTAGGGTGGGCTCCCTGGTGGTCCCTGGGTGGCCTCCTGATTGTCTCCCTGGTGGCTCCTGGATGGCCTCCTGATGTTCTCCCTGGTGGTCCCTGTGTGGGATCCCTGGTGGTCCTGGGCGGGCTCCCTGGTGGTCCTGGGTGGTGATCCTGGAGGGGGCTGCACTGATAATCAATTAGCACAGACCCCCCTGTCAGGAGAGCGGCCGATACACGGCTCTTCCTGTTTACACTATGACAGGCCGCATGGTCATGGCTGATCACGTGGTAAAGAGCTTCCAATTCCAATTATCAAGATCAGTAATGCAGTGGGTCAGACTGACACACCACACCACCGATCGCCGCAATGGGCACAAGATCGCAGGTTATTCGGCAGGACATCATATGGATAACGGAACCACCGTCTGCCCGTCATTTGTCTATAGACCGGGCGGGAAGTGGTTAAACAAAGATTCATCCATTCTGTCTCATCTATGCACAATGTGCGAATGTTTAGTTATACACACCAAAGTGCCCTCCACCGATCACACTATGCGCTCACCTCCCAGAGACTCTAGCAGGGTCTAGTTGCGCCTTCCCCTTAGGGGTATCAATCCAGCAATCTGCAACTCCACTGTAGGTTCATGGGCTCCTGTTCCCTTATACGTTATCCCTCATATGTATGTGTTATGAGAGTAAAGAGAAAACTGACCTAGTGTTATATATATAAAACATTGTAATTTATTACAAGATAAAAGGTTACACTCACATTTTCAGATGGACTATTCCTGGTGCACAGGTAGTTCGCTCTGCACAGTGGGGATAGGGGCTCCCCTTGGATCACACAAATAGACCAAGAAGGGAGTCATCCATAGGAAACCATTGTACTTCCCGCTTTCATACCACTGATTTCTGGTAAGCACACACACACATACTATGAGATGGTCACAAATTTTTGAGCACTCACTTGAGCACTGAGCACCGTGACGTCACTTTATCGCCCCTGGATCATCTGATTTGGCATCGTCTTTGCTGGTACCTTACCAGCTTCTGGTAAGTACATTCACTCACCTTTTTTGGATCATCACCACCTCTAGCACCTGATTATCAAGTCACCTGTCACTGGTTACCCAAGTTCAATCTGGAACAGTACACTGCATCAGCTTTACTTTCCTGTGTATCTACCGCAGTTACCGTATATATTTACACATGAACTTTAAAAGGACATTACTATATGGTCATTGAAAGCAAGCATTCTAAAGAACACTAATGTATGGTCATTGAAAGCGAGCACTTGCTATTGGTGTATATTTAATTGTATACTCATGTTTGGTTTATCTTAAGAATACTTCTGACCTAGCGCTGCACTCTCTGTTCCCCAGTGTGTACAGATAGGAGGTTAATGCTTACATGTTTACAGGGAGGGGGACAATATGTGTAGGGAGGAGGAAGTGTGTACAAGGAAGGGGACAGTGTATACATGGAGGGAGCAATGTGTACAGTGAGGGGAGCAATGTTTACAGAAAAGGGGAGTGTGTAGGGAAAGGGGCAGTGTGTACAGATAGGGGGATAATGTTTACAGGGAGGTGGACAATGTGTGTAGGGAGGGGGCAGTGTGTATGATAGGGGGATAATGTTTACAGGGATGGCAAAGTGTAGAGTGGGGAGGGCAACGTTTACCGGGGGATGGGGGGGGTGAGTGTAGGGAGGGGGCAGTGTGTACAAGGGATGGCAGTGCTTACGAGGACGAGGCAGCAAGTGCAGTAGAAGAGGCAGTGTGTGCAGGGGAGGGTGTATACAAAGAGGGGGGAATTTGTGCAAGGAATAGGACAGTGTATACAGGGAGGTGGCAGTGTGTGCAGGGGAGGGTGTATACAAAGAGGGGGGAATTTGTGCAAGGAATAGGACAGTGTATACAGGGAGGTGGCAGTGTGTGCAGGGAAGGGGACAATTTATACAGGGGAGCAGTTTGTACAGGCAAAGGGGCAGTGTGTGCAGAGGAGGGGGTAGTTTGTACAAGGAGGGGAGCAGTGTGCATAGGAAAGAGGGTGCAGCGCCCTCTAGTGGTACTAGGATGTGCACAGAGTTTTTCGTAGTGTAGGTAAACTTCTAGGCTTAACTGGCAGCCAAGCCTGTGTGTTTTTCTTGTGGGTCAGGGTTTGAGTGACTCGGGGAGAGCTGGGTGAAACACAGGCAGCATCACTGAGACCTCCAACTTCTTTCCAGAACATGCTGCAATCTTCTACAAAGGAAGACAAAGAGGAGAGGTGGAGCTGCCTGGAGTTTTCTGAGGATCCTGACCAATCCCCTACTTGGATTGGCAGGGGGCAGGCCTCCTCAAATACTCAGGGTCAGCCCAGCTGGGGAGGAGTTGGTATTGGGTGGAAGATGGAGATAGAGTGTTAGGCTGTCTGGGCCTTTGAGGGAGCTCCCCAATCTGGGGGGATGACCTTGGGCCTGGGCTCTGGTGCGAACGGGACCCTCTTACAACCCACAGAGGTGTCCTGACCAGGAGGCACAGAAGGCACAAGAGAGGACAGCAGGAGAACACTGCCAGGCAAGTCTCCAGGAGTTCCACAAAGGCAGCCAAGAGGGTTGATGAGTGTTCATGCAGTCAGGAGGACTGGGAGGCACATCTGAGAGGACTGGGAGATTTCATACTGGGATGGGTGCAGAGCCAGTGAAGTGGACTGTGGTGACACGGGCAGTGGAGAGAGGCAGCCAGGAGGGCTGGCAGGGTCTGAAGATGCGGTGCTGGGAGCAGTAGCCATGTGGACAGCTAGCACTAGGACTACCTATATATTTGCTACACCAAAGGGCCCGGCAGTCCCTGCCTGCAAAGGGCATTTGCTAAGGTCTGGCGGAGCCAGTGTCAGGCCTAATCTGTAGTGCTAGCTGTACCTGGAGAGTAACATCAGCAATCAAGTGAGCTGCTGAAGAATGAGATCAGTAATTAAGTGATGTGCTGGAGCTGGAAGTGAGAAGGTGTATATACCGAGGCTGTATATACAGTAGCTTGAAGTGTCCCAATTTTTTATCTTTTCTTCAATCAAGTAGGCATCTCATATCTCCCGTATCCCTATCCAAGTTTATTTCCCCCAATGAAACATAAAAACAAAGTACAAGGACTGCTTCTTGACTGCTGAGTGTCTGAAGATTGTGTGCCTGGCTGTGCAGGGTGAGAGACGGACCACAACAGCCAGCAGCCCCTACAAGGGTACCGCTACATTCAACATACATCCAACCGAAGTGGACCAAGCCAGGGAACTGTATTTTGTTCCACCAATTGTGGGATTGAACCCGGGGAAGGATTTATGTGCTCTGCCTGCATTCAGTACTACAGTATTACGTGTCGTTGCCCATAGCAACCAGCGGGATCTGCCTATCAACTTATTTCTGCCTGCTTACCCAGTTGCCCAACTGTGGCTGGGACTTTAACCTGCAATTCAGTAACTTTCTACCATATACTGTCAACCATAGCAACCATGGCGGGCGATTGTGCCCATGGATTACAAATATGTTCAGTGATCTACAAATGCTGGATATTGTGACTCTTTCCTTCAAACTCCTGCTTTAGACAGTAAAGTGTGCCTGGAGAGGTTTACTGTTACCCGGGGTGATCAGGGTAAGCCTGCGGGTGGGATTGTGCTGAGAATGTTGCCTTCAGTGAGGCATGGGCTAAAAACTTTATTGTTGCTACCAGCAACCACCGCAAAAGTCAGCGGTCATCTGCTTTCAGTTGCACAGTCAGTGCCAAGTGGCATGCCCAGGCAAGTCTTGCTAGTTTCAGTGTTCCTGCAAACTTCAGTTCATCCTTCAAGGGCTTACAGCAGCACACAGGGGGAGGGGCCTGCCTATCAGTCTTACAGACGCCAGCTTGCCTGGAAGCAAGGGGGTGGCATCACACCCTAGAGGAGACGCAATGTTCCCTCCTAGCAGACATCACGAGGTGGAGGAGCAAGATGGAGAAGTGTGCTTGTGTGTTTCCAGCACTGACCTGGTTACCTGAGCTGCAGGAATGGACACTGGTGGACAATTGGAGCATCACTGGGGATTTGCCCTTAGGTTGATCAAGGGGACAGAGTGCCTCCTGTGCCCAGAATGCCAGATACCAACCACGGTGGTCAGTGCATGGATTTGATGCGGCCACGGCTTGCATCCAGCCAGCAAGAGCCACAATACTACAATTTGGACCTGCAGTCAGGACTGTGTCGCATGCAGCCGCGGAAGTCCCAGAAGGCCAGAGCGGGCCTAGATTCATCACTGAAAGGTGGGGTGGAGTCTGACCCTGGCGACTCCCCTGCAAACACCAGGGACATAGGGGAAGTGGACTCTGTTGTGGCCTGGTCGGGGACCTGGTGACTGTAAGTACTGCCCAGCAGGAACTAGTAGAAATCCCTGAAATGCCAGCTGCTTCTATGTCCCTTGCTGGCCTCACCTGGAAGGAGCCAGTGCAGGAGGGAGACGTGCTCTAAAGTGAGGGGAACGTGAGAAAGGGCCATAGATTGGGGTTCCCCCAGATTGCAAGCAGAGTTCGGGTCCCTGGAAGAGATAGCAGATTGGTCATCCCACAGCAGCTTGGAGGAGGAATAGGAGATGGGAGGCTCCCAGGTTCAGGAAAATCAGTCCAAGGTGGTAGATGTCCCAGATCTGGCTATGGGAGCTGAAGAAGCTGCGGGAACCTCCATCAGCAGCAAATAACTTTTCTTGAACAGACCCACCCAGACCAGAGCAGCTGAATTCAGGCAATGGGTCAAGAGGTCCCATGATGCCTGTGTCCTGCTGGGAAAAGGGAAACCCAGAGATCTGCCTGTTTTCAAGGTTCCAGTGGAAAGTTCAGTGCAGAGTTGCTCTAGAGTGGGGTCTGGACTACTGTCCCTTCTGACACATCATAGAGAATTCCGTAGGAGAGAGGGAGGATGACCTGGTGTGGGTGTGTCTGCAAATCCCCACACCAGGTCATCGTTGCGGGTGCCAGAATGTGAGGAAACCTGGGCCCGGTTCCAGGACATTCAGAAGGAATGGAGGCTGGGGAAAACAGTCTACAAAGACAGAGTGGTAATTATGAGAGCAGTCTGCTAGGAGCCACTCCGTATCCATCAGAGAAGAAAGGGGCGGTAGGAAGAGACTGCCTGACCCTCATTTCTATGCGTGATAGACTGTTGGAGTGTCTAACTCACCACTGAGAGTGCAGCGTGGACTGCTGTGAAGGTTGCAGAATGTGTTCCTTCTTTTCTGACTATTGCAGGACTAAGGCTGGCCTGCCACCCTGATCAGAGCCAGTTGGATGGATATTCCTGCTGATGAAATTTGATGAGGTCAAAGTTCTGTCTTAACTCTTTAAGGAGCTTGATAGTCTGGGGAGGGGCCCCTCCCACCAGGAACTCAAAAGAAAACTGTTCACTTCTTGCGCTGTGTATTTTCTTCTATTGTTTCTGGATGTTAAAGGAGTTGTAAAGGCAGAAGGTTTTTTTATCTTAATGCAGTCTATGCATTAAGCACTTCAGCCCCGGAAGGATTTCCCACTTTAGGACCAGAACACTTTTTGCGATTCTGCACTGCGTCGCTTTAACTGACAATTGCGCGGTCGTGCAACATTGTACTAAGTAAATGAAATAAATACCCAAACAAAATTTGCGTTCTTTTTCCCCACAAATAAAGCTTTCTTTTGGTGGTATTTGATCCCCTCTGCGTCATTTCTGATCACTGCTATAAACAAAAGCAGAGAGACAATTTTGCAAAAAAAAACAACATTTCTTACTTTTTGCTAAAAAACATATAAAAAAACATTTTTTTTCATCGGTTTTGGCCGATTTATAGTCCTCCTCATATTTTTGGTAAAAAAAAAAATCGCAATTTGCGTTTATTGATTGGTTTGCGCAAAAATTGCCGCATTTATGAATGATGAAAATTAATTTATGGGTTTTTATTTTTTAATATTTTACTAGCAATGGCGGCGATCTGCGTTTTTTGCGGTACTGTGATATTACGGGGGACATGTCAGACTATTTTGACACTTTTTTGGGACCATTGGCATTTATACAGCGATCAGTGCTATGAAAATGCATTGATTACTGTGTAAATGTCATTGGCAGTGAAGGGGCTAACCTGGAGGGGGCACTCTAAGGGTTAACTGTGTTCCCTCAGTGTGTTCTAACTGTATGGGGGCTGGGCTGGCAGGGGGAGGGGAGTGATCATGGCTCCCATATAAAGGGAGCCTGTGATCACATCCCTTCACCCTCTGTCAGAAAGGAGGTCTGTGTCTACATACATGGACCTCCGTTTTCTCACTGTGGGGGAGCCATCGCGGGTAGCCGGTGGAGATCGACTCCACCCTACCCACTCCCTGGCTCCCCCGGAACACAGTGAGTGTGTGAGCGCGCCTCCGGCGGTGCGCTCGCTCAAAGTGCACGATCTCACAGCCGCTGCCAGATGACGGCGGTTTGCGGTGGTCAGTCCCTAGCACCCCATAATTACTTACCTGAGCCCCTTCTCTCTGCAGTGATGCTCCAGAGTGTCTTAGCTGTCCCAGGCATTCCTCCTGATTGGCAGCGACACAGCAGCGGTGCCATTGGCTCTTGCGGCTGTCAATCAAAATCAGTCAGCCAATCAGGGGAGAGACGGGGCGGGCCTGGGTCGGGGCTCCATGTCTGAATGGATGCACAGAGCTCTGACTTGGCTCGGGTGCCCCCATAGAAAGCTGCTGGCTGAGGGGGCACTCACCAGAGGGAGGGGCCAGGAGAGCAGAAGAGGGACCCAAGAAGAGGAGGATTCAGGCTGCTCTATGCAAATCCACGTAGGTAAGTCTGTACCTCGGGGCTGGGTCCGGGCGGGGCAGAGAGGGGACTAACCGACTGACTAAAACTAACTGTCGGCGTTCTCGGTTACCGTGGCGACGACACAGCGACGGTTAGTCCTCCTTACGGACCCTGTCGATTCTGTGAGACCTCGTAGTGACGTCTCTCTTCCCCGAGTCCATTCATTAATACCCCACGATCCCTGACTGGTGGCGTTTGGCGGCAGTAGACCGTCGCCGACACTCTAGCACGTGAAACTCGCTCGCGTGGCGGCCTCCGCGCGAGTGTGTGAGTGACACAAGG
>BLSH010527132.1:2110454-2126675 GCA_018402905.1 Glandirana rugosa | reverse complement strand
ACTTCTTTCCAGAACATGCTGGAATCCTCTAGAAAGGAAGGAGGAGAGGTGGAGCTGCCTGGAGTATTCGGAGGGCCCTGACCAATCCCCAACTTGGATTAGCAGGGGGTAGGCCTCCTCAAATACTCAGGGTCAGCCCAACTGGGGAGTTAGTTTTGAGTGGAAGATGGAGATGGAGTGTTAGGCTGTCTGGGCCTTTGAGGGAACTCCCCAGTCTGGGGGGTGACCTTGGGCAAGTCTCCAGGAGTTCCACAGAGGCAGCCAAGAGGGCTGGTGTGTGTTCACACAGTTGTGAGGACTGGGAGGCATGCCTGAGAGCACTGGGATATTGCAGTCTGGGATGGGTGCAGAGCGAGTGGAGTGGACTGTGGTGACACAGGCAGTGGAGAGAGGCAGATGTAGCCAGGAGGGGGAACAGGGCCTGATGATGTGGTGCCAGGAGCAGTAGCCACGTGGACAGCTAGGACTACCTACATTTTTGCTACACCAAAGGGGCCCACGGTCCCTGCTTGCAAAGGGCATTAGATAAGCTCTGGTGGAGCCAGTGTCGGGCCTAATCTGTAGTGCTAGGTGGTCCTGGAGAGTCAGATCAGCAATCAAGTGAGCTCCTGAAGAGTGCGATCAGTAATAAAGTGATGTGCTGGAAGTGAGGATGTGTACATACAGAGGCTGTATATAGTTTGAAATCCCAATTCTTTATCTTTTCTTCAATCAAGTGGGCATCCCATATCTCCCTTATCCCCATCCAAGTTTGTTTCCCCCAATAAAACATAAAAACAACGTACAAGGACTGTTTCTTGACTGCTGATTGTTTGAAGATTGTGTGCCTGGCTGTGCAGGGTGAGAGATGGACCACAACATCCAGCAGCGCCTATATGGGTACCGCTAAAAGGGGAAGTGTGTACAAGGAGGGGGCGGTTTTTACAGGGGGCGCAGTATGTACTGGGAAGGGGGCGGGGTGGGTAGGGAAGGGGAACAATGTTTACAGGGAGGGAGTCAAAGTGTGCAGGAACGCAGCAGTGTTGGCAGGGAAAGGAACAGTGTATACATGGAGGAGCTGTGTACTGGTTTGGCAGGATGATGATGTCATAATCTTCAACCCGGTCAATCAGAGGAAGCTTTGTATTTATTCAGAGAATACAAAGCTACCTATAAATGGCTGAAGGGCTGAGCAGACCGACTATGCATAGTTCCAGGTGTGAGATGGGAAGTCCCTGTCTCATAGCTGGAACCCATCATTGAGAACTTTATGTAGCTGAAGCAACATGCAGTTCATACAGTGCTTAGAGCCAGTGCAGCACTGTGAAGGAAATAGTTTGTTTGGACCAGCTTGGTCCAAACCAACTATTTAAAGTGACAGGAAACATGGAAATCAGCTTTAAGGTGTAGGCTAAATCTGGCAATAGATTATGACCTTCAATATTTTGTACATTTGCATTTTGATTTCATGAAACAGTCAATTCTACTCACTTCATACCAGGTATGTGTGATCAGTATCTCGTCTTAAGATCAAGGACACAGAAAGAACAGATTAGCAGGGTATTTACTCTTCTTAAATGACTCTAACAGACAGCAAAGTTACATGGTCCTGGTACTGACAGGACCTAGTGCTGTTCAGAATGTACACGTTTCTTGACATTTGTAGTTAGGCTCCATTTACACGGGATGCTGTTTCAACCTCCCCTGAATGATTTTGTTTGACAGCTAGAAGCCAACGTCTAAAACGGCCGCTTTACCGCGTTTTGCATGCCGCGTTTAGTGGCATTTTGCCGTGTTCGCGTCTAGGAGCGTTTTTAAAGAATTTTTTTAAAATGGAAACACCTGTAAATGAAACGGTCCTAGATGCGAGTTACCGCATTTAGGCATGTTTAGCTGCGTTTACAAGCAGTTTGGTGTTTCAAATGCCTCTGAACTGGCATCTGAGCCCATTTTTTTGCGTTCCAAAAAAAGCCTTTAAACTCAACTGCCTGGAAATGACCTTAAACGACCCTGTGTAAATGTACTGATAAGATAACATACAGGAGAGTTCAGGGGCAGCTGAAAAAAAAACGCCCAAATGCCTCAAAACGTCTGTTTACCAGCAGCAGTGTAAATTAGGTCTAACTGTTGTACGCTGTGTCATAGGCATCCTGCCATTTGGGAGCTCTCCTGCCATATTTTACCCATGGAGTCAGAAATGGATTTGCATTTACTTACTATTTTTGAACAAGCCAATGTTGATGTCATTGTACAAATGTATACCCCACTCAGGCTCCCACTCAGGGTAGGGAGAGCGTAAGGTCAAATGTTTTTGACTGTTGTTTGTATATCTCTGATTGATGCAATGCAAAAAATATAACACCTTTTAATAAATCATTTACATAATTTAAAAAAATAATAAATAATAACACAAAGAGCAAGTGCAAGGTACAGGTCACCATCCATAATTCATCCACAAAAATGTGACTATGCATGTTTATACTACTCTTGTATATAAGAAGCGTAATTTTTTCTGTTTATTACAGTTTTAATATTTATTTATACAGGATACATGTGCATGGATCAATATTTAAACATAATTCAAGTGGACTTACTAAACAAGAAAACAGAAATGATACATATTCATATTTTTTTGTAATATAGACAATTCAGAGTTTCATTTAAAATGATTGTTTTTTCTTAAGCTCTTATGCACAAGGAGAAGAAAAAAATGCTGCTTTGCATTTTTAATTTTTTTTATGCAGCTCCATTTCAGACTAATGTGTGTGTGCACATTGTGCCATTTAGATTCATATTTTAGAGCAACATTCAAAGGCATAGAAAATATGCTCCAGGTCTGAATTTGGAGAGGAGCTTACTGGTATAATGTACACACAGACGTGCGTGTATACATGTCAATTCATTCTGGTGGCTAGAATAATAGAAAATTCTGGCCAGTAGGACAAGTTTATGCCAATAAGCTTGAAAATGCTATACATCTGTAAATGCACATAATCATACGCCAAAACAAGCATTTTTTATGCACGATTGAGTTGACAAATCTAGCATTGATAAGATTATTTAATAAACATGTGTGCATGAAACCTAAGTCTAGACTCCAGCCTTACTTTTAGTCTTGCCCAGTTCTGCAGGCTCCTCTACTGAAATTGCATACTTTGATTTCATTGCACACTGTGAGGTTTTCACAGTGTGTATTAG
This sequence comes from Glandirana rugosa, assembly GCA_018402905.1. NCBI lineage: Eukaryota > Metazoa > Chordata > Amphibia > Anura > Ranidae > Glandirana > Glandirana rugosa. Next base: position 2,123,498 of record BLSH010527132.1, on the reverse strand, counting down.
AAGCTTCAACAAGTCAGATAAAGCCCATCTCATTTCCTGGCACATCCAGCATCATCTACCTCTTTCCTCCCCACTCTGTTCCTGGCCTGCCCCTTTCTTTCATTATATTTCAATTCTTTCAGTCATGGTTGGAGGAACAGCATCACAATCACATGTGGGCATTACTTAGGGTGGTGTGCATGCAAATTTAGTCTGTCTTTAAATGCCCACTCATCTATACTGATCTCCAGCCAACAAGGCATATTAATATTTGCATAACTCCTCCCAAGTGCCAGACCACTGCTTGTATCAGGGCTGAGGGCTCACGACGGGAATGGTGAGGCAGGGTGCTTTGATGTTTTCAAAAATCTATGTACAGCTCCTACTGACCCCTCCAATAAATCTGTTTGCATTGCATAGAGAAGCACAGAGACCTAATGATGGTATCACTGGGGCTAAGATAAATTATGTAATGAAAACAGCTTTAATTTTAAGTGGTGCTAAATGCTAAAGTTTTTTTTACTTTAATGCATTCTATAAAAAGAAACCTTTTAGTATCAGCTCCCCCGAGTGTTTCCCCACCCAAATACTTACTGTACCTGGTTCCTCTTTCGATCCATCTCTGTGCCCGAGAGTAGCATCACTGTTCTCTCTCTCTCTCTTCACAGGCACAGAAGCAGCAGTGGGTGCTGTTGGCTCCTGCTACTGTCAATCAAATCCAGTGAAGTGTGAGTGGGGCCTGAGCTGAGCTGCGCTATGTGTGCCTATGTACACACAGAGCCGGACTCGGGAGTGTGCCCACCCATCTTCCCCCTATAGCAAGTGCTTGCTATGGGGGAAAACAGACATGAGGAGGAGCCAAGAGCGCTGGTGGGGGACACAAGAAGTTTCAAGGACACTCTGTGCAATAGAATTGCACAGAGCATGTTAGTATAACATGTTTGTTATTTTAATAAAAAATTTGCTTTTAATAACCCTTTGAACATTTCATTAGGATGTTGGTGAGGGGGAAGACACAATATGATAAAAATGCAGTTGCTACAATCAGTTTATAACTATCTAAGTTTTACCCTGTGTCAACAATTTGCATTAAAAACAGAAGTTTTTGTTACATACATGTAAGAAAAAACACTCTGCTCCATAAAAGCCTCTTTTTGAAGAGCGGTCCCTAACTCTAGTCTAAAAGAGCTCTCATCTTGGGACATACATATATAGGAGTAGATAAACTGAGACTAGATATGTTGCCCATTCTTCCTTAACCACTTCAGCCCCAGAAGAATTTACCCACTTCCAGGCCATTTTTTGCGATACAGCACTGCGTCATTTTAACTGACAATTGTGCGGTCGTGCGACGTTGTACCCAAACAAAATTGACGTTCTTTTTTCCCCAGAAATAGAGCTTTCTGTTGGGGGTATTTGATCACCTCTGCGTTTTTTATTTTTTGCGCTATAAACAAAGAAAGACAGACAATTTTGAAAAAAAAAACACATTTTTAACTTTCTGTTATAATATATTTCCAAAAAACAAATAAAAAAACAAATGTATTCATCAGTTTAGGCCAATATGTTTTTTTCTACATAAAAAAATCCCAATAGGCGTATATTGATTGGTTTGCGCAAAAGTTATTGCGTCTACAAACTATGGGATAGATAAATGGACTTTTATTTTTTTTTTACTGGTAATGGTGACAATCTGCAATTTTTAGTGGGACTGTAACATTGTGGCGGACAAATCTAACCCCAAATGACACTTTTTAGGGACCAGTGACATTATTACGTTGATCAGTGCTATAAAAATGCAGTGAGCAATGTAAAAATGACACTGGCAGGGAATGGGTTAACACTAGGGGGGCGATCAAGGCGTTAACTGTGTTCTCTCAGTGTGTTCTAACTGTAGGGGGGGATGGGCTGGCAGAAACATGACAGAGATCACTGTTCCCGATGACAGGGAACAGTAGATCTCTGTCATGTCCCCTGTCAGAACAGGGATCCGCCGTGTTTACAATATCCCCATTCTGCACAGATTGATCGCGGGACGCTGGCGGACATCGAGTCCGCCGGACCCACGGGCTCACTCCTGCGGTGCGCCCGCAATCCCACATGCATGGACTGACATACGGGTATGGGGAGCCGACCTGCCACAGTATATCTGCGTGAGCAGGTCGGCAAGTGATTAAAGTGGATGTAAACCTGATTCATGAAATTTGAGCTGGGCACATCTAGCTGCAATGTTCCCTTATCTCTCTTCAAAGCACTAAGTCCTGTAGCTGTCTCCTGCTCCATTCTTCTTTTATCAGCCTGACAAATTCTCTGTCACATGTGATAAAAGCAGCCTGAGTTTTGTATTGCAGAGTTTGCTATAAATAGATTAGCAGAGCCTTGAACTATTCAAAGATGGGAACTGAGAGTTTCTACCTATGAGGAGAGGGGAGTGTGCCTTTCTTCCAATCAGCTATCTTGGCTGTATGCCCAGGCTTCACTGCAGTTCTGACCAAGAAGAGAAAATCTCCTAACACAGCAGATATACATGTAGAACATATGTAGGCAGATTTGTGCAGGGACACACCAGAAGCCCAGTACAGTTCAATAGTAGCTGAAGACCTCCAATGTGTCCCTGTATAAAACCCAGCAAGCAAAATAAAAACAGCAAGCACTCCAATAAAGGCAAAATATCAGCAGATTAAATTCCACCTTTGATCATTTTGGAAATAAAGATTATGCTTCTGAAATACAATATCTCACAAAAGTGAGTACACCCCTCACATTTTTGTAAATATTTTATTATATCTTTTCATGTGACAACACTGAAGAAATGACACTTTGCTACAATGTAAAGTAGCGAGTGAACAGCTTGCATGATATTGTGAATTTGCTGTCCCTTCAAAATAACTCAACGCACAGCCATTAATGTCTAAACTGCTGGCAATAAAAGTGAGTACACCCCTAAGTGAAAATGTCCAAATTGGGTCCAATTAGCCATTTCCCCTCCCCGTTGTCATGTGACTGGTTAGTTTTACAAGGTCTCAGGTGTGAATGGGGAGCAGGTGTGTTCAATTTGGTGTTATCACTCTCACTCTCTCATAATGGTCACTGGAAGTTCAACATGGCACCTCATGACAAAGAACTCTCTGAGGATCTGAAAAAAAGAATTGTTGCTCTACATAAAGATGGACACTTTGTATATAAGGCAAAATCACCAACCCTAAAGAGGTTAATGCATACCTAATCAGCGCTCTTGGTATGCCACTCAAATATAACTAATAGAACATTGGAAATACCAACACCCTTATAAAGGTAACAGCTGCTACTATAAAGTTAAAAATTACAATCAAAATAAATATTACAGTATATACATGTTACACTCCAATATATGAAGCAGCGCTGAATAAAATATGCCCCTAAGCTTAAAGACAGGGCTGCTAGCAGTAAGTCACAGAAAAAACTGGCAATTAGTCCATACACGTTTTTTTAAAACAGATCGTCTTGCGATATTTGTGAGATATTCAAGATGTTCTGTTCACCACCTCCACCACACCGCGTGAAAGCTGGGGTTCCCGCCATGTGGAGAGACTCACCGGATGTAAAACAAAGTACAGCCCATAGCACAAATCACAAGGTAATCCCTTGGCTCCTTGTCACCAGATAACCATAGGAAATCCTCAGCATGTCTCATGGAGATGTCCTCATTGACAATGGAGACCAAACAGGGAGATTTGTTCACTTTGGTTTTCTCACTGTTTTCTTTTCATTTTATTCTTCATTACTTGTGAATTGTGTGCGACTCACAAAACCTCGCTCTTCATGATCCCCTCTTTGTTGAAAGGAAGCTGAAGACAGGATGTTCCACATATCATGTGACCAGGCCTGGTGACAAGGAGCCAAGCAGTTTTAAGGGATTACCTGCTTCATATACTGGAGTGTAACATGTTTATACTGTAATATTTACTCTACATAAAGATTGCCTAGGCTATAAGAAGATTTCCAAGACCCTGAAACTGAACTGCAGCACAGTGACCAAGACCATACAGGGGTTTAACAGGACAGGTTCCACTCAGAACAGGCCTCGCCATGGTTGACCAAAGAAGTGGAGTGCACATGCTCAGCGTCATATCCAGAGGTTGTCTTTGGGAAATAGACATATGAGTGCTGCCAGCATTGCTGCAGAGGTTGAAGGGGTGGGGGGTCAGCCTGTCAGTGCTCAGACCATATGCCGCACACTGCATCGAATTGTTCAGAATGGCTGTTGTCCCAGAAGGAAGCCTCTTCTAAACATGATGCACAAGAAAGCCCGCAGTTTGCTGAAGCAAGCAGACTAAGGACATGGACTACTGAAACCATGTCCTGTGATCTGATGTGACCATGATAAACTTATTTGGTTCAGAACGTCAGATGGTGTCAAGCATGTGTGGCAGCAATCAGGTGAGGAGGACAAGACAAGTGCGTCTTGCCTACAGTCAAGCATGGTGGTGAGAGTGTCATGGTCTGGGGCTGCACATGTGCTGCTGACACTAGGGAACTACAGCTCATTGAGGGAACCATGAATGCCAACATGTACTGTGACATACTGAAGCAGAGCATGATCCCCTCCCTTTGGAGACTGGGCCACAGGGCAGTATTCCAACATGATAGCGACCCCAAACACACCTCCAAGATGACCACTGCCTTGCTAAAGAAGCTGAGGGTAAAGGTGATGGACTGGCCAAGCATGTCTCCAGACCTAAACTCAATTAAGCATCTGTGGGGCATCCTCAAATGGTAGGTGGAGGAGCGCAAGGTCTCTAACATCCACCAGCTCCGTGATGTCGTCATGGAGGAGTGGAAGAGGACTCCAGTGGCAACCTGTGAAGTTCTGGTGAACTCCATGTTCAAGAGGGTTAACGCAGTGCTGGAAAATAATGGTGGCCATACAAAATATTGACACATTGGGCCCAATTTGGACATTTTCACTTAGGGGTGTACTCACTTTTGTTGCCAGCGGTTTAGACATTAATGACTGCGTGTTGAGTTATTTTGAGGGGACAACACATTTACACTGTAATACAAGCTGTACATTCACTACTTTACATTGTAGCAAAGTGTCATTTCTTCAGTGTTGTCACATGAAAAGATATAATAAAATATTTACAAAAATGTGAGGTGTGTACTCACTTTTGTGAGAAACTGTACATATGCTTATGTGGCTAGTATGTAATGCAGGACACCACCAATCATTTAATTATCTGTTTTCTTAATAGAAAAGAGAAGCTCTAATAACAATAGTAGGATGGACACACCGGTCAATGATGACATAATAGTGATGAAGATATTTTTTCTCTGGGCATTTGGATAAAAACAGTCAACTTTGAAGCATGCTTGATTGTCACATGTGTATGTACTTGAAAACATAAAACCTATGCCATACCATTGTCCCACTAAGAAGCAGATTTCTAGAACCAATTTAAACAATAGGCTCATAATATAATATTTCTTGGAAGGTGAAGAGATTATTAAAGATTTACTTGAGCTGGAAAAATTTTTTGGAGTTGATTCATTGGAAAGACAGTTTTCATCAGTAGATGCTCCGAGCCCAGGATGGGTAAGGAAAGAGAAAAACCACAGCCAAGTTGGAGCAGTGACCAGTAAGATCTGACAGAACCAGTACTGTGGATGTGTAATTGGATTCATCTGATTCATGCACAATGTTGTGCAACCAGGCTGTTGAGTGTTGCATTGAAAGAAATATTCTTCATTCTTCCATAGTGAATTCTCGGCAAGAAGTAGAGTCAGCACCCGGATAACGAACAGCACAGGAAGCCACACTCTGCCCACTACAGTAGTATATTTCAGCATAATATTCAGCCGTGCCATCAATGATAGTGCCATCTCTCTATGAGACAAGACATGCAGAAATCACTAACACTATAGGTGTAATAATCAAATTGTAACAGACATGACAAAGGTTTTAAAATTTCCCAGGAGACCCAAAAATAATAACTTGAATATGTCAGAATCTTCCTTACTCTATATGTGACCCGTCTTCTGTGGGTCACTGGAATTCTTTTAAGACTTTGCTTGAGGTGTCTAAAATAATAATACGTGTGACAATTAAAAAAAACAAATTTTTCATTTTTCAAGACATCATAGGATAAATACATTTATACTGGACATTTAATCTGTGATCTAAACTGACTGGTGACAGTGACAGTCACAGACTATAGGTGTGCGCTTGATCTGGGTACTCACTCCAGCCAAATCCTGTGCATGTTGGATCAACATGGTAGTAGTTTAATAATGTCATATATGTGCATCTGGCAATATTAGGGTTGTTAACATTTTAAAGTGGTTCTAAAGGCAGAAGGTTTTTTACATGCATGAAGGTAAAAAAACCTTATGCATGCAGCTCCCCCTCCCAGTCCCCCCTCATACTTGCCTGAGCCTGATCTTGATCCAGCAATGTCCATGAAAAGTACAGGCTGTCTCGGCTCTCTCTGACCTCATTGGCTTCTGCTGCTATCAATCACAGCCAGTGAGGAGGAAATGGAGTACGGGGCCGAGCCACGCTTTGTGTGTTCTATGGTGGCTTGAGAGCAAGCATGCACAAGTGCCCTCATAGCAAGCAGCTTCCTATGGGGGCACTCGGCAAGGTGGAGTATCCAGGAGTGCTGCCTGAGAAGAGAAGGATCGGGGCCGCTCTGTGCAAAACCATTGCAGAGAGCAGGTAAGTTTGACACATTTGTAATTAAAAAAAAACTAAAAACTGAGCCTTTAGAATCAGTTTAATTTTGAAAGTTACACAATAGAATGTTTATGGGTATAAATGAAAACTAATGCAAAGTTTCATGTACATTATACAGAGCTGTAATTTACTTTAAATCGGACCTTCAGTAATTTTTTTCAACTTAACATCTATTAAATCTTCTGCCCTTGTTGTTTTAACTTTGGATAATTTTTCTGCCAGTAAATACCTTATACAGCCCACTTCCTGTTTCCTGTCTGGTAAAAAACCTAGGCTTATGACATTGTAGCACCCTGGTCTTGAACAGGGATGCTGTTAAATCTAGTTTTCTAGGTGGTAATTAGCCTGGCCAATTGTTAGGGGATCTTCTGATTCTTTTCCTAACTAAGTTCAATGCACCTCTCTCCTCTGCCATTGGGTGACACTGCTATTTATGGCATTGGATTGATTGGATAAGTTACTCTAGCCAATTGGCAGGAATTTTCTTTGGCCCCATAGTCTGCTGGGAGAACCTATTTATTTGGGAGGAGTCAGGTGATCGGTGTTCACAGCAGAGGGTTGGAGCTTCATGTCGGAAGTCTAGCCAAGTTGCACAGGCTCTGCTGGCTGGAGAACCCCTCTCTGTCGGAAGTGAAGGGACAGAGTTGCTAACGGAGGACAGCCATTCCTGTCGCCAGAGGCAAAGTGTGAACCAGGGTAAAGGGGAAACTGTCGCCCTGAAGGGACAACGCTCCTGTTATCAGAGGCCAGAGTTCAGAGTCTGAGAGAGAGTACCAGAGCAGCCTTCTTCACTGACCGGGAAGGTGTAAAAGTTGGAAAAACCTCAGCGGAAGTCAAGCTAGGGATCCAGCAGGATAGCAGGGGTGACGCTTGCAGGACAGTTCAGCAGTTGGGCTGAAGAGCCGAGAAAGGGACCCAGCAGGTCAGCGTGGGTGGCGTTCAGAAGATACAGCAGTTGGCTGTGTGAAGTTCAAGGGACCCAGTGGCAGTGGAAGTCCAAAGAGTCTTGTTAAGGGACTGTGAATTCAAGCTCAGGAAGCTGCAGCGGGAGGCTGCGAGATGGAGACCAAATCTACACAATGGGGATACCAAGATTGGTATGTGTACAGATCTGTGTTGAAGTCAAAGTACAAGTTCAGTTGCTAAAGGAAATAGCTCTCCAGGTGCAGTCCAGCCTTAAGGCATCCAAAGCTATAAATCCACCATACTAATCTATTCTTGTGAGTCTCGGAATCTGCTAAGTGCTTTTGCACCGGCTCAAAGGGTGTCCTGGCCCTAAACCCTCTCTCCCCAGTTCTTTAAGAGAAAATAAATCTCTTTTGTTCTGCATCATCAAAGTGTCTGGTGCCCAACTTAATCTACACCACTTCACACTCACTATGCCTAGTAACCCACACTGTGAGAATGGATGTTAGCTCTTCCTGACTACATGGCTACAACCTAATGCACAGCTCTCTCTCTCGCTCTCCTGAGAGTTTGCCAGGAAGGGAGGGTGGGGTGTGAGTCATAAGAGGGCCAATCAGAGCTGCAGAGCTAGAGGTGTGCCTCTGTGTGTCTGTGAAAATCCAGGAACTGAACAGGCAGCAGCTTCAGCTAAAATGGATGTCGCCAGACTCAGTGGAGGGAGATTTGTGCAGCATATTTGGAAAGTACAGAATGACAGTATATATAAAATAATATGCAAAGTGGTTGGAGGGAAGCTTCAGAATGGTAAATATGTTTTTATTACAAATTATGTGAACAGACTGCAATTCCTCTTTCAGCCCATGATTTGGGGAATGCTGCACAGGTCTTTGCTTTCGGTATCACAATTTAATTGGAGTGGAAACTCCGTCCTTTCCTTGTGCTCCTCATACCTGGTTGGTGCAGTGGCATCATAATTGCTATACTGCACACTCCTTCAGTTTAGTGTCCAGAATGAAATAGATTGCTGGAAATGATTGTGTATGTAACACTCTGGTCTTAGGCAGGGCTGCTAACAAATTTAGTTTGGTTGGTGGTAACTAGCCTGGCCAATTGTTAGGAGGATCCACTGACTTTTCCCTAAATCTAGATTTGATACACCTCTCTCTTCTGTCACTAGGTGGCATTGTTGCCAGTGGCGTTAGAATGAAAAGGGCATAGTGAATTCAGACTATGCGTGGATAGGTTGTTTCAGCCAATTGGCAGGGGTTTTCTTCGGCCCCTTGGCCTGCTGGGAGAGCCTATTTATTCGGGAGGAGTCAGGTTATTGGGGTTCTGTGCCACCTGGGCAGCTGTCTGGGTGGACATGTGTTACAAGGCTCCGAGTTGCTAGGCCAGAAGCCTGAGATCTATCCCGGGAGCACCTGGCTGCTAGGCTGTCTGAGCCCTATCCAAGTTTGAGAAAAGCAGCGCGGGGTTGGGGCTTCAGGACCGAAGCCCAACCAAGTTGCAGAGGCTCCACCGGACGGGGAGCCGAATCATTGCTAGCGGTGAGGTAGAAGCAGTTGCCATAAGTGATGACCACTCCTGTTACCAGAGGCAAGTGTATGGAAGTCTGAAGAAGTAAAAGAGCAACCTTTTCACCAGTCTGGAACGGTGAAGAAGTGGGAAAGCTTCAGCAAAATGCCAAGCCAGGGACCAACGGGTTAGCATGGTTGAAGCTTGAAGAATTTACAGCGGGTTAGCTGTGGAAGAGCTCAGGGGATCCAGTGACGACTGGGATCTTGAAGTCTGGTGAGAGACTGGGAGCTCAGCGAGTGAAGATCCACAGTAGGATACTGTGAGACGTGAGAGAAGATCTATAACGGGTTACTGTGAGTACAGATCTCTATTGACTGTTGAACGTTCAGTTGCTATAGGAGACAGCAGTTCTACAAATACAGTTGCTGCAATCAGCTTAAAGGCCCTCTACCTGTATAACTGTCTGCCTATTATTTTTGTCTCTGAGTCTGCCAATTGTTATTGCATCTGCCTAAGGGTTTCCTGACCCTAAATCCTCTCTCCACCAGTTCTGTTTAAGAGACAATAAATCTCTTTTCTTGCATTCAAAAAGTAACTGGTGCCCATGTTTCCAACTTGCATTACACCCACCATGCCTAATGACCCTCACTTCGAGGAAGGATGTCAGCTCTCCCTGACTCTGGAGGTCACCACTAGGCCTTTAGGGGTCAGGGACACCGCTACTTGTATGAAGAAGCAATCTTTACGATTTCGTTAGATGTTTATGCTGGCAGCCCGTTGTGTACTAGCCTAAGCCATGAACATCTAAATTGATTGGAGTTTCTTTATATAACACGATATGTAGAAGTCTAGCGTCTACAACAGGGGTCGGCAACGTGTCGATTGCGGTCCACCTGTCGACCGCCAGCAGGTGACAGGTGGACCACTAACATGTTCCTGTGCCGCCGACCCCTGCCTTCTATGTGACAGTCCCCGTCTCCCCTTCCAGCCTCCTCCCAGTGTCTCTCTCCCACTCCCGCTTCTATCCTCCACCGCCAATGTAATCAGAGAACAGCGGAGACCTGGAGGAAGCACAGCTGAGAACGGAGGGCAGGAGGAGGAGCTGGCCAAACAAACTTTTTATGTCAAACCGCTGGTGATTGGTTGCTAGCACACAGGGTGGTCCTAAGCACCAGCTTGCTAATATGAAAAGTTACTCTGCCAACCCCTGCCCCTCTGTCCAGAACTGTGCTGCCTCCCGCTTTCCACTGTGGAAACAGGTAGGACACTGTGCTATGTGAAAGGAGGGAAGGGGGGGTTACTGCCATGGGGGGGCAGAAGATACCAGTGTGTGTGTGTGTGTGTGTGTGTGTGTGATGTGAAGGTGGCAGAGGACATGTTATGGGCAGGATCACCCCCATAGCAGTGTTCTCTACCGCTCTTCACATCCCCCCCATCCCTGCCTTCTGGCCGCAACGCACTCCTGAACCCTGCATTCTGACCGCAAAGCACTCCTGCTCCCTGCATTCTGACCGCAACGCACTCCTGCACCCTGCATTCTGACCGCAACGCACTCCTGAACCCTGCATTCTGGCCTCAACGCACTACTGAACCTTGCATTCTGATCGCAACACATTCCTGGACTCTGCATTCTGACCGCAACGCACTCCTGAACCCTGTATTCTGACCTCAACGCACTCCTGAAGCCTGCATTCTGGCCTCAACGCACTACTGAACCCTGCATTCTGATCGCAACACATTCCTGGACTCTGCATTCTGACCGCAACGCACTCCTGAACCCTGTATTCTGACCTCAACGCACTCCTGAAGCCTGCATTCTGACCGCAACGCACTCCTGAACCCTGCATTCTGACCGCAATGCACTACTGAACCTTGCATTCTGACCGCAACGCACTAGTGAACCCTGCATTCTGACCGCAATGCACTCCTGAACCCTGCATTTTGACCTCAACGCACTAGTGAACCCTGCATTCTGACCGCAACGCACTCCTGAACCCTGCATCCTGACCGCAACACACTCCTGAACCCTGCATTCTGACCGCAATGCACTCCTGGATGCTGCATTCTGACCACAACCCACTCCTGGACCCTGCATTCTGACCGCAATGCACTCCTGAACCCTGCATTCTGACGGCAACACACTCCTGAACCCTGCATTCGGACCGCAATGCACTCCTGATCTCTGCATTCTGAGCATAACTGGTGAACCCTGCATTCAATGCATAACGCACTCCTAAACCCTGCACTCTCTTCTAATACTGATTTTTGAGTAAAAAAATAAGGCCGGTCTCACTGTTTTTTTTTTGGGGGGGGGCAGACACCGTGCCCAATGATCTTTGACTTCATCAGTGTTGATCTACATCCCTCAAAGATTGCCTACCCCTGTTCTACAATATATCAGAGATAAGAAGACTCTAAATGTGCCCTTACAATTTAATTATTTCATTTTTTTTCTTGTGGTGTGTGATAAAAAGGGCCTATTTGATGGAAATTTGGTCCTAATATTATATATTGTGATTAGAGACAGATATCCGAGACTGGACGCAGCTGACTGCATCATGGCTCAAACATCCATCATACCCGCAGCTATCCATTCTGTGTGCAGCTACATGCAAACAGCAGCAAGCCCCAGTCATTGCAGTTAAACAGCTGAACACGGAACAAGTATGCAGATCATGATCTCAGAAAGCACTTTATAATCTAATAACCATGCTGCAGTACCTGTTTACAGCCTGCAGGTGGCATTTTACACACTGTTTATTGACCCTATAAAATGTTTTCACTTTTTCCCACTGTCTGGCCTGGCTTTGCTCATTTTGCAATCATTTGAAATAATACGCCCAAATCTTTTTCCTCTGTAAATCTTGCAAACACTGTACCCCCAATATTGTACACTATCAGAGGGTTCTATTTCCCTAGGTGATTTTTTTTTTACATTTAAAAAACTTTGACATGCAGTTTCCACTGCTTTGACCAATCTTCCAGCACTGTTCCATGTTCCATGTTACAGACATCTCCAGGAATATCAAACCGAGCAAAACGATTATTATTTGCAAGCGCCTTCTTCCTATTTTTTCACAATTTTTAATAACGAAATGACATACCCTGAGCACCAATCCTTTAGTTATGCCACTTACAAACAAAACACAGGCTCTGTCCACACCACTATCAGACAGGAACTTCATAATACATTATATTTGCAAATAAGAATATTTATGGTTATCTTAAAGAATAACTCCACTTTTGTGGCTGCAATTCGTTTTCTTTTATTAGGTTTATTTCCTTTTTTCATCCGGTGATTCAAGCTAGTAAGTCTGTTATTTTTTAACTTTTTTTAACAGACCAAGCTGTCCAGACAAAGTAAATGTTAGAGCAACCTTTCTCAACCTTTTCAACACCAAGGAACCCTGAAAATAATTCTCCGGTCTCGGGGAACCCCTGCTAAAAAAATAAAATCTATAACTCATGATACATTAGTGTGATGGTCAATGGGAAGAATGCTCCTTACCCTTGTGGTCATTGGGAAGAATTACCCCCTTACAGATAGCTAAAAAGATCAATGATCTCATTGGGAATTTATCTGAGAGGTAGAAATTGACCATTGCTGAAGGAACCCCTAGCAGCCTCTGGAGGAACCCTGGTTGAGAAACCCTGTGTTAGAGGGTTGGAAGTGCCAATGCTGGCTCCCAGTCCTGTCCCTTCACTACACTTCCCAGAATCCCTTGCTGCAGTCCTGTGTCCTCCTTCTGCTGTTGATTGTGGTGGCTGCAGGAGGAAGGGGGGGAGCAGGCTCACACAGACACATTGCCAGCTGCTGCTGCACTCTGTCTCTCTGTGCAGCGGTGGCAGGTGTGTAGAAGAAAGTGTAAGCACAGTGGTGCCAGCGGGGCAGGAGGTGTGTGTGCTCTGGCCTCTTAATAAAAGTC
>BLSH010527132.1:2074472-2086327 GCA_018402905.1 Glandirana rugosa | reverse complement strand
CGGCTGGTCACAGTGTAATACAGGAAAGCCGTTTATTGGCTTTCCTGTACTCAGGTCTGCAGACCTGATGAGGGGAGAGCCGATCGGCTGCATCCCTGACAGGGAGGGTTTGTGCTGATGATTTATCAGCACAGCCCTCCCTCGGATCACCACCCTAGACCACCAGGGAGCCTGCCCAGGGATGTGCCCACCCAGGACCACCAGGGAGCCGACCAGGGACCACCAGGGAGCCGATCTGGACCACCAGGGAGACCCCCCTAGACCACCAGGTAAGTGACATAGTGCTCAGGTCCACCTTCACTCAGTGCCACCTTCAGATGCCACCCTAGACCACCAGGGAATGAGCCCCTATTAATGTATATGCCCACCAGTGCCCACCAGTGCCCCTATCAGTGCCCACCAGTGCCCCTATCAATGCATACCAGTGCCACACATCAGTGCCCACCATTGCCACCTACCAGTGCCCACCTATCAGTGCCACCTATCAGTTCCCAGTGCCACCTATGAGTGCCAATCAGTGCTGTCTATTAGTGCCCATCAGTGCCGCTTAGCAGTGTCCGTCAGTGCTGCATATCAGTGCCCATCAGTGCTGTATATCAGTGCCTCATCATCAGTGCCACCTCATCAGTGCCGCCTCATCAGTGCCAATCAGTACTGCCACATCAGTGCCCGTCAGTGTAGCCTCATCAGTGCCCACCAGTGATGGAGAAAATTTACTTATTTACAAAGTTTTGTGACAAAAATAGAGAATTTTTTTTTTTTTTCAAAATTTTCGGTCTTTTTTTATTTGTAGCGCAAAAAATAAAAGCCGCAGGGATGATCAAATACCACCAAAAGAAAGCTCTATTTGTGGGAACAAAATGATAAAAACTTTGTTTGGGTACATCATCGCACGACCGCGCAATTGTCATTCAAAGCGCAACAGCACTGAAAACTGAAAATTGGTCTGGTAGTAAAGTGTTCTAAGTGCATAGTACTGAAGTGGTTAAGGAATTATCGAATCATGCCGAATTAATTTGTTATTTTTGTTATAATTTCTTTGTGTTCATTGAAATTCATTATTTTTTTCTTTTTACATTCGAATGTCCGAAAGATGCAAAATTCGGCCAAATTTTGATTTGTTAAGAAACGAATTGCACATGTTTAGTAGCTAACCATCTCTGTTAGAAAAGCAAAAGGCCATTATGGACTAGGAATTCTCAGTCCCTTTAGAAAGTAGCACAAAGTGCTGTGCACTGCATCCTGGAGTACTAGTACCCTAGTAGACACTGATCCCAGTTCTACCAACTGCAGGAATTGCTAGCCCACCTGGCTGCTTCTCCACAAGCCTACTTGGCTCCTTCTTCACCAGTCTACCTGACTGACTGCTCCAGAGATCTCCCAGGGCAAGGTTAAAGAAGATTTATGCACACCACTATCTTCCAGAGAAACATGCTATGTGTGTAAGGTTCTCTTCTTGTAAGTCCCTGCCCCATGCTGTAGTACTCGCACTGTCCTCCTTGCTCCGACTGCCTCTCAGGTTAGACGTCTTCTAAGCTTCTCCTGTTGTATAGATCCTCCCAGGCCAGCACCTGAGCCCTGGCCTGAGGCAGAACAGCCCCCCAGATTAGGGGGATCACCTCAAGGGCCACTGACAGCCCCTCAGCACTCCAGCTCTATCTTCCACCTGACTCCCTTGCCAGCATGACTCATATGATTGAGGGTTGGCTTAGCCCCATGCCAGGCCCACTGCCCGGGCATTGGCTAAACTCCCCTAAGTATGCAGAACAACCCTCCTAGCCTCCACCCTCTAGTTTCCAGAATGTTCTCCAACTTTGCAGAACTAGGGGGAGGCACCAGAGAGTTGTCTGTATGAGTCACCCAGACCTGACCTCTAGTAACACTGACCCAGATTAAGACTCACAGGTGTTAAAGATGAGTCAGACTATACATTTTCCTGCACTCATACTAGTAGCACACTAGAGGGTGCTACACATTAGACATGTGCAATTCCTTTCGTAATGAATCGAAATTCGGACAAATTTTGCATCTTTCAGAGATTTGCATGCATCTGAATGTCCAAAGACAAGAATAATGATTTTCAACGAATACAAAAGAAATTATAGCGAAAATAACAAATGAACTCGACATGATTCATTCGTTCATTAAAGGTCTAATGAAACAAAAGGTCAACTCAGTGTAAATCTTAATCCTCGTACACGCGGGACGATGATCGTATACAACAGGTCGTACTAACGACCGTTGTATGCGATATCGATCGTTCGTATGCGCGATTAGAACAGTCGAACATAGGGAGTTGTATGAGCAGACTAGAAAACTTGGTCGTACCAACAAGCGCTCATACGACCGCTTTATCGTGTGTACAGAGCAGTTGGTACAACAAGTTGTATCATGCAAAACACGCATGCTCAGAAGTCAGGAATGGCCGGATGCTAATTGCATGCACCTGAACATTCTTCTGTGCTCGTACGATCGTGTAGTGCGATTTTGTGCTGGAGGTTGGATTACTGGCAAAGTGCATGCTTGAGAACTGAGTGAAAAGGGTGTTGTATTGTATTTGAGCATAGGAGAAGAGATTTTGTCACTGTGTGTGTTAATGGATACAATAAACAAACGACTTTCCAAATTTCTAATCATTATCACGAATATATATATACTAGTGGTTCTCAACTCCTGTCCTTGGGACCCACCAACAGGCCAGATTTTAAGTATTACCTTGGGGAGATGCAGACTAGAATACTGCAAATCACTGAGCAGCAAATTATATCACCTGTGATGTATTTCAGTTATCTTGCAAACCTGGCCTTTTGGTGGGTCCCGAGGACAGGAGTTGAGAACCACTGATATATACATACATAAATATCAAATCAAATCGATATACATACAAAACAAATCGATTTGGTAACGAATATCGACAAATTATCAGAAAACTAATTAACGTCACATAATGAGTATAACAGAACGAAATTATGTATTTTACAAATGAAGACAAAACAAAATGAAACAACATTTTCCGTTGTGCACAAGTCTACGAACTAGCAAATCAGTAGTCCCAACTTCAGGTTCTGTATGTTTGTTCAGTGACTTACAATGTATTGCAGCTAGAGACAGCTAGGCTGCAAATATTTTCAGAAAGTAGTCAGCAATGGCAGCCTACAAATCTCTTTGGTCAGATTTGAAGCTGGGTTTACACTGTAGTGCTGTGGTGGTACAAAAATACACACTGGTGCATTGCAGCGCCATTCTCTTTTAACCACTTCAGCCCTTCAGAAGGTTTACCCCTCTTCATGACCAGGCTATTTTTTGCGATTACGGCACTGCTTTAATTTACAACTGCGCGGTCGTGCAACGCTATATCCAAATAAAATATATGTCCTTTTTTCCCACAAATAGAGCAAGTGGCGGCTGGTGAAATTTTAGGATGGGGGGGCACCAGACCCCGTCCTTCCTTTCTGACCCCTCCCACTTCTCACAAGCCCCACTCCTTATAGTTTTCGCCCATTGTGTCAGGAGTATACAGCCCAGCATCACCAGATAGGGTATACAGCATCACAGATAGGGTATACAGCATCACCAGATAGGGGTATACAGAGCCACCAGAGAGGGTATAGAGTCACCAGATAGGGTTATACAGAGCCACCAGATAGGGTATACAGTTATCAGATAGGGGTATACAGAGCCACCAGATAGGAGTATACAGAGTCCCAGATAGGGTATACAGAGCCACCAGATAGGAGTACACAGAACCCCAGATAGGGTATACAGAGTCACCAGATAGGAGTATACAGATCCCCAGATAGGGTATACAGAGCCACCAAATAGAGGTATACAGAGCCACCAGATAGGAGTATACAGAGCCCCAGATACGAGTATATAGAGCCCCAGATAGGGGTATACAGAGCACCAGATAGGAGTATACAGAGCACCAGATAGGGGTATACAGAGCCACCAGAAAGGGGTATACAGAGCACCAGATAGGAGTATACAGAGCACCAGATAGGGGTATACAGAGCACCAGATAGCAGTATACAGAGCCCCAGATAGGAGTATACAGAGCCCCAGATAGGAGTATACAGAGCACCAGATAGGAGTATCTAGTCACCAGATAGGAGTATACAGCGCACCAGATAGTATACAGAGTGCCAGGTAGCAGGATACAGAGCCCCATATAGGAGTATACAGAGCATCATATAGGGGTATACAGAGCACCTGATAGCAGTATACAGAGCCCCAGATAGGAGTATACAGAGCCCCAGATAGCAGAATACAGAGCCCCAGATAGGGGTATGCAGAGCCACCAGATAGAAGTATACAGTCACCAGATAGGAGTATACAGAGCCTCAGATAGGAGTATACAGAGTCACCAGATATTAGTATACAGAGCATCAGATAGGGTTATACAGTCACTAGATAGCAGTATACAGAGCCCCAGATAGGAGTATACAGAGCCCCAGATAGCAGTATACAGAGCCCCAGATAGGAGTATACAGAGCCACCAGATAGGGGTATACAGAGCCCCAGATAGGAGTATACAGAGCCACCAGATAGGAGTATACAGAGCCACCAGATAGGGGTATACAGAGCCCCAGATAGCAGTATACAGAGCCCCAGATAGGAGTACACCGCACTAACCTCTCATTCCCCTGCCACCGCACACACCGGCACTTACTGTGTGTCTGTAGTGGAGAGGATGCTCCCGTCTCCTCCATGCAGCGGCGGCGCGTGGAGAGGCCGAACGGAGGTGTCCGCTCCTCGTGTCTCCCCTTCCTTGCCAAAGCGCCTAGGCATCCAATAAGATCGCCTGACACTTTGGCCAATCGGGAAACAGGTCTCACCGACCTGCCTCCTGATTGGCGGGGAGGCACTGCAGTGTGAAAATAGCAAAAATGTATTTGCTATTGTCACACAATTAGGTGGGATTGTGGCGCGCTCTCTGCTCCCCGAGCCCACCCTTTTTTGAAGGCTGTTAGAGCCTCGGGCTCTAGTCAGGTGCTTTAAAAAAAAACACTTCCTCCCACCCCCACCATAGAAATCCATGTGTCCAGCATCCTGAAAGGGGCCGGGCGCATGGTTAGGAAGGCGGCGGAAGGGATGGGGGGCGGCGCCAGGGATGGGGGGCGGCGCCCGTGCGCCCTTAATGCACAGGCCGCCCCTGAATAGAGCTTTCTTTTGGTGGTATTTGATCGCCTTTGTGGTTTTTCTTTTTTGCACTATAAACAAAAAAATGCAGACAATTAAAAACAAAAAACAATATTTTTTACTTTCTGGTATAAAACATACTCAATAAAAAAGTGTAAAAAATATAATTTCTTCATCAATTTAGGTCAATATGTATTCTGCTACATATTTCTGGTAAAAATAAATCCTAATAAGCGTATATTGGTTTGCACAAAGTTATAGTAAAACTTTTATACAAAATTGAGTTATAAGCTGTAGCACCAATTACAAAAATTATTTTATAAAAGTGTAGCTGCCCCCTTTAAAGTGATAAACCACTTTTAAACTTATTAGAAATAATAAAAAGGTGTGGCGCTACTACATCAAATCCATTATGCACATAACATAATCAAAACCATCAATCAAACAGTGCAATCACATAAAAAAGTCCCATTAAATATATAATGAAATCTTCATAATGACGCGAACACTACGTCTTGATGACACAGCGAAATGCACTGAGGCTGCGTGTCTGCCATCCCTGACGTCACTACCAGTTTTATTTTGGGTACCATATTAGGCTGTTGGGACGCACACCACTTCTGGATTACACAGAAGGCACACAGTGTGGCTGTATATGTTGGTGCTGACTTATAGCGGTGCTAAATGTAAGTGCACATTTTATACTTCTTGTCAAAGTTTTAATAAAAGTACTGCACCATGATGCTTTATACTTTGTCTGGGTCTGGTCTTTTGAATCATATGTGAGAGAGAGCTATCTGGAGAAGTTTTTTGGGCTATAGGTACCCTGATATCACTTCAGCCTGACAGCTGGTGACTTAAGAGCTGGGTTTAACATAAGGCGTGTTTTATGTTGATGGTTGGTGAGTGTGCATTTTACACACACTTTTTTTGGTGGAGCATGGTGTAAGGAGAATTACAAGCACCATATATCTTTCATCACGGTGATTGGATTGCCTTATGAAGATTCCATGAAATATTTTATGAGACTTTTTTAATGTGATTGCACTGTTTTATGGTTTTGATTATATTATGTGCATTATGGATTTAATGTAGTAGTGCCACCTTTCTTCTTTTTTCTAATAAGCAAAAGTTATAGTGTCTACAAACAATGGGATACATTTTTAGAAATTGTATTTACTTATTTATTTTTACTAGTAATGGCGGTGATTAGCGATTTATAGCAGGACTGTGATATTGCAGCGCACAAATCAGGCACCTAACTGACACTTTTGGGGCACCAGTGACACTAATACAGTGATTAGTGCTAAAAAAAATTCACTGTCACTGTACTAATGACACTGGCAGGGAAGGGTTAACATCAGGGGCAATCAATGGGTTAAATGTGTTCCTAGGGAGTGCTTGCTAACTGCGTGGGGGGGGGGTGCTTGTACTGTGGGAAGGCAGAGATTTGTGTATCTGCCTTGTTTACATAGGCAGATAGCCTTTCTGCTTGTCGCCAATAGCACAGGTGCGTGCCCCAGGCCCGGAAGTGCAGAATCATGTAAAGGTATGTGATTGTGCACGGAGGAGCCGCTGCTCCACAGTAAATGTACGTGGGGCAGTCGACTAGAGGTTAATGACACCCAAATGTACCTTACCAACCCACCTGTGTTGTAGCACACTACAATGGAAGGTGACACAAAACCGTTTGTTGTTGAGCACTGCCCTATGGAAAAATAGTGCATTGCAACTTTTCTGGTGTGTTTTGATACTCTGAGGTTGTGTTAACGCAATGCACTTTAACATGTGATAACATGCTTGTGTCAATGCACCACAATACTGTGAATTGAGCCTTAAAATTGAACAGATTTCAAGTTATTATACCAACCTCATTGACAACTATTAACAGATATTTTAGCTCTTGCTGGATAAAAACATGATTCGTTGAAAATTGTTACTCTTCTTCATTTTTAACTACTTTATTTATTTCTTGTTATCTGCATAGTCACCATATCCATTTTAATGTACATTTTATAAATTCCAGATATTATTTCTCAGAGTGTTGAACGAGCTAACATTAGCATTAAGGACAATAACTGTATACACCAGATTGGTTTTGATAAAAAACAAAATGTTTATTGATACATTGTGGGGTAAATGATGTGACTAAGTTTTTTCCTAATATCATACATGGTTATGATTAACTGTTTTTGACGTCATGAATAGGTACATTTTGGATGATTGACTGACTGAAATCATCTTTTTGGAATTGTTACTCTCAAAACTCAACAAACAGATTGAAATATAAAAAAAACATGTTTGGCTGGGAAAGGGTTTGTGAGCTTCACTGACTCCTCTGACTCATTTATAGGAAATTCTGGCAAAACAACAAATTACAGGAAGGCAACTGTACGTGCTTTATAATAAATTATCTGTAAGTGTAAATGTGTGCCAAACATTCCTTTTCCAATATATACAGTATAAATATTGTATCCCCTTATGGCTTTTAAAAGCACTACATCCTAAAAAAGTATATAACACACAAAGGCTTCACATTAGGAATTGCCATAGCAAAAGAAAAAGCGGCTTTTTAGGCCACACCTATGCAAGTTGCAGTTTGCATATTGCAGGCGCATCTTGCGTTATTCAATACACGTTTTTGATCCATTGAAGTCTATGGAGCCAAAAACCATAAAATGCACAGATGTGAACTACATCGATAGGATTTACTATAACTCCAAAATCTACTCCAGCAGTGCCTTAACATACCTCTCAATTAAAGGCAATTAAGACTTAAACTCTCACAAACTGGGAGGAAATGCAAACAGAACAGAGCTCTATTTGCCTGGGAAGATGCCTCTCAGATCACATATGTGGAACACTGGCCGTCAACTGGCTTTGAACCTGTAACTTCCAAATTCCTCCATTTCAAGCTTGTATGCAAGTTCATTGCCCTAAAAAGTGTATGTGGACCTGGGTCCTGCCCTAGGGGGCATGTATCAAAAGAAAAAACGTTTTTAAATTGATTGTTTTTTCAGGAGCAGTGGTTTTAATAATGCTTAAAGTGAAAAAAAAAGTAATATTACTTTAAATATTGTGCCTGGGAGTCCCCTTAGTATGCCTGTAAAAGGGTGCACCTGTGTGATGTTTAGAACGTTGCCAATGCAAAATGACATTTGTAAAGGAAAAATTGCCATTTAAAATCGCTCACAGCTGTAATATATTGCCGGTTCCTGGCAATATAGATAAGAATCACAGACAAAGCATTGCGTTGGGGGGTGCCCCCCCCAGTCTATACCAGGCCCTTTGGGTCTGGTGTGGATTTTAAGGGGAACCCCTGCCAAAATGTAAAAAAAAAATTGCATAAGGGTCCCCCCATAGCAAGTACCAGGCCCTTCAAGTCTGGTATGGATTTTAAGGGGAACTTCGCGCCAAAAAATTGGCATTGGGGTCCCCCCCAAAATCCAGACCAGACCCTTAACCGAGCGTACAGCCCTGGCATGGCAGGAGGGGATGAGGACGAGCGAGCACCCCCCCCTCCGAATCATACCAGGCCAACATGGGGAGGGTGCTTTGGGGTCCGCATGTTGATGGGGAGAAGGGCCTCATCCCCACAAGCCTGGCCAGTGGTTGTGGGGGTCTGCGGGTGGGTGGCTTATCGGAATCTGGAAGCCCCCTTTAATAAGGGGGCCCCCAGATCCTGACCCTGCCATTGTGAATGGGCATGTGGCCTGGTATGGCCCAGGAGGGGCTTGTCCCCCCATCCTGACTTCCAGACTGCATGCTAAGATAGGGGGTCTCTATA
This sequence comes from Glandirana rugosa, assembly GCA_018402905.1. NCBI lineage: Eukaryota > Metazoa > Chordata > Amphibia > Anura > Ranidae > Glandirana > Glandirana rugosa. The sequence goes on along the minus strand of BLSH010527132.1, from coordinate 2,077,401 downwards.
TCAAATCCCTGAGCCAAAAGGCTTGGTATGGATTGGGGGGGGGGCATGCCTTTTTTTTTGTATTCTCTATTTCCGGGATCCGGCAATACATTATAGTCGCAAGCAAATGCATTACATTTTTGATGAATGTGGGGGAGGATGTGATAGCTATATATGGTGTGGGTGGGGTTCATCAATTTGTTTATTTGGAGTCACCACACATTTGCTTCCAGCCCATGTGCACACATGACTTCCTGTTTACAGCCACATTACACTTCCTGCATTTGTGTTGCTGATATATATCTGTAAGTATTACGCAAATATAAATGAGAGAATGACTCATCAGTGCCAGTTCACACTAGTGCGATGTGGGAGCCCTGCAAAACCACGGCGAGTTCCCGCATCGCACCCGACTCGCATGGCAGTTCACACTGCTATATGCAAACTGAGGGGAATGTTAATGCAAAGTTAACGACAACCCCCATTTCAGCTCACATATCGCAGTGCGAATTGACAGTTCGGAAATTAATTGGATCGCATAAGTATGAACACCCATGTGATCCGATTTTGGTGCCAAAGTAAAAAAGGGTCCTGTGCGAGTTTAGCCTGACTGTGATGCAATTTCAGCCATACTATCTGTATGGCTGAAATCGCATCACATGGATATCGCATGTGATTTTAACTGCATTGCGGTGCAAATCACATCCGATATCGCACAGCGCGCCAGTGTGAACCGTGGCTGGGCCAGTTCACACTGCAGAGTTGTCTGAGATTGCATGTGATTAGCACCGCACTGTAGTGAAAATCACATGTGATCTCTGTGCAATGCGATTTCAGCCATACAGATAGTATTGCTGAAATCGCATCACAGTAGGACCAAACTCACAGGAACTTTTTTGGTTCCACGTCAGAATTGGATCACATGGGTGTTCATACGCATGTGATCTGATTCCTGTCGGAGTTTGCAGTGCTATCTGAAAACTGATTTGGGGGTGTCATTAGCTTGCTATTGACACTCCCAACAGTTTTCATATGGCAGTGTACACTGCCTGCGAGTCAGGTGTGATGTGGGAACCCTGTAAATCCACTGTGGGTTCCCGCATCGCACCCGACTCACAGGCAGTTCACACTGCTATATGCGAACTGCGGGGCGTGTCAATAGAAAGCTAATGACACCCCAAGATCAGTTTGCAGATCGCACTGCGAACTGCAAATTCAGACAGGAATCTGATTGCATGGGTGTAAACACCCATGTGATCCAATTCTGCTGCGTAACAAAAAAGGGTCTTGTGCGAGTTTGGCCGGGATGCGATGCAAATTCAGCTATACTATCTGTATGGCTGAAATTGCATAGCACAGAAATCGCATGTGATTTGTACTGCGGTGTAAATCACATCCGATCTCGGACACCGTAGGAGTGTGAACCGGCCCTAAGGAAGATAATCCACTTCCCCAAAACCACCACCCCCAAAACGATTTAAAAAGTAAGAAGTTAAAAAAGAGAAGAACAACAAAACTATGTACATATTTAATGGCATTAAAGTATTCTACAGTATATATGGTACTACATTTAGCAAAACAGTCAGCAATTGGGTTCTAAGGGCCCTGCTCATAGGAGCTTACAATCTAAAATTGGACTAAACCTTACAGTGGACACAGCTTTACTTTCACAGTGTATAACCGCCCACACATTTCATAGAACTACTACTCAACACCCACATCACATTTTTAGCTGCAAAATTATAGAAAGATACTTAACAGTCATTCTAACAAAGCACTACAACATAATATTAAAACAGGCACATATTCAAACAATAACACCACCACCCCCACATCCTACACACATACATTGGGGAGTATTTTCTACTAGAAGAATGCATGGTAGGACAACCAATACACACCCCAGTCTCACAGCATGGTCAAATCAAGCCACTTTCGATGGTCAAAAGGCATAATAATTTCAGAAAACAAACAGCTCTATTGAGGCATTTGTCATTATGCACAATATCATTCCTTGTCTCAAAAAAAAACAGAGCAAAAAACGTGGCCTCTTGTCAGGCCAAACCAACCCCCTCCTACTGAAGTCCTTTATATAAGCTAGCACACTGACACACGCCCAATAGAAGTACACACCCACCAGTATCTTTCAATCTGTCTGATTTCACCTGAGGAGCTGCGATACCTAATACTATTTTTCTGTGGTAACCCTTGGCTATGTGCATCAGATCAGTATAACTCCAGGACAAAATTCTAAGTCAGTGGTTCTCAACCCTGTCCTCAATTCTCCCCAACAGGTCATGTTTTCAGGCTTTCCATTATTTTGCATAGGTGATTTAATCAGTTTCACTGCCTTAGTAATTACCACAGCCGTTTCATCTGAGGGAAATCCTGAAAGCATGACCTGTTGGGGCACCTTGAGGACTGGAGTTGAGAAACACTGATCCAAGCAACAGTTTTCTAATCAGATGTACCTGTGCAGTGCAAACCCTACAATTTGAAATGTACAAGTCCCTGGCTGCAATGAGCTTTCAATTTAACCACTTGCCGACAGTGTAACGTGGAAACACGTCGGCAAGTGGCACCCATTGTTGTGGGAGGACGTTATATAACGTCCTCCCACAATCGCGCTCCCGCGCGCCCCGGTGTTGTTACCCACGGTGAACGGCTGCACAAAGGTGCAATGTGACAGCCGTTCACCAATTTAACTTTCGAGTAACGTCGGTCCCTGAACATGTAAAGTTTAACATCCCAAACGTGACGTGTCCATGTAGACTAATCTTTTGACAACGAACCTAGTCACAAAGAGTTGAGGTCAGGAGTTCCACGGGGTTGTCCAGTACGAAAGTCCTAAAGGGAGTCTACTTTGCCGACACCATTAATGATTCCGTCACTTTGACTAATTTAGTGGATACGTTTTATTACCTTTCGGACTTTTGTACTGGACAACCCC
>BLSH010527132.1:2032791-2043063 GCA_018402905.1 Glandirana rugosa | reverse complement strand
TTTTTTTGCAAAATTGTCGCTCTTCTTTTGTTTATAGCGGCGATCAGAAATGACGCAGAGGGGATCAAATACCACCAAAAGAAAGCTCTGTTTGTGGGAAAAAAAGGACGCAAATTTCGTTTGGGTACAACGTCGCACGACCGCGCAATTGTCAGTTAAAGCGACGCAGCGCCGAATCGCAAAAAGGGCTCCGGTCCTAAAGCTGGAAATCCTTCCGGTCCTTAAGTGGTTAACCTGCCAAGTGATTTGTATTTTTGCTCAGTCAATCTTTTGATATACAGTACAAACCTAAAAGGCTCATCTTTGTCATATTCGGGACGTACTAAACTGCATGTTGGGATGATGGGATGATTGGATTATTACATTCTTTATCAGTAGCATCAGAATAACAACTGGTTGATTAAGACATCGTTTCTAAAACACTGAAATCATTATGTAGAAAATGAAACAACTGTCACCAAGAAGTTATTCTGATGCTGCCAAGCAATGAAGAGTCTCAGGAAAATTTGAGCTTTAAAAAAAGAGGAGAGAAATAGAGGATGGGAGCAAAAGGAAAACCATAAAATTGTACATCATAAAACATAATCTTTGCTGAGATACATACAGTATAGTTAAATATAGGAAATTAACTTGTATATGTAATTCCTAATGCTCCATGTATATTGAAATCTAGTTCTTTTACTCACCCGATATGGTTGGGAGGTTGGGAGCCAGATAGTAGATGTACTGGTATACAGATTTGGTGAAATGGAAGTTTGTGCGAGAATATAAAGACTGGAGGAGGGACAGGAAGAGTTTTGCAATCGGAATTTAACTCCTTCCAGATTTGGATTTAAAGCTGAACTTCAAACCTTCAAGTCTTTTCTCCCCCTCTGTTTTCAGCTGGTGATCTGTCTAGTAAGGCTATATAATAAAGTGTGCTTTACTAAAACTATGACTAAAATAATCTGTAAACCTTTACACATTAAGACATAAACATACCTTGTACTCATATAATAAAGTGACATGAGCAAAATTAAAGTGCAAGGTACAAGGATACAATGACAATCCACATTATATAGCACAAAAAAGTCACAATAGCAAAATGAAAATATTTTGAGTGATAGTAAACAAAAGTGCCATATGCAAAAATGAAAGTGCAAAAGAAAAAATAGTCCTCTTATAAAGTTGTGCTCATAAGTTTACATACCTTGGCAGAATTTATGATTTCTTGGTCATTTTTCAGAGTATGAATGATAACACAAAAACTTTTTTTCTCTCATGGTTAGTGTTTGGATGAAGCCATTTATTATCAATCAACTGTGTTTACTCTTTTTAAATCATAATGACAACAGAAACTACTCAAATGACCCTGATCAAAAGCATACATACCCCTGGTGATTTTGGCCTGATAACATGCACACAAGTTGACACAAAGGGGTTTTAAGGGCTATTAAAGGTACCCATCCTCACCTGTGATCTGTTTGCATGTAATTAGTGTGTGTGTATAAAAGGGTCAATGAGTTCCTGTACTCCTGAAAGACCCTTGCATCTTTCATCCAGTGCTGCACTGACGTTTCTGGATTCTGAGTCATGGGGAAAGCAAAAGAATTATCAAAGGATCTACGGGAAAAGGTATTTGAACTGTATAAAACATGAAAGGGATATAAAAATAAATCCAAGGAATTGAGAATGCCAATCAGCAGTGTTCAAACTCTAATCAAGAAGTGGAAAATGAGGGGTTCTGTTTAGAGACTTATAGCTCGGTTTTCTACATACAGTATTTCACAAAAGTGAGTACACCCCTCACATTTATGTAAATATTTTATTATATCTTTTCATGTGACAAAAATTAAGAAATGACACTGCTATAATGTAACGTAGTGAGTGTACATCTTGTGTAACGCTGTCCCCTCAAAATAACACAACACACAGCCATTAATGTCTAAACCGCTGACAACAAAAGTGAGTACACCCCTAAGTGAAAATGTCCAAATTGGGACCAAAGTGTCAATATTTTGTGTGGCCACCATTATTTTCCAGTGCTGCCTTAACCCTCTTGGGCATGGAGTCCATTAATGTCTAAACCGCTGACAACAAAATTGAGTACACCCCTAAGTGAAAATGTCCAAATTGGGCCCAAAGTGTCAATATTTTGTGTGGCCACCATTATTTTTCAGTGCTGCCTTAACCCTCTTGGGCATGGAGTTCACCAGAGATTCACAGTTTGCCACTGGAGTCCTCTTCCACTCCTCCATGATGACATCACAGAGCTGGTGGATGTTAGAGACCTTGCTCCCCTCCACCTCCCATTTGAGGATGCCCTACAGATGCTCAATAGGGTTTAGGTCTGGAGACATGCTTGGCCAGTCCATCACTTTTACTCTCAGCTTCTTTAACAAGGCAGTGGTCGTCTTGGAGGTGTGTTTGCGGTCGCTATCATGTTGGAATACTGCCCTGCGGGTCAGTCTCCGAAGGAAGGGGATCATGATCTGCTTCAGTATGTCACAGTACATGTTGGCCTTCATGGTTCCTACAATGAACTGTAGCTCCCCAGTGCCGGCAGCCCCAGACCATGACACTCCCACCGTCATGCTTGACTGAAGGCAAGACACACTTGTCTTTGTACTCCTCACCTGGTTGCCGCCACACACACACGCTTGACACCATTTGAACCAAATAAGTTTATCTTGGTCTCATCAGGCCACAAGACATGGTTCCAGCAATCCATGTCCTTAGTCTGCTTGTCTTTAGCAAACTGTTTGCGGCTTTCTTGTGCATCATCTTTGGAAGAAGCTTCCTTCTAGGATGACAGCCATGCAGACCAATTTAATGCAGTGTGCGGCGTATGGTCTTAACACTGACATGCTGACCCCCACCCCTAAACCTCTGCAGCAATGCTGGCAGCACTCATACATCTATTTCCCAATGACAACCTCTGGATATGACGTTGAGCACATGCACTCAACTTCTTTGGTCAACCATGGCAAAGCCTGTTCTGGAACCTGTCCCGTTAAACCGCTGTATGGTCTTGGCCACCATGCTGCAGCTCAGTTTCATCTTTATGTAGAGTGTTCTGTTACATGATTTGCATGTAACATAAATATGCAGCTATAGTAATGTTTTTATAGTTGGTTATTATAATGCCATCTTGTGGTTCTTTTGGATATTACACCTTTCTATTGTATTTTCTAAGCGTGTACCTCCCATCCTCTGTGAGCTATTTCCTCTTCCTAGTTCACTCTACTCTGTAACTTCCTGTTCCGGGTGCACTCTGCTATTCTAGTTCCTCTTCCTGTGTCCTCTCTCATGAGGTAAAGAATATGGCTACATGCTAGAAGGCCTCACTCAATCCACTCGCATCCTAGGACACATTACTATGTTTTGACCTGCAGTTACCATCTTTCGACCATCTGTCACATTTGTTGTATGCTGTACCTGCTATTCCAATGAATAAACGCTCGTGGAAGAAATCGGTAATTGGTGAGTCACTATCTGATAAGAACTGTCTGCGGTGATCATATCTGCTTATACAGGCCAGGCATAGAGGTCTCAACAAGGGATAAGTCGCCATTACAACAGTTAGGAGTCAGAATATAGAGCAACACTTATTTTTTCAGGTCCTCAGAGAGTTCTTTGCCATTAGGTGCCATGTTTAACTTCCAGTGACAAGTATGAAAGAGTAAGAGCGATAACACCAAATTTAACACACTTGCTCCCCATTCACACCTGGGAAGGGAAAATGGCTAATTTGGCCCAATTTGGATATTTTCACTTAAGGGTGTACTCACTTTTGTTGCCAGTGGTTTAGACATTAATGGCTGTGTGTTGAGTTATTTTGAGGGGACAGCAAATTTACTCTGTTATGCAAGCTGTACAGTCACTACAGCACTTTACATTGTAGCGAAGTGTCATTTCTTCAGTGTTGTCACATGAAAAGATATAATAAAATATTTACAAAAATGTGAGGGGTGTACTCACTTTTGTGAGATACTGTATATCAACTGGCCAGTAAGGGTGTTGTAGGCTCTCCTACAAATATAGCAGTTTAGAGTGTGGAGACAAACCATTTATTTCCGACAGGGGTGCTTACAATGATCACCTTTTATTTAGTCACTTGAAACCTTTATCCCAAAAGAAAAAAAAAGATTGCTGTAACTGCTTGTGTGACTGCAATATGAGCTGGAGTTTGGCTTCAATTTGTTTAGTGTATCTAAATCTGCTAGTAAATCTAGCACTTCCGTACAATGCTGCTGTCCAAAGGTGCCCCCTGTGCCCCTTTACCAAGATTGGGGTCACTCTAATACAGGAGATGTGTTACTGGCCAGATCAGCAGGTGAAAACAGAGGGAAAAACCAATGCAGCCACCACATTTAAGGATTGGTAAGATGCAATATATTACATTATTGGTCTTGGGTTTAATACCGCTTTAAGTTTCAATGTGATTTTTTTTTTGCATTTTTACTTTGGTCCAGCTTGGACTAATGTAAGTATGCCTGTTCCATACCTGGTCAATCCCCAAAGAAGCTGGAATTCACTGCTTTAGGCACCACTGCTACAGCAATTTCTGATTGGACAAGGTGATGTCACCACTCCACCTCTCTACCTTGTCCATCATCAGAGAACATTTTGACATTTTTTTGAAGGATGTTCTATCCACTGTTAAACATCGTCTAAACACTAAATCTAAATTAAAAACTGCACAAAAAGAGTTCATACTAGATATCCTTGACCTTGACATGTCAAATAATTATTTTTGGCACAATGGCTCTTACTATAAACAAATTAAAGGGGTGGCGATGGGGGCCAAGTATGCCCCCAATATTTTAATGAGCCAACGGGAAGAAGCCACTATATACGTTGTACCTAGACCAGAAATATTGCTGTATAAAAGGTATATAGACAATATTTTGATCTTATGGGATGGATCTAAGGAATCCTTGGATGTGTTTTTAGACGGGTTAAAATACAATTGCTTTGGTATCAGCTTCACGGGGAATTCAAATCCATATGAGCTGAGTTTCTTGGATCTTGTCTTCAAAAAAGATGGGAGCAAGATCAGGACAAAACCACATTTCAAAGAATCTGATAGAAATAGCTTCATAACTACAGCAAGTTGTCATCACCCCACCTAGATAAGAGGAATCCCCAAGGGACAGTTGTGTCGTATTAGGAGGAATTGTGATGACTCAGAAGATTATAAACAATAATCAGAGATTTTAATAAATCTTAAAGAAAAAGGATACCGTGATCTCCCACTCAGAAGGATACAAAACTAGATATTAGTGAGGGATAGAAACAACCTCTTAGAAAGCAGTAAGAAACTTAATCCTCCTGAACAAACATTAGCCTTTGTCACCAATTATGGACGAGGATATAAGATGTTAGAATGTATAGTTAATAAGCATTGGCCTATATTTATGATGGACAAAACCCTCTCTGGTATACTTCCAAGCCGCCCCAAGTTTGTATACAGGCGAGCAAAAAATCTTAGGAATTGCCTTTCCCCTAATGTGTACAATCCCCCTATAAAAAATCCAACGTTCCTTGAACTGAAAGGGTTCTATTATTGCAATAAATGTAAAGCTTGCAAAGTTACTAAGAGGGATAGTAGAAAAGTAGATAATTTTAAGTCTCATACAGGAGTCACATATAACATCAATAAGTTCATTACATGTAGAAGTTCTTATGTCACATATATGGTGACCTGCCCTTGCGGGTTACAATATATTGGACGCAAGCCGAACTCTGCATAGACCTGGCCTGCCTGCTATGAGATGGGGTAAGTGCTTGGGGGGGGCGCTCTGTATGCCATATCTGATGGTCTGTATGCTCTATTTGGTGGTCTGTATGCCCTATCTGATGGTCTGTATGCCCTATCTGGTAGTCTGTATGCCCTATCTGGTAGTCTGTATGCCCTATCTGGTGGTCGGTATGCCCTATCTGGTGGTCTGTATGCCCTATTTGATGGTCTGTATGCCCTATCTGGTGGTCTGTATGCCCTATCTGATGGTCTCTGTATGCCCTATCTGGTGGTCTGTATGTCCTATCTGATGGTCTGTATGCCCTATCTGGTGGTCTGTATGCCCTATCTGGTGGTCTGTATGCCCTGTCTGATGGTCTGTATGCCCTATGTGGTGGTCTGTATGCCCTATCTGATGGTCTGTATGCCCTATCTGGTGGTCTGTATGCCCTATCTGGTGGTCTGTATGCCCTATCTTGTGATGCTGGGCTGTATACTCCTGACACAAGGGGTGGAAAATATAAGGGGTGGGGCTTATTACAAGTGGGAGGGGTCAAAAAGGAAGGGCGGTGTGTGGCGCCCCCCCATCCTAAAATTTCACCAGCCGCCACTGTTGGAGAGGTGAGAATATGGTGCAGAAAATTTCTAGAAATGAAACAGAATGGATTTACAGGCTTGATACTCTGCAACCTGCTGGAATTAATGCAGACATGTATTTAAATTGTTATTTATTTGTAGCGGGGTGCTAAATTTGTTAGGCTGCCAGGCAAAATATATTTGCAGAACCCTATTGGTCTTGCTGTGATTTGTATTTAAGACCACTAGACTTCCTTCAATGTACTTCTCCACCATGTCAGTAGGTGGCACTGCTGCCTAAGATATGGGTGTCATAATATTCTAGAACATTCTGGCGTGATCTCATTCTTTTCCAAGCCAATCCACTCGGTGCAAGTGCATTGTGGGTAGGTGGGAGGAGACCATATATTGGGAAGAAGTCATGTGATCAGAGTCAGAGAGAGAGAGAGTCCAGCCCAGCTCATCTGGGGGGAAGAGTGTCCAGCCCCCAGTTCGCTGGGAGGGGCCTGCGTTACAGAAATATTGTGAGTCCTTAGGCCTATCCAGGGGTCCCGGCTGCCAGGAGACCCATGCCTGTCCGGAAGATGTAAAGTGTTACAGTGCGCCTGCCCAGGATCTGCTTCAGAAAGGGAACTGTGAGAGAGTTCCGTGGACCCTTGAGTGTACTCTGTTCATTTTCAAGTCAGGATCAACCCAAGCCCAAAGAACTGTGAGAGAGTTCTACATGTTTGTGAGTACATTCCGTTGTTGCTAAATTGGGATCCACTGAAGCGTAGAGAACTAAGAGGGAGTTCTATAGATCCGCAAGTGTAACGTTTGTTTTTGGGGTTGCTAAGTAAGACAGCCACGTGTCAGAGTATCCAGAAGAGGCTGCGGCCTGTTATGTTGTCTTACCGTATTTTTTGACTGAGAGTCTGCCTGCCTATTCATATTTTTGACTGTTGCTGAAAGGGTGTCCTGAGCTCCCTACCCCTCTCTCCTTGCTCTTGTGTGAAGAATAAACGTTATCCTGTTTAAGCATCAGAAAAGTGATTAGTGTTCAACTTTTTTCGATATATACCCCTAGACAACTGAAGATATGAGCGTGCAAGGGTTGTACTGTCAGAGTAGTAAATTATATCATCAAACTCAGCCGGTCCTATGGGGGTAAGCACTACATGTGGGGTGCTCGTCCGGGATTTATATTCCCTCTACTCTGCAGTCAACTGTACTATTTTTGTGTCTTTTTGACAGGAGAGACAGCCTGGCCTTTTTGTTACTTTTCGCCAGGGCTGAAGGGGTTAAGGCAGACTCCGTTTTCTTTTGGCACACTGCTTCATGAAGGAGGGCGGCGCTGAAGTTCTTTTTGAGCAACCATACCAATCCTGTGGCGGGGGGAGGAATCACCGCTCTGCAAAGGAGGACATTTTTGGATACACGTGCTGAGAGTCAGAGCAAGCAGAGATGGCGAACCCTGATTTTTCAAGTGTTGGATGGAAAGTTCTCGCGCCAGGTGTCGGATCTGGACCGATCGGGTTCAGGGATGCAGTTATTGACACTGGCGTGCGCTTCACTACACATGGTATTCTGGCACTTTATTCAACAGGTGGCTATGAGTCCATTGGGCTGCTGTGCCCCAACTGAGCGGGACTTGTGACCAGTATCCGGCCATGGATGGCCTGTGCAAATTGTGGTGAGACCCTGCTAGAAGTCGCCTCACCAACTATGCCCCCGCGGGAGCTCAAAGTTGATTGGGCCAAATGTATTGCTGTTCCAGAACCGGAGGGCAGCACCACTATTGCTTCCACTGTTTTCTCCACTACCGCTTTGGCTGCTGTATCTACATGTGCTGAGTCAGATGCTTCGGACAGCACCACCACCAACTATTCATGTGGCAGAAGTGTCAGTTCCTGCTACCACCGCAAGTCTTAAGTCGCTCCATGTGGCAGAAGTGCTAGTTCCTGCCGCCAACAAAAGTTCCAAGTCGCTAACACCTCCTCCCGCGAATTCACTACCGCTCCCCGCTACTACTTCCTCTGCTGCATCACTCACTACAGTGCCAGTCTCCATGCCTTCTTGCGGTCGCGGTCCAGGGCGCCTGCTATGCCTACTCGTGAAAGCTCCTGGAAAATCATCTGAGTCCGGTAAGCCTGTTTCTGATATTCCTGTGGGGACTGTAAAACCTGTTGTTACCAAGGGGGCTGAGCTTGTAGAAGTCACTGATGTAAAGCTAGGCCTAATCTGCTCCCTGCTGAAGAGTTCTCCACTGAAACGGACTCTGACATATTGAGTGATAGGATTTCTGAACTGTTCTCTGATACCATGTCATGGGGCAAGCTAGCGAATAGTGATTTGGAATGCTTGTTTGACCCTGTGGATGAGGAAGTCCCCATGCTATTAGTGGACTGTTATACCTTTGAGCCTCATGCCTCACTTGAACCTGGCTCTCTAGTTTCAAGTGAAGAAAATCGGTTGGCCTATTATGTAAAGACAGGAATGCGGTATATGCCATGTCAGATAGGGCCCCAAGACCCTCCACTATTGCAGGCATTCCAGTAACCTGTGCTTCCAATACGCATGTGCTGCCTGGTTGTGGGGACCCTAGGGTGCTGCCAAAGTTGTCGAAGCTGCAAAGGATTGTGATGAAGCGAATAGTGGAGGAATATGGCTATTTGTATCCGTATGTGCCTGAGGATATCGGGGAGGAAATAGAAGTGAAAAGGTCTCAGTGGATTGATACCGCAATTAGAGAGTTTTTGAATATCCCTGTGGAAAGTGATCTGCGGGAGCTTTCTGCTAGAATGAGGGAGAAATACAGTAATGTCCTGAAAACCTGGGACTATGGCCGTCACATCTTCTCTGATTGTGTAGTGATCCGATGGCCTAAGCAAAGTGATCAGAGGAGGTTCATTACTACCATGGGACCATCAGGGGAGTGCATTCAACTGCCGGACCCAAGGTATTATTGGTGATGTTAAATGTACTGTTTGATCTGAAAGTTCCTTTTTGCTGCCAGTGGAAAATCGCTGGGCCTGTTTGGATAAAGTAACGGTTGATGAAAAGCATACATGTACTGTACTAATTAGGAATTCTGTTGTTGCCACAGCCCTGGTTTCTGTTAAAGCTGTGATGGTTGAAGAATTGGATTTACTTTAACCACTTGTCAACCGGAAGGTTTTCCAGCTTTAGGACCAGAGCACTTTTTGCGATTCGGCACTGCGTCGCTTTAACTGACAATTACTCGGTCGTGCGACATTGCACCCAAACAAAATTTGCGTCCTTTTTTTCCCACAGATAGAGCTTTCTTTTGGTGGTATTTGATTGCCTCTGCGTCATTTCTAATCGCCGCTATAAACAAAAGAAGAGCGACCATTTTGCAAAAAAACCCACATTTCTTACTTTTTGCTAAAATTCAACTCCAAAAAAAAAATATAAAAAAACATTTTTTTTACCGGTTTTGGCCGATTTATATTCTTACTCATATTTGTGATAAAAAAAATCGCAATCGGCATTTATGGATTGGTTTGCGCAAAAGTGGCCGCGTTTACGGATGATGAGAATTCATTTCTGGGGGGTTTTTTTATTTTTTATTTTTTACTAGTAATGGCGGCGATCTGCGATTTTTAGTGTTAATGCGATATTTCAGCGGACATGTCGGACATTTTTGACACTTTTTTGGGACCAATGACATTTATTCAGCGATCAGAAATTTAAATGTCCACTGATTACTGTATAAATGTATTTAAAGACTAGCGACTTATTTACAGTAACCAGGGTTTTTTCACAGTTTTTACAGGCTGTACAGGCGACTTTATAGCGTAATTGTGATTTTTAGCGTCTAGCGGCGGTAATGATCATTTTTTATTTTTTATTTTTTTGGGGGGTCTTTACTTAAGAGTAGTAGGCATTTGCGCCGGTGAAAACGCGTTTGGTTAGGTATTTACGGCTAACGCTAAAAAAAATAGTGTTTATACTCATTCTTATATTTAGCCGGT
>BLSH010527132.1:2008773-2019598 GCA_018402905.1 Glandirana rugosa | reverse complement strand
ATACAGTAGCTGCTGACTTTTAATATTAGGACACTTACCTGTCCTGGACTCCAGCGATGTCGGCACCCGCCGCCGATCTTCGGATCGGGGGACGGGTGCAGCCGCTTCCATCGCGGGTAAGGGAACCCGGACGTGTAAGCAGTACAGCTTCACGCCGGGCACCTTACCGCGCATGCGCGAGCTCTGCCACGCTCTGCTACTGGCCAGGCGGCCAGTAGCAGAGCGAGCAGGGAGGAGGGAGCCGGCTTCTGACGTCAGCGGCCGCGTCCGCCGGCCAGAACTCCCGGAAGTGTGGAAAAGGACACCTGTCTAAAGACAGGTGTCCTCTTCCCCCTCCCCCCCGAAAGGTGCCAAATGTGACACCTGAGGGGGGGAGGAATCCAACCAGCGGAAGTTCCACTTTAGGGTGGAACTCCGCTTTAAAGAGGAAGTAAACCTCCCTCTAATGTTTGTACCTATAGGTAAGACTAAAATAAGACTTAACTAAAGGTACAGTAAATATATCCTAAATTTGCACCATTTAGGAGATACTTACTGTATACTGCGGTGATTATGTCATCGGCGCATGCGTTCTGAAGGAACGGCCACCCGTGCCTTTTCTCTAGAGCTGTGTGCCATAACCCATGCGCAGGAGTGACGTTACGCGGTTCCGGACAGTCACACAGCCGGAGTCTGTGACCCGGAAGGAAGACGCGTGAAAATGGATGCGGCCTCCAGCGGTGGCGATGAGGGCTTCGTTTTTAGGTAAGTTTCACATAATGTGCAATGCATACTAGCACATTATGCCTTTACTTTACAGGTGACAAAAAAAAGAGGATGTGTTTACTTCCTCTTTAAGCACCCTTACATACTAGGAAGTGCACTGCTATTTTCTGGAGGAATTCTAGGCAAAAGATACATATTTCCAGGAACTTCTTGGACACAATTAACACTTCTAGATGCCCCATGTAAAATGGCATCTCTTTACTTTTTACATTTTGTTCCACTTTAAGGAACTCTTATTCAGAGGGACAGTGAAAAGGCAAGGAGTGCATATGTTATTAAAGAGTAACGCGATTGTTAATAATGTTGTGTGCCTCGTCGGTCAGGGGGCGGGAGTGGCTAGCTCCATCTCTCAGCCAGGAGCGGAGCAGCCAGCTGCGGATAAGGCATCTGGGTGGACCTTAACAATATGGTCAAGATCCTTCCAGAACCTAGAGGGGCTCTGTGACGTCCATTGACAGTGGGCTTTAGCTCGCTGTTGACTGATTCTGGGTCACAGGAGTACAAAAGTAAGTGCACTCCTGTGACCCAGAGGAGAATTAGATCAGGTTTAGATGTATGAATAATAATAAATTAGCTTGGAGAACACCTTGTGGGGTTTACATATAACTCTTATTCCAGTGGGAAAATGCAAGTCAAAGTTGGTAGACAATAGTAATGCAGTAGTAGGATGGAAAAACAATCACAGATGGAACTCTGAAGGCAAAAAAAAAAAAATTCTGTAACCCAGAAATGTTTGATTGCCAAGATCTCTCTGTAGCTGTGAAGACAACTGATTTGTGTGTTCAGCAATCTCTTAATGGGCCTCTAGGGAATTTCTGAATGCAGAGGCAATAGCTTCTATGTACTGCATATACCAGTCTTCACATTGTCACCAAATTCTTTAACACCTTAGATATTTTTGTTTTGTGTGGTATGATTATTGACATTGACGTTCAACTATGTTTTATTTTTTTGTGACCTCTTGATTAAACAAGATCAATGTATATTCTCCTCTAGCACGCTATATATTTTACCAAACATGGCCAAATGTTTCCTCAGAAGGTTTCCTCACTTAAACAGTAGAACTATATCTATAAAGATTATTTTTTATTATCTAAAACCAAAAAATTGGGAATTTTTGTCCCGGGGCGCAAATACAATCGACCCACCCTTCAAGAAGGGTGTTGCACAAAGCATGTTGCAATATAAAAATGGTGAACAGATGCTGCCTTTTTGAACCAAAGATTTGTTGGACACTCATAGGCGTGTGCAGGGGGTGTGCCAGGGCACACACTAATCACTCTGTGCGGTGCTAATTCCCCCTATTGCCCGGGCTTCCCTCTATGTTGGACCCCCCCCCCCCCTGCAGTGCTGCTGACTTCCCTCCTCGCCTTTCCTTGCGGCTGCTGTGGGGGATGTTTCAGGAGGGAGAGCAGAGGAAGGGGCTAATCAATATGTAATTTACTGGCCCCTTCCTTTTCTAAATGAACATAGTGAACACACTCACCCTCTGTGTTCAATCACAACTGAAGCATAGTTAACTGTGTTTACTATGCTTCAGTTTGTGAATGAATAGGAAGCCCCTCAGCACAGAGCACTTCCCATTCATTCATTGTCCAGTGCAGCGGAGGCTGCGAAGAACGGAATGTGTGTTTGAGCTTTGGGGTGCACATCCTAATGCAATAGGCTGCACACAACTGTGTGGACACGATGGATAAAATAAACGCCTTGGTCTGGAATATGTAATGTACAGTAAAGCTTGCAGGGTCTCCTGATCAAGACTGAGAAACATATACAAAATGGTGTATATCACTTTTACAAACTGTTCATAAATGTGCTGACGGTTGGCAACCCTGCTATCTTCTGGGAGAAGGGATAGAAGTATTTGCTTCCATATCACCAGGTTACAGAGGTGCTTCTTTCTTTGATCCATGTGGCTCTTGAAAACTAGAGGGGTCTTGGAACAAATTGGTTTTGTATGCATTATGATATGTGTGTTATTTTTAGTTACGTGTTTTTATGTTTGGCATGAAATTCTTTTATTGTGATGTAGCTACAACTATGTCTCAACTTATGATTGTTCCATGTGGCTCTTGAAAACTAGAGGGGTCTTGGAACAAATTGGTTTTGTATGCATTATGATATGTGTGTTATTTTTAGTTACGTGTTTTTATGTTTGGCGTGAAATTCTTTTATTGTGAGGTAGCTACAACTATGTCTCAACATATGATTGTTCCATGTGGCTCTTGAAAACTAGAGGGGTCTTGGAACAAATTGGTTTTGTATGCATTATATGTGTGTTATTTTTAGTTACGTGTTTTTATGTTTGGCGTGAAATTCTTTTATTGTGAGGTAGCTACAACTATGTCTCAACTTATGATTTTTCCATGTGGCTCTTGAAAACTAGAGGGGTCTTGGAACAAATTGGTTTTGTATGCATTATGATATGTGTGTTATTTTTAGTTACGTGTTTTTATGTTTGGCGTGGAATTCTTTTATTGTGAGGTAGCTACAACTATGTCTCAACTTATGATTGTTATTGTAATATGTTCTGATTTTTTTTTTTTTAAACCGAGTTATCCAGTTGCTTCTTTAACAGAAAGATTGTTTTACTTCTGGGAAACCAGAACTTGTTTAGAGACATCTGTTTTAACTCTTTTTCTGGCACAAACAAAAAATAGTTTAAATAGCACCATCTGCTGGCTTCATAGCCACATTTTTTTATGATCTACTAAGACAGTGGTTCTCAGTTCCTGTCCTCGGGACCCACTAACAGGCCAGGTTTGCAGGATTACTGAAATACATCCCAGGTGATATAATTTGCTGCTCAGTGATTGCAGTATTCTAGTCTGCATCTCCCCAAGGTAATACTTAAAATCTGGCCTGTTATTGGGTCCTGAGGACAGGAGTTGAGAACCACTGGGCTAAGAAAATTTCTTCTGAAGGAGGTTTAACTATTGTGTTTCAGTAAAATTAAAATGTTATGGTGTCTTGGGATTTTTCACATTTAAAGAGAACCTATTACGATTGGCCTTATACAAAAATGTGTACAGTATATTCATCCTTTACTAATTAATAAATGATCACTTGAGGGGTTGAGGTTCCACTATGAAAGATGTGTGTGTTCCCATCCCATTGGATGTCGCGTACTGCACGGCTCCTCACCCTCATGCATCTCATTTGTAGTGTGCTTCTCCCCAAACTCCAGCTTTCTGTCTGCACGGTGGCTGTTTTTTCCTTGTACTTCTGTTCAGGGCAAAGCACGGCATGTGCAGCCACAAAAAGTGTGTGTGGTTTTCTGTGGCTTTAGGATGTGCCTGCTGGTTACATAAGTAACATAAAATAAAGATGCCCGACGGTTGTATGGCTAATTGGCTTATATGTCCACTTGGCACCTTCTTGACAAGGTTGCCAACTCCCCACAACTTTTTTTTCACTGACAAAACATTGGAAAATTTATTGACAGAGTGCATTTTTTTTACTGACAACCTGAAACATGACAAGCTCCTATTGACCCAGAAGAGAATTAGATCAGGATTAGATGTATGAATACATATATGGCCTTATGCAAAAATGTGTACAGTATATTCAGCCTTTAATAACTCAAAAATGATCACTTGAGGGCAGTGGTGTATCATCCATGGGTGCAGGGTGTTCACTGAACACGGGCCCTGAGGGGTGGGGGGGGCCACTGTGCTCTGACCCACACTGCACCCATGGATGATCTCTCCCTGGTTGATTAGTGCGGTGTGGGCTTGCACACGGGCCCACCAATTAATGATACGCCCCTGCTTGAGGGGTTGAGGTTCCACTATGAAAGATGTGTGTGTTCCCATCCCATGGGATGTTGCGTACTGCACGGCTCCTCGCCCTCATGCATCTCATTTGTAGTGTGCTTCTCCCTAAACTCCAGCTTTCTGTCTGCAGGGTGGCTGTTTTTTCCTTGAACTTCTGTTCTCCGTTGCTCCAGTGTATCCCTTATCCAAGTATTGTTGCTTTTCTTGGCCTCCAACATCCACTCTGTACTTTGCTTCTCTCTGCCTCCAGCATTCCTCCTGAACTATGCCTCTCCTCTGCATCTGGCATCCTACCTGCACAGAAACTCTCAGTATCAGCCTTCTCATCCCTGCAGGAGCCTTTTCTCCAAATCCAGCATCCCTTTTCCCCATAAGCCAGAATACTCCTCTCTTGGTCAGGCGTGACTCTTGTCATCCTGGCTGAAATTAGGGATGAACTTTAAGTTTGGTTTGGCCATAATTTCAAACTGAACTCTAGCTGTTTGCAGTTCGAGAAGGTGGCAAACTGTTCTGTTCATTCACCACCATAGCAACTATTACCAACAATGCAGGGGAAGCTCTGTAGCGCTACCCCTGAAGGAACTGCAAGACTTATCTACCTTGCCAACCGCTCAGTGTCCTCCACCCCTCTCTGCCAATCTCTCCACTGGCTTCCACTCACCCAACATATAAAATTCAAAGTACTAACAATAATTTACAAAGCCATCCACAACTCTGCCCCCAGCTACATCTCTAACCTAGTCTCAAAATACCAACCAAGCCGCCCTCTTCGGTCCTCCCAAGACCTCCTGCTCTTTAGCTCCCTTGTCACCTCCTCCCATGCTCGCCTCCAGGATTTTTCGAGAGCTTCTCCCATCCTTTGGAACTCCCTTCCCCAATCAGTCCGACTGCCTTCTAATCTATCCATCTTTAGAAGATCCCTGAAAACCTTTCTCTTTAAAGAAGCCTATCCTGCTTCTACCTAATACTCTTTCTTTCTATATCAGCTCATCCTCCACAGCTTTTACCTTTTTGTATCAATTGACCCTCCCTCTTAGATTGTAAGCTCTAACGAGCAGGGCCCTCTGATTCCTCTTGTACCAAATTGTGATGTAACCGTACTGTCTGCCTTCATTTTTGTAAAGCGCTGCGCAAACTGCTGGTGCTATATAAATCCTGTATAATAATAATAATAAACTACTGGATTTCAGGCCTATTTCCCCCTTACAGCACGGCAAATGGGATTTCCACACACTTTCAGATGGCTCAATAAACAGTTTTTGTTTTCTTGCTGTTTAATTTAGGAACAGATAACTTGGATGAGGATTGGGGGTGCATGGCATACCCAAAGTGAAGAATACTGTCGAACAGGGATATGCAATTAGCGGACCTTCAGCTGTTGCAAAACTACAAGTCCCATCATGCCTCTGGGTGTCATGCTTGTGGCTGTCAGAGTCTGGCTATGCCTCATGGGACTTGTAGTTCTGCAACAGCTGGAGGTCCGCTAATTGCATATCCTTGCTGTAGAACCTCAAACAAACAGATGAGAGTTATTGGCTGCTCTAAACGAAATGCAAACTGAACTGCACAGTTGTGGGAGTAGTAGTGCATAAATAAGAATGGAATAACAATTTTAAACTGTTTTGTTAAAGACACACACCTGACTATATGGCACGGCACCTGGCAGCTCTAGCCACAAGATTAGAGAATCAGGGTGTTTGTGGCTGTCTTGAACTGCATTTGAGCTACACTTGGTCCCAGACACGTGAGGTATTGCACTTCACTATCCTCTACTTTCATTTGGGGTGATGGCTAATTTGTACTCACTCAGTTCCTTAAAAAAGCTCCCAGGACCCAGAGTTGATGCTGTCTTGGCCTTTCTGCTGGACAGGTGGCTACTGGCTTGGTTAGGAGTCTACAGCTAAGCCTAGAAGAGACCTAAGCTGGGTGATTTCCTGGAGCTCTCTTTTCCTCCTCCTCTTTCTTCCTTCCTTCCTTCTTCTCCTCCTCCTCCTCTCTGCCCCAGGGGCAGAGCCCCCAGCACAGGGGGTCACCTCCAAATGGCTGGACTCTGGAAACTGCTCCCAGACTGCCAAGCTTCAGAAAAAAGGGAGGGTAGGGTTTAATTTTTAGTAAAAGGAGTACAAAGACTGCACACATTAGAATAGGAAATAATATTTTGAGTTCTTATTTATTAGTAAAATCTAAGACTTTTAAATAAAAAGTTGGATTTTGTGAAGCACGTTGATGCATGCAGGGTCCTTTTATGAAAGCAGCGTGCTGTGTGCAAGATCATACCTTTGGCCCTCCAGCCAGAAAAAAAACAAAGCGCGGCATGTGCAGCCACAAAAAGTGTGTGTGGTTTTCTGTGGCTTTAGGATGTGCCTGCTGGTTACATAAGTAACATAAAATAAAGATGCCCAGCGGTTGTATGGATAATTGGCTTATGTGTCCGCTTGGCACCTTCTTGACAAGGTTGCCAACTCCCCACAACTTTTTTTCACTGACAAAACATTGGAAAATTTATTGACAGAGTGCATGTAAGGAACCTGCCAGGAAAGAGCTGCCCTTTAAAGACGGATCCGCGCGTCCGCGCGCGCGTATGCACCGGAAACGGCGCCAGACGGCTCTATTTGAATTCTCTGCACCCAGCAGCTTGTGCTGTCCGTTCTACAGCTTTCCTGCTCCTGTGATCCTCCAGCATTTGTTCTAGAGAGATTTCCAATACCTGTGACCCCGGCTACCCATCTGGACTTTGTTGTTATCTGCCTGCCCTGACCTCTGTTAGTTTACGACCACTCTCCTGCCTGACGGCTTTGCTCATGCCTAGTATATATAATACAGTTCAGAATATATAGTGCAGTCCGCATAGTATATATAATGCAGTTCAGAGTATATAGTGCAGTTCGTATATATATATATATATATATATATATATATATATATATCTATCTATATCTATATCTGGTAATTTTGAAGAGAGACAGCGCACACAATGGGGAATTCCCAGTCCAATTTGCAAGATCCTCTTTCAGGTGCTCAGTGTGTCCTTACACACTACAGCACAAACAAATATAAGAATTGAGCCGGCAACTCTGTAGTTCATATAACGATTTTAATGGTCGGTTACATAAAGTGACACAAGCAAAACAGCTGACATGTTTCGGCTACAGCCTTGGTCATAGCATTACTTTTAAGGGGAACCCCGCACCAAAATAAAATAATGGCATGGGGAACCACAAAATCCATACCAGACCCTTATCCGAGCATGCAACCTGGCAGGTCAGGATGGGAGGGGGAGGGGGCGAACATGCCCTCAACATGGGGAGGGTGCTTTGGGATCCCCCCCAAAAGCACCTTGTCTCTATGATGATGGGGACAAGGGCCTCTTCCCGACAACCTTGGCCGGTGGTTGGCGGGGTCTGCAACGGGGGCTTATTGGAATCTGAAAGCCCCCTTTAACAAAGGGGTCCTCCCATGTGAATGGGTATCGGGTACATTGTCATGTGATGTCGGGGGCGGGGTCACCCATTTACATCATCGGGTGGCCCCGCCTTTGCCTATATAAAAGCTGTCAAACCGTAGCCAGCCCATTTGCAGAGTCGCCTCTGAAAGTGGTGGATGTGTTTTTCATTTTATTTTTTATTTTTCGGTCCATTGGAACCGTGATTGACGATGGATGTACATCGCAGGACACTTTATTTTTTAATATAGGAATTGTCCAAAACTGTCTCCTGTCACTTTTAGTTTGACAATTTTTGGTGAATGGGTAGGGGTACGAAGTACCTGATATGCATTCACATGGGGGGTGGGATCTGGGGGGCCCCCTTGTTAAAGGGGGCTTCCAGGTTCTGACAAGCTCCCCACCCGCAGACCACGACAACCACAGCCCAGGGTTGTTGGGAAGAGGCCCTTGTCCCTTGAGCCGGCAATAGATTACAGCCGCAAGCAAGTTTAAATGACATGTTTCCTTTAGAAATGTAACTTTGCTCCGGCACTATTCTATACATCACACAGATGCGCCACTTTACAGCAGACTAAGGGGACCCCGCAGGCACAATATGTAAAGGAATATTTCAGTTTTATTGTTTCACTTTAAGCATTATTAAAATCACTGCTCCTGAAAAAAAACATGGTTTTAAAAACTTTTTTTTGCATTGATACATATCCCCTAGGGCAGGACTCAGGTCCCAATACACTTTTATGGCAATAACTTGCATATAACCTTTAAAATGAGCCCTTTTGATTTTTCATGTTCATGTCCCATAGACTTTAATGAGGTTTGCATGTTCGCCCAAACTTTGCCTGTTCGTGGTGTTCTGGTGCGAACTGAACCGAAAGGGGTGGGATGGTGGAGTGTTCGGTCCATCCCTACTAGGTTTAGCTGCTTTGCTCTGACTACACATCACTGTGCAATATTCAGAATTATTGTTCTTTGAGCTCCAACTTGCCAGTGAAGATCATTGCAGGCCATGCATTCTGGGCACTGCTATTCTATTGCTATTTAAAAAGGGACCCATCCCTAATACTTATAATACCTTGTCTCTCCTTAGGATTAAAAAGGTATAATAGGCAAGCCTGGGGTCTCCCTTTAGTGGTGGTATTATAGACCGTAACTAGTAGTTTCTTAGAGATCCATTCATTTATTGGATGTCCCTGTGTATATTGATATTCTTTATCTGTGATTTCAAGCTGTTATTTAATTGCCTTAGGGTACCTTCTCAACTGAGTTTTGGCTGTTTACCTTATTACAAGACTCTCCTTTGGAACAAGTGAAAACAAAGAGATAATCAATCTGCATTATGTCAGTGTGTCATTTAAAAGGTGTATGCAACATGTCTGAACCTAGAGTGTCAGGAGGGCTGAATAGGTCAAGGTGGCGCAGATTAAAATGTAATTCTAAGAAACCCCCAAGAGGGCAGTGCTACACAAGTAACCTGCTTGGCTTTACAATGAAAAAGTCAAGACAGTGTGACAAATTGTGAGCATGATTGTATCATGAAAGACAAGAATAAAAAGTGGCAACAGCCCCAACCTATAGCATGCCTTACCAAGTGGTAATGGAAGGCTTCAAACCATTGTACTACTCTGTTTGTGATGTGATCTTTCTTCAATAAAAGAAAAAAAATTGGAGATAATTGAAGATCCTCAGTGTGCTGGCAAATATTTACATTGGGTGTGCAGAGACCAGGGTGCCATCTCAGAGCGGTGCAGGGACCAGAGAGTGAGGACTTGTTGTCTTTTCTGATCCTGTGCAGAGATTAGGTGAATTTGCTGTGTGGATAAAAGCCTAGGACTGAGCCACAGAGAAATTGTTTTCTGAGCTGGGACTGGGGCTGGAAGGAATGATTGCCGCAAGTGGCTCCAGCAAGGGAAAATCAATTATTACCAGAGCTGAGAGCCTGAGCTTGTGAGGACTAAGGATGAGCTCTTGGTTCGAGTTGAACGTATGTTTGACTCAAACATTGGGTGTTTGGCAGTTCACAGAATTTAGAACAATATGGGGCATTCGCACAAAATTCGGGAGCCCCATAATGTATTGCTAGACCGCGGGAAATTCTGCCCGGTGATTGGCCAAAGCATGCACATGACCTGCATGCCTTGGTCAATCACAGCGTGCTCTGCTGTGAGAGCCATGATTGGCTAAAAGGCAGGGTGTCTTTGGCCAATCATGGCTCAGGGATCTCAGTCCACGCCCCACACTATATTAGGCCGCTTGAACAGCAGCCGCGTGTAGTGTGTGCACGTTGAGACTGGAGACTGATGTTGATCTAGTTTAGATAGCTAGTTTAGCTAGTGGCATCCGTGTAGGCAGTGCAGTATATATATACAGTTTAGAGAGTATATACAGTCAGTGCAGGATTTGTTAGGTGAGGTAAAATTTAATCAATAACACCACACATGAATGTCTAAATCTGCCGAGGAATAACGAAACAAGGGGTGTATAATAGCGCTAAGACAGTCCCAAAAGTTCAAAAGGTGCAGGCAAGTGCCTGTAAAGCGCCAGATAGAAAGAAATAAAAATCTGGAGAAAAGTTCTTTTACAGAATCGCGATAATATGTGGGGAACAAAGCAATAAGGAGCCGTCTAAATCTGTAAGTACACACCACAATAACTAATTTAAAATGGAGTGGATTGTTTAGGACGTGACTGACATATATGAGAGATTTGACATATATATATGACGTGACGGATGTGCCTACGGTGATCGATTTGATCGATAGATTTGATCTAGTTGTAGTCAGAGGTCAGAGTTGCACGTGTGTGATGTGCGCCGACGACAAGTTCGCCGGATTATATCACA
>BLSH010527132.1:1971624-1991048 GCA_018402905.1 Glandirana rugosa | reverse complement strand
CACACATTTTGCAGAACAGTGATATGGGTACTCTGGGCTTATTTATACTTTTTGGACATAGTTTGAAGATGATTTTAGAACAGTTCTATGGCCTCTAATGTTAATTAATACTTTTCAGACCCATTTTGAAGATGATCTCCATTTTTGCATTTTTATGTTTTTATTTTTTAAAAAATATTTAAAGTTATTTCCCTGTCCCCATTTCTTTGTAGGGCACTTGTCCCACCCTTACCCACATTTTCCTTCCTTTTGCAGACCTCTAGGACCTTCCTGGGCTTTTTTACAGCATTTTTAAGATTTTTCATTAAAATTACCAGAACACCGGACCCGAACCCGGACTTTTTTTGAAAAGTCCGGGTCCGGGTCCCGGACACCCCAAAGTTCGGTACGGACCCGAACTTTACAGTCCGGGTTCGCTCAACTCTAGTTAAAACTCAAATACATTAAACATACAGTAGATCAATTGACAAATACTAATGTACAAGACCTAATGCATTTCGGTACATATTGACCTTCATCAGAGGTATTTATCTTGTACAGAATAAGTCATATATTTCTGAAAAATAAAGAAAAGAAGGAGGAGGTATCATGCCTATATGAAAACTGAAAATTATCAGAGTGACTTTATGTAACCATACCTGTTAAACGTTGTCCAAAAAAATGTGTTCAAATTAAACAGGATTGTGGATAGAGGGCTGCCCCCTAAAACCTGCCTTCCAAAACCAGATCAGCTGTTTCCCTCCAAACAAGAGCTCCAGGTACCGCCACTAGGGAGATGAACGGCCGAGATATGCTGAAGTAATATTAAAGTATCCAGTTAGATCTATGTAAACATATTCCCAATGGAGTACTCTTACAAAGCCAGGTAAAAAAGGTAAAAAGTGTAAATATCTCACTTAGCCACTAGGGGGTGCCGTAACCAGATCCCAAAAGGCCAGTGGGTACAGCATAGGATATGAAGCACTTTTAACCCCTTGCTGACACAACACTAGAAAAAGATAAAAAACAAGTTCATCAAATCACTAGAGTAACTGAAGCAGAAACATAAAAAAAGTATAACATGGAGCAATGCGGTATAAGTTTACCTTGCTTAAAGAAGATAGGCTCGTTACTGATTGGCCAAGTTTTTGCCTTGCAGCGCTTTTGCTGTTCATATATTTATCTCTGGGGGGAAGCCTTTATATATCTCCTCTAGAGACAATATACAAGGTCCTTTTGTGACGCTATATTTATATATATTTTTTATACAGCCTAATCAGACTACTAATATACTTGGCCAATCAATAACAAGCCTATCTTCTTTAAGCAAGGTAAACTTATACCGCATTACTCAAGGTTATACTTTTTCATGTTTCTGCTTCAGTTACTCTAGTGATTTGATGAACTTGTTTTTTATCTTTTTCTAGTGTTGTGTCAGCAAGCCTATCCCTTTCCCTTTTTAAGGGGTTAAAAGTGCTTCATATCCTATGCTGTACCCACTGGCCTTTTGGGATCTGGTTACGGCACCCCCTAGTGGCTAAGTGAGATATTTACACTTTTTACCTTTTTTACTGGCTTTGTAAGAGTACTCCATTGGGAATATGTTTACATAGATCTAACTGGATACTTTAATATTACTTCAGCGTATCTCGGCCGTTAATCTCCCTAGTGGCGGTACCTGGAGCTCTTGTTTGGAGGGAAACAGCTGATCTGGTTTTGGAAGGCAGGGTTCAGGGGGCAGCCCTCTAGCCACAATCCTGTTTAATTTGAACACATTTTTTTGGACAACTTTTAAACAGGTATGGTTGCATAAAGTCACTCTGATAATTTTCAGTTTTCATATAGGCATGATACCTTATCTTTCTTTTCTTTATTTTTCAGAAATATATGACTTATTCTGTACAAGATAAAATACCTCTGATGAAAATCAATATGTACCGAAATGCATTAGGTCTTGTACATTAGTATTTGTCAATTGATCTACTGTATGTTTAACTTCCTCCCGCCCGCGCCATAGCCGAATGACGGCTACAGCGCGGCTCAAATGCCGGGAGGACGTCAATAGACGTCCTCCCATTTGGCTTGTGCTGGGCGCGCTCCCGCGGGCGTGAGCGGCACGTGCACACGCCGCTCGCGCCCGCGGGAGCGTGCCCGCGGGTCGGGCGGACCCGATGTCCGCCGGAGACCCGCGATCTCCTTTCAGAGAGGAGGAACGGGGAACCGCCGAAGTAAACACGGCGGTTCCCCGTTCTGTGAATGGGACATAACAGATCTACTGATCCCTGTCACTGGGATCAGTTAGATCTGTTATGTCCCGACCAGCCCCGCCCCCCCACAGTTAGAACACACCCAGGGAACATTGTTAACCCCTTCACTGCCCCCTGCTGGTTAACCCCTTCACTGCCAATGACATTTATACAGTAATCAGTGGACATTTAAATTTCTGATCGCTGTATAAATGTCATTGGTCCCAAAAATGTGTCAAAAACGTCCGACATATCCGCCCTGATATCGCAGTCCCGATAAAAATTGCAGATCGCCGCCATTACCAGTAAAAAAAAAATAAATAAATAAAAACGCCATAAATCAATGTCCATAGTTTGTAGGCGCTATAACTTTTGCGCAACCCAATCAATATACACCGATTGCAATTTTTTTTACCAAAAATATGTAGAAGAATATAAATCGGTCAAAACTGATGAATAAATTTGTTTTTTTATTTTTTATTTTTGGATATTTATTATAGCAAAAAGTAAAAAATATTGTTTTTTTTTCAAAATTGTCGCTCTTTTTTTGTTTATAGCGGCGATCAGAAATGACACAGAGGTGATCAAATACCACCAAAAGAAAGCTCTATTTGTGGGAAAAAAAGGACGCAAATTTTGTTTGGGTACAACTTCGCACGACCGCGCAATTGTCATTCAAAGAGCGACAGCGCTGAAAACTGAAAATTGGTTCGGGCAGGAGGGGGGTTTAAGTGCCCAGTAAGGAAGTGGTTAATGTATTTGAGTTTTAACATTATTTCTAATTAATCTTATCTCAATTTTGTACTCCATAAAATATATAACTTTTTATAAATACTTTTTTTTTGTGCCTTAAAAATCCCAACCTGAGGGTTTCCTAAAAACAATTTGATTAATTAGGGATGATGGCATGCAGATAGCTACTACATAGGAGTTCTGCTTTACTAATTTGAATGCCATTCAGGTCTAACTTTGGCACTGAATATCAGATTCTTGGTGTCGTATTTATCTATACATTTTGTAACAAGAACGGCTTACCACCAGAAAAGGGTAATTGGACACTTAGCTGCTGACGGCAACCCCTCTCTCTAAGCTCTCTATAAACCTCTTAAATTTGTAACTTCTACTAATCACTTACAAGAACCCGGATATGTACAACGTACAATCTACTCATAACTTGCTTACAAAATGGGAGCGATTTACAGTTAGGCACAAATAATCTAGCAAAGTGGACAACACATTCACTCACTCATAACCTTTCTTTGGAGAAAGAGAATCTTATGAATAGTTATGAGAGTTCACAAAGCTAATCCAGAGAGCGGCCCATTAGACACTGGCATCAGTGACCTGGATCTTAGTCACTGGATCCTAGAAGAATATCTTAAATGATAAATAGTCACCAACGTGCCCACTAGAGGGCTCTACAGCATAGTTATATTATAGAATATTCATTGATGTTAAATGTTAACAAACCTGTTCATGTTTACTCACCTGATCACAGTTTATACTCGTGGGGGCTGTCCTGTCTTGCGGAGATATATAAAACTACCTGAGACATGAGGACGATATCTCCTCTCTCTCTCTCTCTCTCCGGCATACCGGATATTAATGATCACCTTCTTCTCTGCCGGATAGGACAGCCAGACACTTGACTGTTCAAATATTTTCTTTTATTAACTATTATTATGCCTACTGATGTTAGATGTGGAGCCGAGGCACCACCCTCGGCGGGCCAGATCCATCCAAGAACATAGACACATTTATTTCTTCAATAAGCAATAGATCTGTCGTTTGCTACCTCCCACTACCCCCGCAAAGAATTCCTTTATAGGTTATTAACAGTCTATATCAGGGATATGCAATTAGCAGACCTCCAGCTGTTGAAAAACTACAAGTCCCATCATGCCTCTGCCTCTGGATGTCATGCTTGTGGCTGTCTGAGTCTTGCTATGCCTCATGGGATTTGTAGTTCTGCAACATCTGGAGGTCCGCTAATTGCATATCCCTGGTCTATATGGTAAATATTGTCATTTATTGCTGAGAGTTTAGATTTACCAGTATTAAATTTGACATCTAAAGAGTTTTTTCTTGCAGTTTCCTCTGAAGAAACCCTTTTCAACCCTTTATTCTCATTTTTTCTACTCTCCTTTTCTTCCTCACTTCTTATCCCCTATACCCTTCATTCACACAATCCCTCCTCCCCACCCAAAACAATAGACATTAAAGAAATCTGAAATGTCCTACTCGGAATTAGGCAATTCCCCCACAATCATCTTGCATAATACTAAAGGCCTAAATATCCCAGAGAAAAGATCTGCCCTATTGGCCGAACTCACCAGAGCTAAACCAAAAAAGTGTTATTACAAGAAACCCATTTTAAAAAGGATAAAATTCAGAAACTTACTAATAAGTATATCACGAAAGCGTTTTACGCTTCAAACCTCTTAGCAAAAACCAAAGGAGTTGCCACACTTAGAAGCAAAAATTCTAACTTTGAAGGTACTAGAACAGCTAGCAGATACAGAAGGTTGATATCTATTCTTGAAAGGGCAACTAAACGGTCAAACCATGACAACAGCTAATGTGTATTTCCCTAACAAATCACACTCATCCTTCTGCCAGACATTAATAAATGATCTTAAAGGCTTTGCTGCAGGTATGGTAATATTAGACTTCAAATACTCCCCTAAACCCATTACAAGATACATCTAACGGTCAGACTTACATTGCATATAAAGTAATGAAACAAATAAAAAAATAGCTTCACTCCCTTTCACTCATAGATACCTGGAGGCTATTGGACCCCTCAGGGAAGGATTTTACATTTTTCTCCATACCTCATGAAAAATATTCCAGAATAGACTACATATTTATGACACAAAGAGATCTCAACTTATTCACAGATGCCAAGATAGGATTCCAAGCCATTTCTGATCATGCCCCAAATAGCTATCACACTAACAACGCAAAACCCAGGCCTCAAACCTTGCTCTTGGAGATTAAATCCATCTTTACTACTTAAGCCAGCGATTCTAGAAGACATTACAACGGCACTCAAAAATTATTTTGCTTCTAACTGTAGTGATGAAACTACACCTCTCATCACCTGGGAGGCACACAAATGTGTGATCAGAGGGGAATTCATAAAATGGGGTTCCAGACTTAAAAAGGAGCATGAAAAAAGAATTTCCCACCTTGTATCTACCATCTCAAGACTGGAGTCTCTCCACAAACAATCCCTATCAATTTCCACGGCCTCAGAACTTCTGGAGGCAAGGAAAGAACTACAACTTATTATAGAAAACAGAATGAGACAAATCTTGTTTAGAGTTGATCGAACCTCTGGAAGTCTGGGTTCGGCAGGTTCGGCCGAACTTCGGGACAAAGTCCGGGTTCGGGACCAGACTTGACTCGAACTTTGTCCCGAACCCCATTGAAATCAATGGGGACCCGAACCATTAGGCACAAAAATGGCTGTAACAAAGTCCTGGCATGTCCTAGAGGTCTGAAAAAGGAAGGAAAATGGGGGTAAGGGTCGGACAAGTGCCCTACAAAGAAATGGGGATAGGGAAATAACTTAAAATAATTTTTAACCTAAAATCACATAAAAAAAAAATCAAAAAAATGGAGGTGGATGTGGAGTTGGAGGTTGAGGAGGCGGTGAAAGTGGCCGTGGAGGAGGAGGAGGTAGCCAACACGTTTTTTTTTTTTGTGCAAGAAATGCACCACTGGCCGCAAATGTAGTTTTTGGATTTTTTTTTTTTTTTTTGAAACCAGCAATCTAGATGCACTTTTTATTTTTGTGCAAGAAACAATAATCTGTCCCTTTAAGCAACAGTAGGAACCTCTCCCTATAGAACTTGGAGATGATTTTAGATTCTAAAATCATCTCCAAGTTGTACAGGGAAAGGTTCCAGCTGTTGCTTTAAGGGAAAGATTATTGTTCTAAAATCATCTCCAAGTTGTATAGGCAAAGTTTCTTGCAGCCGCATAGAAGCCATATTATTGTTCTTCCAGCCGCATAGAAGCCATATTATTGTTCTTCCAGCCGCATAGAGAGCCATATTATTGTTCTAAATTTTAGAACAATATTATGGCTCTATGCGGCTGCAAGAAACTTTGCCTATACAACTTGGAGATGATTTTAAAACAATAATCTTTCCCTTAAAGCAACAGCTGGAACCTTTCCCTATAGAACTTGGAGATGATTTTAGAACAATAATCTTTTCCTTAAAGCAACAGACTCTACCTAGTCCAGTCAGATCGTTCTGTGCAGCAGGATGAGGTCTGCAATCTGTCCCTCAAAGCAGCAGTACTAGTATCTCTACCTAGTCTACAATCAGATTGTTCAGTAATGCCGGATGAGATGTTCTATAATATCTGCAATCTGTCCCTCACAGAGTCAGCAGCATCCTCTCCCTAAACTATTCTGAGAGCATATGACATGCAGCACGGTGACTCCAGCCCCATATAGAGGCTGGGTCACATGATGCACTGGCCAATCACAGCCATGCCATTAGTAGGCATGGCTGTGATGGCTTCTAAGGGCAAACCAGTGAAACACTTGTTGATTGGCTGCCCTTGGCAGCTATTCCACACGTGGAATAAAATACCAGAACCACGGCCCGAACCCGGACTTTTTTTTTTAAAAGTCCGGGTTCGGGTCTGGGTCCCAGACACCCCAAAGTTCGGTACGGACCCAAACTTTACAGTCCGGGTTCGCTCAACTCTACTCTTGTTCTTCAAGAAGAAGTTATACTATGAGCATGGAAACAAGAGTGGGAAATTCCTGGCCAGGGCCTTAAAAGACTCAAAAATACTGGAAAACATACACTCGATATGCTCAAGTAAAGGAACCTAGAACACAAGACTGATAAAATTGCAACCCAATTTCATGATTACTACTCAAATCTATATAATTTACCTAGACCTCACAAACCACGAAGTCTAGTAGGAGATAGACAACATATTATTTCAGAGTTCCTACAAAAAACGAATTACCTGTGCTACCAGAGGAAGATGTCAAAAATTTAGAAAAGCCCATACAAGAGTCAGAACTAATCCAAGCTATAAAAAGGGCTAAAACCAGGCAAGAGCCCAGGACCGGATGGTCTAACAGCCCAATACTATAAACTTTTT
Source organism: Glandirana rugosa (assembly GCA_018402905.1). Taxonomy (NCBI): domain Eukaryota; kingdom Metazoa; phylum Chordata; class Amphibia; order Anura; family Ranidae; genus Glandirana; species Glandirana rugosa. The sequence continues at coordinate 1,983,687 of BLSH010527132.1, read as the reverse complement.
CTAATAAGGGTTTCTTAATGATGTCCAGGAAATTTGAATTCACTACACAAGAATCAAAACATCCCAGAGTCATTCCTACAAGCGCACATAACGGTTATACCGAAACCCAAAGACTCCAATGAGTGTGCTAACTATAGACCGATCTCCCTATTAAATATTGACATCAAACTTTTAGCAAAAATTTTAGCCTTAAGGCCCCTTTCACACATACGGGCTGTTTGTCCGTTTTTCATGCATCCGTTGACGGATGAAAAACGGACATCAATGCAACTCTATGGAAAAACGGATGACAACTGATGATCATTCATTTGCATCCGTTTCTGTCAACGTCCGTTTTTTTGAATGGATGAAAGTCCTATTTTTCATCTGTCAAAAAAAATGGATCGGACGAAAAAACGGATGTAAAAAAAAAAAAAACTGATGAAAAACTGATGACCACAGATTAAAAAAACGGATGAAAAACGGATGAATACTTCATGATGAATGGTCCCGTATGTGTGAAAGGACCCTAAGACTCAGACTCCCTCTTATGCAAAATCATTGGCCCAGAACAGGTTGGCTTTATGCCAGGTAGAGAGTCAAGAGATAACATAGTGAAGGCACTAAATCTTATACATATTGCACATTCTGACGGACTAGAGGGCCTTCTCCTGTCTACGGACGTGGAGAAGGCCTTCGACAGAGTCAGTTGGGACTATATGTTTGCAACATGCAATCACATTGGATTGCAAAATAGAATGATGTCCTGGATCTCTGCCTTGTACCAATCACCTTCAGCACAGATAAAAATCAACGGCACCTTATCTGATCCTATAAAAATCAAGAACGGTACAAGACAAGGGTGTCCACTTTCGCCTTTGATGTTCATTATATCTCTAGAACCCTGTATAAGAATAATAAACCAAAACAAATCTATACACAGTTTCACAGTGTCAGATAGGGAACAAAAAATAGCTGCCTATGCAGATATGCTCTTCTTTTTAACACAACCCCACACATCAATCCCAAACCTAGTGGAAGAATTCAATAATTTCAGATACATTTCAAATCTTAAAATAAATAACAACAAGTCAGATGCCTTAAATGTTTCCCTACCGCAAAATAAACTTGACACAAGGAATATGCCCCTTTAAGTGGGAATCAACTAAACTCAACTCAAATATCTAGGGATTTGGCTCATCCCAAATTTAAAGGACATCTACCACCAAAATTACACACCCCTCCTCTTGAAAACTACCTCAGATCTTAAAAAATGGAATGAGGGAAAATTTTCATGGTTTGGCAGGGCAGCCATTATTAAAATGGTAATTTTACCCCGATTACTTTATTGCATGAATGCCCTTCCAATGAAACTTCCGCACAGTTTCTTCCAAAAATTACAGAATATACAAAAAGAGATTTGTTTGGGCCCTTAAGAAACCAAGAACCAAATTTCTCATAATGACAAGCTCCAAAGAGTGTGGAGGCATGAATCTCCCTGACTTCAAAAGATACCATATGACCACCCACATAACCAGAATAATTGATTGGCATTGCCACTGCCCAAATAAGGATTGGATAACCTTAGAAGAATATTCTTCTTTATCCCTAAAATTTCTTCCCTGGACCAATTTCTCTAAACTGCCAGCAGGAATCAAATCACACCCTCTTGTTGGCAATACCTTACATATTTTACAAACAGCAGCAAAGAAATATAAACTGGCTACAATCCCAGGTCCACTGACAAGACTATCGGACAAGCCGGATTTTCACCCAGGCATAGGAAATAAAATTATTAATGAAAACTACCTCCAATACCCCTCTGCTGGCCACTCAGTGTATAAAAAACAATATCATCATAACTAAAGATGACTTGCAACAAATTTGTGGGCAGAACACTTTTCCCCACTGACTAGATCTACAAATCCGTAGCTTCTTAAATGCATGCAAGTGTAAACAGGCTTACTCCCAAAAGTTAACCCAACTACAGCAAAAATGCATGAACGAGGTGGGAATAAATAAATCCACTTCTTTAGCACACTCTTGGCTACAAGCAGCGACTAATGAAAGAAATAATAACTTCAAAGAAAAATGTAAAAGAGCATTGAAAGTAAACCTCTCTGATCGTCAGTGTGTACTAGCACATAAATGTTCAATAAGCCATAAACTCCAAGAGACCTCTTAAAAAGTTCTGACCCATTGGTATAACACACCAGATAAATTACACAATTGGTGCCAACAAACATCCAATCTGTGCTGGAGATGTAAAAAAGAAAACGGGAACTTTAATCCATATCTGGTGGCACTGCACTCTGATCAGGGCATTCTGGGGAAAAGTAAAAGAACTAACCAAGCAAATCACAGATACCAATTTAGAACTAGATGCTCCCTTCTGTCTCCTTAACATTTCCAAATATTGGATGAAGCAATACAAAAACTCACTAACAAGACATTTAATTAATGCAGCCAAAGTACTAATCCGTAGAGGCTGGAATTCCATCTACCCTCCTACTAGTAAAGATTGGCTATCAGAAGTTCATCTTTACCACGCAATGGAAGAGACCAGAGCCATAGCCCACGATAATTTAGTCCAATATCATAAGACTTGGAATCCCTGGCTTGCCTTTAGAAACACATTCTGAACATTTGAAATAACCAGACCCCTCCGTTCAAATTCACTGGACTCCCAGAACAATAGAGATACCCCTCTCTCCCAATCTCCACCCTTGGCCCCTCTCCCACTCCTCCCTCTCTTTTCCTCTTTCTTCTGTTCTTCTTCTTTCCTTCTCTTATTTCACTTCTGACAAGTCCAAATTTTTAAAAAATTATATTTCTTATCTCATCTCTCATCTGTATTGGTTCCGATAATATATATATATATATATATATATATATATATTTTCATTCAATACTAGTCATGTTAATATACAACTTGACTAAACATTACTTATATTACACAGAACTTTGTCTCAGCTATCTGACTGCACTCAGATATGTTATTTCTGATTGTACATGCTTAAAAAATCTAAACAAACATATTGTGAGAAAAAAAGTCCTGGCAGAACAGAGAACCCATCATATCTAGTGTCTCTTGCGGCGGTAATCCCTACAATATTACAGATGAATGAATAGAAGTCTGTACAGAGGCTTTCTATTCATTCACAAACTGAAAAACATAGTAAAACACAGTTTACTATGCTTCAGCGATGAATAAACACATTAGCGATTGGTACCGATTGCTCACACACACTGTGTTCATGCAGGAAGGGGCTAGGCTGGTAAACATGACATGTTTACCATGCCCCTTCCTCCCACTCTCTCCATCCTGACACTAGTATCCCAACCCAGCAGCAGCTACAGCTGGTGGGAGTGATGCCAGCCAGCAGTGCTTATGGGATGGGGTGCCAGGGGATCAGGGAGGTGGAGAGAAGAACAAGGGGGTGGAGCAACGGGGGGGTTCTGACAATTCAATCCCCCTGTGGCTCCCCGGTAGCAGGTGGGGGGTGAGAATAGGAGAAGCCAGCAGCTGTAGGGAAGCCACATGGGATTAATGCTGTTGTGGTGGAGATTGACTGGATTACTTCCAGTGTGCAGTGTATGACAGGGCATGGTGGGCCCCCCTTCCCTTGGGGCCCATGTGCTCCGCACACACTTGCCACTGAATATGAGACGGTTTTTACAGACCATACACATCCTCACCTAATATTTTGGAGGGATCTCTACAGTGATGCAGATATACTGTAATGCTGATTTTTTTTTAATAAAGCTGCCTGGTTTGAGTCCTATTAACATACATAGGGGCCTAATGAAAGTGTTGAAAGTGACAGTGCTCCGCTAGAGGGCTTTGTTTTAAGGTAAGTATTTCATAATATGCTAGTATGCAATGCATACTAACACATTATGGCATTATTTTGCAAGGGAGAGTTTTATTTTATTGCAGCGGTTGACTACTGCCTTAAAAAACTAATAAATACTGAGAACATACTCCCTAAAATCTTTGAGGTGTTTGTTTGTGAATATATTATACTGAAATGTTGGTTTCCATAGTTGCAAATGACTGTGGGGGGAAGGGTGGGAGGGGTCATACTTAAATTGGGGCTTGATTGCAAATAAATGAATACTGGTAATATACTCAGTACAGTTCTTTGGGTGCTTTTTCTGGGTATAAATTACAATTCCTTGCCTATTAGGAAAATTGCCAGAATTTTCTTTTTAAAAGATTCACTCCTTATTGGCTTCAGTGGGGTTTGGATTAAAGTTCACAATTTCTGGGGTGTACATTTCTATTTGACCTTATTGCATCTGTTCATATGTCATCTGTCACATATAGGTTAAACAACATTAAGCAGCAAAACATATACTTTCTAGTGGGAGTCCATGTTGAAGATAAGATGCTTCTTAGAAAGCTCTTGCCGTCAAAGATATAAATGGTACACACTAATCCATGACATTACTGTACAGTTGCAACTTTTAAAACAAGCCAAAGAGAACTCAATAACCAACTGGAGGAAATGGTGAAACTTTTTTTTTTTATTTTGTTTTCATATTTCTGCTTATATAATGTGAATGCAAAATAAAGTTTGGTCAACTGAAAGACCAAAACATTCATGTGCTCACCCTGTGAAGCAACCACTAAACCAGTTCACACGCTCCACCTGGCAAATGACTATACATACTGTTGCTTGCTAGATGTCTGGCAGCTGCTTGAATTGGAAGCCAGGTTGCCATTTGAACTAGGGGCATTAGTAACTTCCACAGATAATCCACTCTGGGACCAGCATTCAGAGGATGCCTTGATTTTACCTAGACAGTTCACCTGCTCTTCTGTGTTAATACTAGGCCAGTTGCTACTTTCAGAGGTTTTTTTGTAAACTGGCAGCTCTGTTTCTTGGTCACTTGCTGTAGGATTATGGCAAGATTGATGAGGATGAAGATGATTGATTGGGTGTGTGTTTGTGAAGCCCTTAGTAGTATGGCAAGGAACTCTAGTATTAACAGTATTATTAAACTGTTTGCAGCCAAGATGAAGAAGTTCCAGCAAATTCAAAAGCAAAGAGATAAGGGACACCACCAGCATAAAGATGATGAAAATAGTTTTTTCCATAGGTCGAGAGACAAAACAGTCTACCTTGTGGGGACAAGGTGTCCTAGTACACACAAATACTGGAGGCATCACAAAACCATAGAGGTACCACTGACCAAAAACAAATCCAGCTTCGAAGATGCTTTTGAAGACCACACTGGTTGTGTAGGTACACATTAATGCTCCTTGAATCTTAACCTTCTTAGGCGATTCATTTTTACTGTCACTGTTCACTTTTGATTCTATGGCTTCAACGGTCTTCGCTTCATTGTTCCGAAGTTTCAGCTTCTCCTCTCTCCTAGACAAGTAAATCACATGACCAAGGTAGACCAAGGTTGGGGTGCTGACAAAAAGGAACTGCAGAACCCAATATCTTACATGCGAGATCGGGAATGCCTTATCATAACAGACATTGGTACATCCTGGCTGTTGTGTATTGCAGATGAAATCAGACTGTTCATCTCCCCAAACGGAGTCTCCTGCCAAGCTGAGGATTAGAATTCTAAAGATGAAGAGCACAGTCAACCAGACCTTTCCAATGAGGGTAGAATGTTCCTGGACTTCATCAAGCAATATTTTAAGTAGATCCCATCCTGCCATTTTTTACTGGAAAAAAAAATATCAGATGTATCAGTTTGAGATTATAGTTGTAAATAGGATTATATATAAAACAATTATTCTTGGTCATATTGGGCTCATTCATTATACAGAGTTTATAAAACCTGGAGCAGAAGGTAAAAGTAGGGTTGTTGTAAAGAATGCAGTGTAAGATTGACCATCGAAGTACTGTTCACAGAACAGTTTTACATTTTATATGCACCAGTTTTTATTGACTCAATAAAACAAATATACATAACATTAACTGTAACCACTAAAAACAAAAATATGGATTGCATTTAATTGCAGATGTTCTAGCATTTAATATGTCACATATGATTACATTTTTAAATTAATATACAACTTTTTAAACATTTTTTTTTGTCTAGAGGCCTAAGATGTAGATGGTACCAGTAACCATTAAAAGGCACTTGGCTAGGGGAAGACTCAAGGTTAATGGCACTTTATCAGACATAGTACACATTCAGAATGGCACCAGGCAGGGTTGTCCCCTGTCACCCTTACTGTTCATCTTGACCCTGGAGCCATTCATAAGAATGGTTAACAACAACCCTGACATCAAAGGCTTCAAAGTCCGTACAACAACCTATAAAGTAGCGGCCTACGCAGATGACCTGCTCTTCTTCATCATTAACCCACACATCTCCATTCCAAACCTAACCGCAGAATTCCAAAAATATGGCCAAATATCGAACATGAAGATCAATTATGACAAATCAGAAGCCATGAATTTAACTATCCCCGCCAATACACTGACATTAATCCAAAACACCTCCCCATTCAAGTGGCAGACGTCATCACTTAAATACCTTGGAGTGCATCTCACCCCCACCATCACTAATATCTACACAGCAAACCACAAACCGCTATTAGCAACCATAAAACGAGACCTGAAGCAGTGGGCTTCACAACCATTCTCGTGGTTTGGTAGGGCGGCGATCACAAAAATGACCATACTCCCGAAAATTCTATACTACTTTCACACCTTGCCCATTAAATTGCCCCAAATATTTTTAAAGCAACTTAATCACATATTAAGATCTTTCATTTGGGCAGGGCGCAAACCGAGACTTAGCCTCACCCAACTCGCAAAAACAAAACCTAGCGGGGGAATAGGACTGCCCAACTTCAGACTTTACTATTACGCCACACATCTAGCAAAAATAGCTGACTGGAACTGCCACAAAGAAAATAAAGACTGGGTTAATCCAGAAAATGAACTTTCACCACTACCCCCACAATTCCTGCCTTGGACACAGTTACGAGCACTCCCAAATAACATTAAACACAATCCCCTGTGGGGGGCTTCACTTGACATCGCACAAAAGGCCTTTAAGGACCTCAAAATATCGTCAGTGCCGGGACCACTAACGCCAATACGAGCAAACCCGGATTTCCCACCAGGTATGGCTCCTGATCACTTCCCATTGGTGGATGGGAAAACTCCCCTACTTGTGACACATTGTATCGCCAACAACAAAATCAAAACATATGACAACATCGCCACACAATACGACTCTGAGCATCCTATCCCCTTCTGGTCATACCGTCAGCTACATAACTTCCTCTTGAGGATAAAACAACCCCAACTTACACAGAGCCCTCTCACCATATGAAGCTATCTGCCTCACTGGGGAACCAATAAGAAAGATGACCTCATTGATTTATACATGGCTTTTAGAAACCGAAAGCCACAACCCCACGTCTGCACAAAAAGCTTGGGAAAAAGAACTAGGAACCAAATTCACAGAGGCGCAATGGCAAAGAGCGAATATCTTTGCACACAAGTGCTCAATTAGCACAAGGATTCAAGAGATGTCCTACAAAACTACTGACCCACTGGTACGCCTCACCCTCCAAACTTAAAAAGTGGTATTCAGGAACTTCAGATACGTGCTGGAGATGCGGTCAAGCTACAGGCACAATGCTACACATATGGTGGGAGTGTTCTATAATCAAACCCTATTGGGACAAAGTCAAAGAACTCATAACTCACATTACAGACAACACCATAAGTCTAGATTCAGCCTGCTGCCTGTTACACATCTCTAACAGCACCATCAAAAAATATAAAACGCTCTTTGACTAGACACCTCCTCAACGCCGCTAAATTGCTGGTGCCCAGACATTGGAAATCAGGCCGTGCACCGACAATTGGCGAATGGCTCAAGGACGTAGACACGATCTACCTACTCGAGGAAACCACCACCATAGTCCAAGAGTCCTTTGAGAAATTCCACAACCTATGGTCCCTCTGGACCATCTTCCGTTACTCGGACAGATACTCTCAATTAACGAGTGGGTACACACACCCTCCCACTCTCCCTTGAAACAACCTTCCATGAGCAATAAACCCCCGAGACCCAGCCCAACACTATAGGGAATGCCGGCCAGCACCCCGCCCTGGAAATTTCCAGGTTCAAATAAACACAGGAAAACACACACACACATTCACAGGCCCACGAACATTGGCGCCCAGCTTAAAACAACACATGCACAACAACTAACACACCATATAGCTCAATACCAAAACTCTATGTCCTACAAAAGGTAGTCTACACACCCAGTAGACAATGTGGAGGTAAAATGAAAAGAGCCTGTGGAGGGGAGGGGGATGGGGCTTCCCCGGAACCCTAGGGAGTGACACAGTTAGATCCCAACTGGGGTGTCTGAGAATCGGGGGGTACCTACCCCTTCCACCCCAAACTGACAACATACTACTCTACATGTACAGCAATGAAAAGGTGAAAAAAGTTAACTAACTGAATGGCAATAGATAAGTCATGTACTACACCCTAACACAGTGATTAGCGGCTATGTACACTTTAACGTAATGTTTGACTGCCTTATCTGTACATCTATTTCATGATTATAACATCTTATGTCATCTGTATGTTCGATGCAATACTTTAATAAACTTTATTGTTGAAAAAAAAAAAAAGGCACTTGGCTTGCTTGAGATATTTATCTTAACCCTTGCTCTGGTGCTGCCCTTTTCTCTCTGAAGATCTGGTCTCTGCATCATCACATACAATGTAGGGCTATCAACCCTGGAGGAGGCTGGAATGGGACTGAGGCCATGAACAGAAGCCCTGCTGGCTAAGCTTACTGGGGCATGAAATATGGTATTACCCCTAATTTCAGCAAAGTTAGACATAATGGAGCATTTAATCCTTACAGTGTGGACAGGCTTTAAAAAATACTGGCTAGAGTTAGGCTTTAAGTAAAATGATTGAAGGCTGACAGTGAAACGTTTGAGACCATAGCTTTGCTTGATGCATATTTACCCAGCGTGCACCAACGCTCATGTATGATGGGAACAGGGTAAACAATTGCAAATTAAAAATAAAATTAAAAATACAAAAATTTCCATGTGCCCTTGCATGGACCTGCTTTGAGCTATGCGAATCAACACAATTCAACGGACAAACTGAACAAGCCCTTAATGCTAATCAGATTTCCTAATATGCAGATAGCCCATAGACAGAGAATGTAAAAGCTTGCATCAAAATTGCTTGCAGGTAAACTTAAAAAATAAGAACTGCACAATTACTGAAAATACAGTACACTTTCCCTTCAAGCTGGCAACATAAACATATACACTGCCATAAGTCAAGTCATGTAGTTATCACTGCATATGACTATTTTGAGCAAGAACGAATAATTAATGCAAGGTATTGACTGAATATCACAGCACAGTCTGGAGTGCTGGAAGACTCACTCTGCATTTTTATAGCAATTTTAACAAAGATTAAGTGGATCAAGGCAGCATACCACAAACACCACAAATAGTTTCAACTTATGTAGAGGAAAGTTTGTAGGTTGCCTTGATCTACTTGCTTTTGTGGTCAATCTAGTTGAAAGTGGTTAACATTTCTAGAAAACATGTAAATGGCTAGTGTCAGTGTTTAAAGCGGTATTAAACCCAAAAACATCATTTTTTGAATTGGAGCTTACCAATTCTTAGATTTGGTGACGATTAGTTTTTTGGTCTTTTCCATTATTTTCACCTGGTGATCCACACTGCAAGTCTGTTATTTTTCAACATACTTTAAACAGACCAAGTTGCAATTTTGCATTGCAAGACTGCACTGCTGAATGGCACCATTAAATTCAATGGGCGACTATGGCAGGCGGTGCCGCCTGTGAAACTCTGCAGCCTTCGTTTAAAAGGCCATGGCCGCAAAGCAAAGTGTCATAGCCGTGGCAGGTGTACAGACTTGTCTGGCTGTATTGTTAGGATTTGGATGGGCAGTAAAACTGCCTGGCTGTCCGTGTGACAATGCCCTTTGACAAGAAGTGTGCTACTGGCTGGATCGCCAGGTGAAATAAAGGGAAAAAGACTAAGAAAAAAAAAAAAAAGATAAACAAATGCAACCACAACATCTAAAGGATTGGTAAGCTGAAACATTATATATATATATTTTTTGGGGTTTAATACTGCTTTAAGGGCTTATGCACACAGCATTTAAAATTGCCACTTTTACCGGCGTTTGGCATATTTTTTCAGCCTGTAAAAGCACCTCAGACATAGGCGTTTACAGGTATATTCAAAAATAAAATGTATTGACAGGCTGAAAAAAAAAAAAAAACAAAACAAAAAAAACCCACACACACCAAAAAAGTGTTTAGGCCATGTGTGCGTTTGGGCGTTTATAGATTTCCAAAGGTATTTTGATTAGTAAAATGACCATCCAGGAATTCCTGTCTTTACAGAAGTTCCCAGTGACCTTGCCCCCTCATGGTCTTCTGCTTTCTGGCTAGACTTCTGTGGCGTGCTGCTACTGTACTGGTCTGCAGTGGCGAAACACATCACCCAAACTCAGGTTATTGCTGCTGTGGAGATACACACTGAAGTGTGGGACCTTTCCCAACCCTGTGATTAGGGATGGGCCGAACGGACCCCTGTTCGGTTCGCACCGGAACTTTCGAACATTGCGAAAGTTTGGACCTGAATAGCGAACCCCATTAAAGTCAATGGGACCTGAACGTCAAAAATCAAAAAGTGCCCATTTTGAAGGCTTACATGCAAGTAATTGGGCATACAATGGTTATAGGGGCCCTGCCTTGGGGGTCATGTATCAATGAAAAAAAAAATTGTAAATAATTTTTAAATGAGCAGTGATTTTTTGATTTTTAAAGTGAAAGCATAAAAATGAAAAAATCCTTCCAGTATAATGCCGGGGGGGGGGGGGTTCCCTTAGTCTACCTGTAAAGTGGCAGATCTGTACCATGTCTAGAATGTGCAGCAGCAATAATTGCATTTATAAAGCCAAAAAAAAAAAATGATGACATTTTCCCTGCAATCTGCCTTTATTTGCTCAGCGACAGCTGTGGAGTCAGTGTGTATGATGAGGCCACAATGTAGTGCACCGGGAATAAAATTAGAGCTTTTTTGGATAAATTCTGGTGTCACTTTGACTTTGGATAGAAGTAATGGGTGCAGAAAAATTGGGCTTTGGGTGTCGGTGGTGCCTTCACACCATAACCCTATAGGAGGTGCTCTTCATGAAGGCAAGAATTGGCTTTGCTGTAAAAAAATTGCAATGAGCTGCACCTGTCAAACCGGTGCAGAAAAATTACTCTTTGGGTGTCGGTGGCGCCTTCCCACCTTAACCCTATAGAGGTGCTCTTGATGAATGCAAAAAAGATTGCAATGATATGCACCTGTCAGACAGGTGCTGAAAAATTGGTCTTTGGGTGTTAATTGTGCCAGTGAAACCTATACCAAAAACAATCTTCCAGTTGAAATGATTGAACACTCTTCAAAGCTAGGCAGCCTCAAAGTCCTGCAGAGATTCCACATCCCAAATCAGTTACATCAGCCTCAGGGGCTTCTAAGCTGGTAATCCAGGACTGATTGACTTTTATCAAAATGAAACGGTCCACGAGGTCTGTGGACTGACGCGTTCTATGATCAGTAATGAAACCTCCTGCAGTACTGAATGCCCTTTCTGAAAGCACGCTGGATGCAGGGCAGCCCAACAACTCAATAAAATACTGGGCAAGTTCTGGCCAGTGGTCTATTCTCATAACCCAGTAAGCCAGTGGACGGTCAACTGGAAAGCTCTCCATCTGTTTTGGCCGAAAGGTAATCGTCCACCATGTGATGCAGACGCTGCCGATGGGATATGGAAGCTGACAGCTCTGGGCGGCGAGGACTAAAAAAATTCCAAAATGCATCACTTGGGCCAGGGGTCATCAATTTAAGGGCCAGATTGAATGTATGTGAATGCATGGAGGGCCACGTTCACCTGCTAATAAATGAAGAGAATAATAATCCTGTGGACAAGGGGGCTAAAGAGGTGGCTGTGGACAGAGAATACAGAAGTGGCTGTGGACAGGGGGGGGGGCTACAGAGGTGGCTGTGGACAGGTGGGGCT
>BLSH010527132.1:1932288-1956948 GCA_018402905.1 Glandirana rugosa | reverse complement strand
AAAAAAAAAAAAAAAAAAAAAAAAAAAAAAAAAAAAATCGCAGATTGCCGCCATTATTAGTAAAAAATAAAAACCCCAAAAATGAATTCTCATCATCCGTAAACGCGACCACTTTTGCGCAAACCAATCAATAAACGCCGATTGCGATTTTTTTTATCGCAAATACGATGAAGAATATAAATCGGCCAAAAACGGTGAAAAAAAATGTTTTTTTATTTTTTTTTTGGATTTGTATTTTAGGAAAAAGTAAGAAATTTGGGTTTTTTTGCAAAATTGTTGCTCTTCTTTTGTTTATAGCGGCGATCAGAAATGACGCAGAGGTGATCAAATACCACCAAAAGAAAGCTCTATTTGTGGGAAAAAAAGGACGCAAATTTCGTTTGGGTACAACGTCGCACGACCGCGCAATTGTCAGTTAAAGCGACGCAGCGCCGAATCGCAAAAAGGGCTCCGGTCCTAAAGCTGGAAATCCTTCCGGGGCTGCAGCACCCCATATTGACAGAAAAACACAGAATTTACATTTTTGCAGATTTATTAAAAAAGAAAAACAGAAATATCACATGGTCCTAAGTATTCAGACCCTTTGCTCAGTATTTAGTAGGAGCACCCTTTTGATCTAATACAACCATGAGTCTTTTTGGGATAGATGCAACAAGTTTTTCACACCTGGATTTGGGGATCCTCTCCAGTCCTGTCAGGTTGGATGGTGAATGTTGGTGGACAGCCATTTTTAGGTCTCTCCAGAGATGCTCAATTGGGTTTAAGTCAGGGCTCTGGCTGGGCCATTCAAGAACAGTCACGGAGTTGTTGTGAAGCCACTCCTTCATTATTTTAGCTGTGTGCTTAGGGTCATTGTCTTGTTGGAAGGTAAACCTTCGGCCCAGTCTGAGGTCCTGAGCACTCTGGAGAAGGTTTTCGTCCAGGATATCCCTGCACTTGGCCGCATTCATCTTTCCCTCGATTGCAACCAGTCGTCCTGTCCCTGCAGCTGAAAAACAACCCCACAGCATGATGCTGCCACCACCATGCTTCACTGTTGGGACTGTATTGGACAGGTGATGAGCAGTGCCTGGTTTTCGCCACACATACTACTTAGTATTAAGGCCAAAAAGTTCTATCTTGGTCTCATCAGACCAGAAAATCTTATTTCTCACCATCTTGGAGTCCTTCAGGTGTTTTTTTTTAGCAAACTCCATGCAGGCTCTCATGTGTCTTGCACTGAGGAGAGGCTTTGTCACGTACCTGGTGGTGGAGTCTGACTTATGCAGTGGGCAACCTCTTACGACCCTGATTCCTGAACCCCTGGTAGTGTGGACAGGGAGCTCGGGAGTGCAGGGAGGCACGAGGGTCAGACTGGGTCACAGGTGGTGGTGTGCTGGTCTGTGAGGTGCTCGTGCAAGCTGAAGCGTGGTGGTGCAGGCCGGGTCGGTAACGGGCTGGCAGAGGGGTACAGATGGGTCAGGCTGAAGAGTAGTCGGGTGCAAGCAGAGTTCGTTAACTGGCTGGCAGCAAGGTGCAAGGGAGCAGGCAGAAGAGTGGTTGTGGAAGCCGGGGTCGGTGCAGGCGGAGATCAATAGATTCAAGGCAAGCCGGGTCACAGGAACAAACAATCAGGATCACAGGTTGCTACAGGAACACACAAACGCTGTAGAACGGACAGCACTTGCTACAGGAAGCAGGAAGTTTAAATAGAGCTGCTCATCCAGGAAATAGAGGAAACCACAATCAAATGCAATTAACCCTCAGCACAAATGCAATTGCACCCCCCCCCCCCCCCAAAGGAGCAGCCTCCAGATGCCCAAACGGGCTAGTTTAGCAGGGTTGTTCTCCTTGAAGGATCGGATGAGTTCATCAGCATGAAATGTTATCTGCAGGCTCCCAGGAGTTTTCTTCTGGGCCGTAGCCCTTCCACTTCACTAAGTACTGAACCGTGTTACCCCTCTTCCGGCAATCTAGGATAGCCTCCAGTTCGAATTCCTCTTCGCTGTCTACTAGGATTGGGGCTGGTGGAGCTGTCCTCTGTCCCGGGAAGGGGTCTTTGAGTAGCGTGACATGGAATACAGGATGGACTCGCATGGACGGAGGAAGGACCAGCTCGTATGCCACCTGGCTGATCCTTTTTTTCACAGGGAACGGTCCCATAAACCTTGGTCCTAATTTCTTGGAGGGGCAGGAAAGTATTACGTTTTTGGTCGCTAGCCAAACTCAGTCACCTGGTTGCAGGTCCAATCCCCCCCGCTTCCCCTTGCCAAATGCCTTCTTGTTGAGCTCCTGGGTCCGGGAAAGTGTCTCCTGTAGCAATTGACTATTCCTTACAAGGAATTCTGTGATGCTTTGGGCCGCTGGCACCGAACTTTCTGGACTCACACTGGGTAGGAAGGTAGGATGGTAGCCAAAATTCGCCCAAAACTGAGATTGTTTCGTGGCTGAAAGCACCGTGTTGTAGGCGAATTCGGCTACCTGAAGCAGCGAGAACCAATCGTCCTGGGAGAAAGAAGAAGAACAACGGAGGTACTGCTCCAGGGTTTGATTCGTTCGTTCCGTCTGTGGGTGATAAGCAGACGAAAACGATAGTTCAATCCCCAAACCCGAGCATATGGCCTTCCAGACTCGGGACGTGAATTGTACTCCACGATCAGAGACTAGATTGGTGGGGACTCCATGAAGACGGACAATCTCCTTGATGAAGGCTCTTGCCGTTTCTGTAGCAGACGGGATACCCTTCATGGGTATAAAATGGGCCATTTTTGAGAGGCGGTCCATGACCACAAAGATGGAATTGAAGCCGACTGAAGGAGGCAATTCGACTATAAAGTCCATGGATATGTGGGACCATGGGCGTCCAGGAATGGGAAGTGGGTTTAGTAAACCCCAGGCCTTGGCTCTGCTTGTCTTGTTGCGGGCGCAGACTGGACAGGCGCTGACGTATTTTTTACAGTCCACGTCAGCAGAGGGCCACCAAAAGGACCGAGACACTAACTCATGTGTGTCTTGCGACTACCAAAGTGGCCTGCCAATTGATGGTCATGGCACAGTTCGAGGATAGTCAGGCGTAGTTCCTTGGGTATGAAGACCCTGTCACGATACCACCACAGTCCATCTCTCGGTACCAGTCGAGGATCAGGTGGCGTGGCGACATGGGTTAAGGCCCGCCTGAGTCGGGATAGCAAGTCCTCTTGGGATAATAAGAAGCTCTGGGACGGAAGGATGGTATCTGGTGGAGCCGGCCTTTTAGAGCCATTAAACATCCAGGATAGAGCGTCTGGCTTTATGTTCTTCGACCCAGGCCTGTAAATGATGTGGAGTTGGAACCTTGAGAAAAAGAGTGCCCATCGTGCCTGACTGGGCTTGAGTCTCTTTGCAGTCCAGAGGTACTCAAGGTTCTTGTGGTCCGTGAAGACCAGAACAGGATGCGCGGCTCCCTCCAACAAATACCGCCATTCCTCCAAGGCGGACTTAATTGCCAACAGCTCTCGATCTCCAACATCATAATTGGTTTCTGGTGGCGAGAGCTTCCGGGAGAAGAATGCGATGGGGTGAAGGGAAGCCTTGGGGCCTCATCTCTGGGACAGAACCGTCCCCACCGCAGTCTCTGAGGCATCTACCTCCAGGATATAGGGCAAGACGGGATCCGGATGCTTCAGGACAGGAGCAGACGTGAACAGCTTCTTGAGCGTTAAGAAGGCCTCCTGAGCCTCTGGAGTCCACCAGAAACTGGAGTCTTGCTTGGTCAACTGAGTGATGGGGCTATCACAGCGGAGAACCCCTTAATAAATTTGCGATAGAAGTTCGCAAAGCCTACGAAATGTTGCACCCCTTCTTTGTCCACTGGTGCGGGCCAGTCCAGGATGGCGGTGACCTTTTGTGGATCCATAGTGACCCCAGAGACAGAGATGATGAGGCCCAAGAAAGGGATGCTGGAACGTTCAAACATGCACTTGTCGGCCTTGGCGTACAATCCATGCTGTCGCAGGCGCCCCAGAACACACTTGACGTGTCTGCGGTGTTCTTCCAGGGATGAGGAAAAAATAAGGATGTCATCCAAATAGATTATGATGAACTGGTCTAGGTAATCCCTGAACACATCGTTTACCAAATGCTGAAAGGTGGCCGGGGCGTTGCAGAGCCCAAAGGGCATCACGAGGTATTCATAATGGCCGAATCTCGTTCTGAAAGCAGTCTTCCATTCGTCACCCCCACGGATGCAAATGAGGTTATATGCCCCACAGGGGGTCTAGCTTGGAGAAAATAGTAGCAGCGCCCAGTCGCTGGAACAGCTCGGGTACCAGGGGCAAGGGGTAGCGGTTTTTAATAGTTATCTTGTTGAGGTCCCGATAGTCGATGCATGGTCTCAGAGACCGGTCCTTTTTCTCAACAAAGAATATTCCCGCTCCAGCAGGGGATGTGGATGGCCGGATGAAACCTTTCTCCAGATTTTCATCTAGGTAGGCCTTGAGGGCCTTGAGCTCCCCCTCAGAGAGCGGGTAAATCCGACCAAAAGGTACTTCTGCACCAGGTAGCAATTCAATGGGGCAATCGTAGGCCCGGTGCGGAGGCAACTTGTCTGCCCCCTTCCTGCTGAATACGTCCAGGAAATCATAAGCTGAGGGAACTGCATCTTGGGTCTCCTGGTCAGGGTCAGAATCCAGAAATAAGACAGAGGGAGAAGGCTCCCGGGATGGCTGAAGGCAATGATGTCGGCAGTAGAAGGACGGGAACTGGACCTCCCCTGTGACCCAATTGATGTCGGGGCAATGTGCCCGCAGCCATGGGAGGCCGAGAATGACTGGGTAGAGCGGGGATGCAATGGCATCTAGGAGCAGGTACTCAGAATGGCCAGTGACAGTCTTAGCGAGAAGGGGAATGGTTTCATGGGTAACTGTACCTGATTTGAGAGGTGACCCGTCTGCCAGGTCGATCAGAGCCTCAAGGGACTGGGGTATCCCTACCCCCATTCATCCTTCAG
Source organism: Glandirana rugosa (assembly GCA_018402905.1). NCBI lineage: Eukaryota > Metazoa > Chordata > Amphibia > Anura > Ranidae > Glandirana > Glandirana rugosa. The sequence continues at coordinate 1,951,982 of BLSH010527132.1, read as the reverse complement.
AGGCTCGGACAGGCCCAACCGAAATTGATGGCGGAGGGCCGCATCATTCCAGGCTGTATCCGCAGCCCAGCGCCGGAACTCGGCAGCGTAATCTTCTGCCATGCGTTGGCCCTGCTGGAGGACGTGGAGAGCTGTCTATGCGGTTGTGGCCAAGTGGGGGTCCTCATAGAGCAATGCCATGGCCCGGAAGAAGAGGTGCAAGTCCACTGTTTCAGGAGCTTTCAGTTCCAGGAGGCGGTGGGCCCATGCTTGAGGTTCCTCTCAAGAAGAGAGATAACCAGCCCCACTTAAGTGACTTCGGAGGAAAAGGTGCGGGCTTGCAGCGCGAAATACAGTTCACAGGCGCTGCGAAAACCCCAAAATTTCCTGCAGTCCCCTGAGAATCGTTCAGGTAAAGGGACCTCTGGCTCAGTGGGCAGGGTGAAAGTAAGCTGTTCGGAGCTTGATGCAGCCGACATGGAAAGTTCCTGGACTTGGCTTTCCATCCGGGTGTACCCGTCTTGTAAGTCCTTTATGGCTCGGGTCAGCCCGGTCAGATGTAGGCATAGCTCCTGCATTGGAGAGGGCCCCTGCGCAGACTCAGACATGGCTGTCCCTTGCTGTAACGTACCTGGTGGTGGAGTCTGACTTATGCAGTGGGCAACCTCTCTTACGACCCAGATTCCTGAACCCCTGGTAGTGTGGACAGGGAGCTCGGGAATGCAGGGAGGCACGAGGGTCGGACTGGGTCACAGGTGGTGGTGTGCTGGTCCATGAGGTGCTCGTGCAAGCTGAAGCGTGGTGGTGCAGGCCGGGTCGGTAAAGGGCTGGCAGAGCGGTACAGATGGGTCAGGCTGAAGAGTAGTCGGGTGCAAGCAGAGTTCGTTAACTGGCGGGCAGCAAGGTGCAAGGGAGCAGGCAGAAGAGTGGTCGTGGAAGCCGAGGTCGGTGCAGGCGGAGATCAATAGCAGAGTCAAGGCAAGCCGGGTCACAGGAACAAACAATCAGGATCACAGGTTGCTACAGGAACACACAAACGCTGTAGAATGGACAGCACTTGCTACAGGAAGCAGGAAGTTTAAATAGAGCTGCTCATGCAGGAAATAGAGGAAACCACAATCAAATGCAATTAAGCATAGTCGTTTTCTTTTTCTAAAGCCCCAACTGGTGGAGGGCTGCAGTGATGGTTGACTTTCTACAACTTTCTCCCATCTGCCGACTGCATCTCTGGAGCTCAGCCACAGTGATCTTTGGGTTCTTCTTTACCTCTCTCACCAAGGCTCTTCTCCCCCGATAGCTCAGTTTGGCCGGGCGGCCAGCTTTAGGAAGGGTTCTGGTCGTCCTAAAGGTCTTCCATTTAAGGATTATGGAGGCCACTGTGATCTTGGGAACCTTAAGTGCAGCAGAAATTTTTTTGTAACCTTGGCCAGATTTGTGCCTTGCCATAATTATGTCTCTGAGCTCTTCAGACAGTTCCTTTGAACTCATTCTCATTTGCTCTGAAATGCACTTTGAGCTGTAATGTCTTATATAGACAGGTGTGTGGCTTTCCTAATCAAGTCCAATCAGTATAATCAAACACAGCTGGACTCAAAATGAAGATGTAGAACCATCTCAAGGATGATCAGAAGAAATGGACAGCACCTGAGTTAAATATATGAGTGTCACAGCAAAGGGTCTGAATACTTAGGACCATGTGATATTTCAGTTTTTCTTTTTTAATAAATCTGTAAAAATGTCAACAATTCTGTGTTTTTCTGTCAACATGGGGTGCTGTGTGTACATTAATGAGGAAAATAAATGAACTTAAATGATTTTAGCAAATGGCTACAATATAACAAAGAGTGAAAAATTTAAGGGGGTCTGAATACTTTCCATACCCACTGTATGTGTGTGTATGTATGTATGTATGTATGTATGTATGTATGTATGTATGTATGTATGTATGTATGTATATATACATACATACACACACATACATACACACACACACACGTACATATACACACACAAGCACGTTCATAAGCACTTATTTTGTATTATGCCATTTAGATTTGTAAATACAAAAATTTGTTTTACATACAGTCATGGCCAAAAATATTGGCACTCTTGCATTTCTGTCAGATAATACACCACTTCGCCCAGAAAATTGTTGCAATTACAAAGGTTTAGGTATTCTCATGTTTATTTCTTTTGTTTGTATTGGTAGGACACAAAAAAGTGGAGAAACAAAAAGCCAAATCTGACACATTCCACGCAAAACTCCAAAAATGGACTGGACAAAATTATTGGCACCTTCTCAAAATTGTAAGAAATAGTTGCATTCCAAGTTTGTGATGCTCCTGTAAATTTGTAATTAAACTCATCTGTATCATTTAACAAGTGCTGACAATATAGAAATCACTCCAGCAACCAGTTAAAATGGTGAAAAATGTACTCAACCTTTCTATTGTGTGTCTGGGTATCACATGGAACATGGAGACGAGAAAGAGCAGCAAAGAATTGTCTAAGGACTTGAGAACAAAAATTGTGGAAAAGCATGGACAATCTCAAGGTTACAAGTCCATCTCCAGAGATCTTAAAATGTTCCTGTGTCCACTATACACAACATTGTCAAGAAGTTTACAGCCCATGGTACTGCAGCTAATCTGCCTGGATGTGGACAAAAGAGAAAAATGAATCTAAGTTTGCAACAAAGGATTGTTCCAATGTCGGATAAAGAACATTGATCAACTTCCAGACAAATTCAAGCTGACCTTCAGGCACAGGGTACAATTGTGTCAGCTCGCACTATACATCTGAATGAAAATGGACGCTACGGTAGAAACATAGAAAAGTGACGGCAGAAAAAGACTGAGTAGTCCATCGATCTACAAATCCTTTTTATTTATTTATTTATTTATTTTACATTAACCTTGTTGTCTGACTATAGATTTATGTTTATCCCAAGCATGTTTGAAGCCATTTACTGTTGACTGTCTCACAACCTCTGTTGGTAGTTTATTCCAATCATCAACCACCCTTTCAGTAAAATAATACTTTCTAAGATTAGTTTTGAACTCCCCCCCCCCCCAGTTAGTTTGAGGTCATGTCCCCGTGTTCTTGATTTTGGTTTCATATTGAAAAGACTGCCCTCCTGAACCTTATTCACCCCCTTGATGTATTTAAAGGTTTCAATCATGTCTCCCCTCTCCCTTCTTTCCTCCAGACTGTACATATTAAGTTCCTGAAGTCGCTCTTGATATGTTTTATCTCCCAGACCTTTCACCATTTTTGTTACCCGTCTCTGAACTCGTTCTATTTTATCAATATCTTTTTGTGAGGTCTCCAGAAATGGACACAGTATTCTAAGTGAGGTCTCACTAAAGATCTATATAGAGGAATCAGAACCTCTTTCCTCCTGCTGGTGATCCCTCTACTGATACATCCCAGAATTCTATTTGCTTTTCTCACTAGGAGACCCAGGAGGAATCCATTGTTGACACAAACATAAAAAGGCCAAATTGGAGTTTGTGAAAACTTACCTGAGAAAGTCAAAATGCTTTTCGGAGAATGTGCTGTGAACAGACGAAAGAAAATTACAACATTTTGGTAAAGCTGTTTTCAGAAAAAGAAATGAGGCATTTAAAGAAAAGATTAGTCCTTACAGTCAAACATGGTGGCGATTCACTGATGTTTTGGGGTTGCTTTGCTGTTTCAGGCACAGGATGTCTTGACTGTGTGCATGTCATTATTAAATCTGAAGTATACCAAATAATTCTTTGGTGTAATGTAGGGCCCAGTGTCAGAAAGTGGAGTCTCCTTCAGAAGTCATGGGTCTTACAGCAGGACAATGACCCATAGCACATGTCAAAAAGTACCCAGAAATTGTTTAAGACAAAGCACTGGAGAGTATTGAACTGGCCAGCAATGTGTCCAGATCTAAATTCCATAGAGCACCTGTAGAGAGATCGCAAAAACAGCAGTTGAGAAAAGGAGCCCTTCCAATCTGAGAGACCTGGAGCAGTTGACAAAAGAAGAGTGGTCCAAAATTCCAGTAGAGAGGTGTAATAAACTCATTGATGGTTACAGGAAGTGATTGATTTCAGTTATTTCTTCCAAGGGGTGTGCTACCAAATGTTAATTTGACAGTGCCAATAATTTTGTCCAGTCCATTTTTGGAGTTTTGCGTGGAATGTGTCAATTTGGCCTTTTGTTTCTCCACTTTTCTGTGTCATACCAATACAAAACAAAAAATAAACATAAGAATGCCTAAACATTTGTAATTGCAGAGGTGCCAATAATTTTGGCCATGCCTGTATATTGTTTGTGCTCTCTTTGGTGCCAAACTTTAAGTCCCATTGTATTCCTCTCTCCCCTCCAACCATTTCTGGTGCAGTCGTGGGTGGTAGTCACATTTACTTTTTGCCACAGAATACTATAACACTTAAGCTGGCTATACATTAAACAATTTCCTTGTTCAATTTCCTTTAACTATGTAGTACAAGGGCCTTCCTAATTGCATACAAATTGAAAGGGTTTAGCTTTGACCTCATAATAATATATAGTTTTGGTAAATCTAAAGGAAAGTTGTACAAGAGAATTGTATAATGTATAGCCAGCCTAAAGGCCCGTACACACAATGCGTAAATCAGACTGGAATTGTCTTTGGACAGCCTGTCATCCAAAATTCTTACCGTTAGCATGCTCCTTTCGACAGCCGATTTTCTTTTTTCATCAGATAAAAACTGGATGTGCAGACTAGTAAATTTTAATCTATCGACAGCGCCACGTCCGATTTTCGGATCGTGCGTACAGAAATCCGACACACAAAAGTTGAAAGTACAAACATGCACGTTCAGAACCCGGAAGTGTTCGTTCGTGTGAACTGGCGATCATAATTCATATTTAACATTCGTGAAGCAGCAATAGAAAAAGCAAAATGCAGCGCACATTATTATCTTCTTTAACCACTTCAGCCCCGGAAGGATTTCCAGCTTTAGGACCGGAGCCCTTTTTGCGATTCGGCACTGCGTCGCTTTAACTGAAAATTGCGCGGTCGTGCGACGTTGTACCCAAACGAAATTTGCGTCCTTTTTTTCCCACAAATAGAGCTTTCTTTTGGTGGCATTTGATCACCTCTGCGTCATTTCTGTTCGCCGCTATAAACAAAAGAAGAGCGACAATTTTGCAAAAAAACCCCCACATTTCTTACTTTTTGCTCAAATACAAATCCAAAAAAAAAAAAAAAAAATCTAAAAAAACATTTTTTTTCACCATTTTTGGCCGATTTATATTCGTCCTCATATTTGCGATAAAAAAAAAAAAATCGCAATCGGCGTTTATTGATTGGTTTGCGCAAAAGTGGTCGCGTTTATGGATGATGAGAATTCATTTTTGGGGTTATTTTTTTTTTATTTTTTACTAGTAATGGCGGCGATCTGCGATTTTTAGCGGTACTGCGATATTTTAGCGGACATGTCGGAACATTTTGACACTTTTTTGGGACCATTGGCATTTATACAGCGATCAGTGCTATAAAAATGCACTGATTACTGTGTAAATGCCATTGGCAGTGAAGGGGTTAACCTGCAGGGGGCGCTCTAAGGGTTAACTATGTTCCCTGGGTGTGTTCTAACTGTAGGGGGACTGCCCTAGCTGGGGAAGGGAAGTGGTCACAGCCTTCGTATACAGGAAGGCTGTGATCACAGCCCTTCCCCCTCACACAGAGCGGAGGTCCGTGTTTACATACACGGACCTCCGCTCCTTCACTCCGGGGGGGGGGGGCATCGCGGGTAGCCGGCGGCAATCAAAGCCGCCGTACCCGCTCCCTGGCCCCCCCGAACACAGTGAGCGTGGGCGCGCGCCTCCGGCGGCGCGCGCTCACTAGGCTCTGTCTCGCGGCCGCCGTCGTATGACGGCATTTCGCGTTACAGAGCCACTCTGTCGCCGTCAATTGCCGATCAGCCGTCGGCTGCTTTGCTGGTGATACTGAGGTCTTTGTTATGAACGTAATTAATCACTTCCTTACTGGGCACTTAAACCCCCCTCCTGCCCTGACCAATTTTAGGCCTTCAGCGCTGTCGCATTTTGAATGACAATTGCGCGGTCGTGCGATGCTGTACCCAAACAAAATTTTTATCATTTTTTTCCCACAAATAGAGCTTTCTTTAGGTGGTATTTGATCACCTCTGTGGTTTTTATTTTTTGCGCTATAAACAAAGAGCAACATTTTGAAAAACAATATTTTCTACTTTTTTGCTATAATAAATATCCAAAAAAATTATTCATCAGTTTTGGCTAATATATATTCTTCTACATATTTTTGTTAAAAAAAAAATAGATAAAAATCGCAATCGGCGTATTTTGATTGGTTTGTGCAAAAGTAAATTGCATCTACAAAAACTATGGGAATTGATTTATGGCGTTTTTTACGTTTTTTTTTTTTTTTTTTACTAGTAATGGCGGCGATCTGCGATTTTTATCGGGACTGCGATATTGCAGCGGACATGTCAGACATTTTTGACACATTTTTGGGACCAATGACATTTATACAGGGATCAGAAATATAAACGTCCACTGATTACTGTATAAATGTCATTGGCAGTGAAGGGGTTAATTCTAAGGGGACAGTGAAGGGGTTAAGCGTGTTCCCTGGGTGTGTTATAACTGTAGGGGGCAGGACTGCCGGGACATAACAGATCTAACTGATCCCAGTGACAGAGATCAGTAGATCTGGTATGTCCCATTCACAGAACAGAGAACCGCCGTGTTTACATCGGCAGTTCTCCGTTCTGCAGCTGCTACAAGGGATCGGCAGGTCTCGGGCGGACATAGAGTCCGCCGGACCCACTAGCACGCACTCGCATCGTGCGGCGGCCGCGTGCGGGAGTGTGCACAAGGCAGGACGTCCATAGACGTCCGCTGGGCATTTCAGAGCTGCGCTGTAGTCGTCTTTTGGCTATAGCGCGGATCTGAACTGGCATTCGTTCTGTGGAAATATAAATATTATTCCCAATATTCTTGTTGTCTGATTATTTTTGGGAGGTTACCACAATACCATTATCCATGATTTTGTCAAACATATATTTCATATACAAAAACAAACTATGTTGGGGTCAGTGCCACCTCATCAGTGCCCGTCAGTGTAGCCCATCAGTGATGGAGAAAACGTACTTCTTATTTACAACATTTTGTGACAGAGAAAAAAAAGTTTTTTTTTTTCCTTTCAAAAGGTTCTGTCTTTTTTATTTGCAGCACAAAAAATACAAACCCCAGGAGGTGATCAAATACCACCAAAAGAAAGCTCTATTGGTGGGAACAAAATTATAAAAAAATTTGTTTGGGTACAACATCGCATGACTGCGCAATTATTCAAAATGCGACAATGCTGAAAGCTGAAAATTGGTCTGGGTGGGAAGTGTTCTAAGTGCCTGGTATTGAAGTGGTTAAATTAGACATGCTATCTGTCAAACAAAAAAATATAACTGAAATAAAAAGTGCATTATTTGCTGAAAAATCAGAAACTAACAAAAATAAAAGTAAATATTACACAAAAAACTAAACAAAAAAAAAACCCACAAATAAATACACAATTATAATTGGGGGTAGTGGGGATAATCACCAGACCATGGGTGATGGTGGGGGTCATGTCGCTGATATTGCCACTAACTGGCATGCTGCTGTGGTGGGTGGGGTGGCAGTAGAGGAGGTGGAGGAGGAGGCACATACTCAGAGATCTGAGTGTTATCAGTAAGCTGCTCTCTCTACCCCTTGTTAAGCAGCTGGATCATCAGCTCCTCACACCTGCCTCTTTGGTATGGGGTCATGAGGCGCAGCTTGCTGGCTGCCAGAGAGGCAAACGATTTGGCCTCATCAGGATCCCTCTGGAGCACCGTTGAGGCCTGGCTCAGAAAAGCTGAAGCAGTCTCCTCCAGGTTTCTTGTCTTGCGGGTTCTTTTTGCTGCAGGACGTAGTGGGGGTATCTGGGACTCCACCGCTAGAAAACTTCCCACTGCCTCCTCCACTTTCTGACACTTTCCTGTGTATGAAAATGTGACATTTGAATATCTTGGTTTGTGGGAGTCATCAAACCAAATTTACATTTCCTTACTGTTGCTAATTGAATATGTAGAAATAGCAAAGCCTATCATTCTGGCAAGAGCATTTGGCTTTATCCTTCAAATCATGTTTGGTCACAACTGTGTTTTGATATATAACCAACTTTGTTAAGGCCCAAATATTTTGGCAATAATGTTTAGTTATCATTGTGTTTTTTTTTTTTTTTAATGACAATATGTTCAACGATGCTATAATCTGTGTCAAGATGTGCTCCTCCACATCTTCATCTTTAGGCTCAGGTTCAGAAGCTGTGGCCTTCGCATAGGAGAAAGGCAGGGTGGAAAGAGATGGCCTGGGCTCAGTCTGCTCAGTGAGAAACCGCAACCTGTTGAAGTACCACAGCCTGGGGACATAGATGTCGTCTGCTGCAGCTCCTGACCACTCAGATTCATGGAACTTATTCAGCGCCCTCTTAAATGTGCTCCTGAGGTTGGAAATTTTCTGATGCGCATATTTATAGTCAGTTTCAGAGTTCACAGGTTTGCCTTAGTTTTTTATTGGAGTAGTCTATGCTTTTCACTCTCCAGAGACATAGCAGCTGGCGGTACTGGTCAATGAAGTGGGGTAGAAACTCTGGTGAGGTGAACTTATCACTCATGATGCCTGCAAGACACCACACAAGCATGGCCGACCCTACCATGGTTCCCAGTGAGACCAATGGTCCCAGGCGGCAAGTTGAGCGGGGCAGCAGTGCAGGGCAGCCGCTACCTATATGATCCGGACCGCATCTAGGCAGACTTAGTGAGAGTGTCATCAGCTGCTGAAACAGCACTGTCCCACACAGCCCCTGCGCTCACTGAGTCTGCACCCAATGCTTCAGTGACAAGCAGAGCTCAGAGATCAGTGTGAGAGCCAGTCTCCTACTGGCTCCGCCCATATCATAAAGTCGGGGGGAGATTTCTCACATGAGGTCCTGAGCTGGGGTTCGCCAGGAGAGTCTGTACACTAGTCTGTCTATATAGTTCACAAGCCTGTCTATATACTAAACAAGGCGGTCTGTATACCCTACTGTACTTAAAACAAATTAATTTTTCAACTTTGATGGTTCAAAAAGGTTTACGATAAAACAATTTATTAATTGCTCTACAACAAAGAAAATTTACAGTACATGCTATCGCCATGGGCGTCCGCAGATAGGGGCAAGGGGGGGCACTTGCCCCCCCCCTGGAATCAGGGATCGGATCGGGGGTTGCCCACTAGGTTCTTATCCTCTTGGGCTATGTATGAAGTCTCTGATCATCTCGTGTGCCATGTCCACAGTCTCAGACCATCTCCTGTACTAGGTTTGCAGTGTCTGATCATCTCCTGTACTATGTCTGCAGTCTCTGACTGTCTCTTGTACTATGTCCGCAGTGTCTGACCGTCTCCTGTACTAGGTCTGCAGTCTCTGACCGTGATAATGTCAAAAAGCGGCATAGCATGGGTGACCTTAAAATGATGCCCCCCCTGAAAAAATTTCTGTGGACGCCCATGGCTATCGTGTCCCTGCAATAAACTTTACATAGGGAAGACGAAAAGAGCCTTACACCAGAATAGGCGAACACATATCAAGCATTAAAAAGAAGGATGACGGTCGACCGATTTCATTACACTTTGCTCAATTTCATAACAAGGACCCAAAAGGCCTTAGGGTAAAAGGGATATATGCTCTGTATTTACCCCCAAGGAGGGGTGACTATGAACGTATCCTCTTACAAAAGGAAAAAGTTGTGGGTGTACAATCTAGGGACTTTAAATCCATGTGGTTTGAACATCGATTGCAGCCTACAGCCCTTTTTAGAGGAGTAGTAATAATTTTTCCTTCCAAATAATAAACCTTGCTGTGGTATTTAGGTTCAAATTCCACAACTGAACTAAATAGTGATCCTTTTGGCTATCATTGAATCCCAGCCTTTAAATTCCACAACTGAATTAAATAGTGATCTCTCTGGCTATTATTGAATTCCAGCTTTTTAATCCCTACTTTAATAATCTTTTTCTAAAGAATAATCAAAAATGAAAAATGAATTATAGGTAAGAAAAGTAGACATGTGTATTATTACTCTTTCTCCATAGCAAGGCTACAAATTGGGTATCTTGGCCACACACAAAAAATACCACTGTTCGAACAAGTCTGTTGGTAATAATTACCCCTATGTTCTCTTATGTGATGAATGCCAATGAATGGGAGGGTGTTATTGAGACTGACATCTAGTGGCCATTTGAAATAAGTGTTAGAACCAACCTATTAGTAGTGGATTGTCTGTATGATTCTTTATGTGATAAATGCTAAGGAAAGGAAGGCTGATGTCGAGAGTGACATCTAGTGGCCATTCGAAATAATGACATCCAATTTTCAACTGAATAAATAGCCCAGGTCTCCAACTCCTCCCTAGCTCTGAGGAAGTTGGTGAATGGCCAATGAAATGCGTCAACGGTGCGTCATCACGCACGTGACGTGGGAGGGGACACCCTGGAAGGGCGGAAGTGATACACTGAGTTGGTGAACCCACGTTTTGATCCCGGTTACTGCCTGCGGCCATCTTCATTACTGGAAACCTCCAGGAAGTAACGTCCGGCCAATGACGCAAACTTTACAGCTAGGTATGCGCCATCCGAAGCGACAGAAGTGGTTCCATGGGCAATGAACGCCTGGTGTGAGCGGTGAGAATGTCCCCCCCCCCCCCGCTGCCTATGGACATATGGGGTATGAATGCCCGGTGGATCTGGTGAGATAACCTTTGACTTCCCTTCAGCTATTTGGTACCTCCATCATACCACACGGTTATTCGGGGCAGAAGCAGGACTCCCTGTTCCCCCGACTTCATTTTGAGCGCTGTGTCACTTGCTGTTTCGGCACGGTCATCATTTGCAACATTTTTAGTGCTCCAGCCAAACACCACCCCTATCACATCAGAGCACTGTATTATTTCCACCATCTAGTGGAGGATCAGCTTTTTCCATCATCTTCAGCCCCTCCATACCCAGCCATCCGGATAGCACCATTTTACTTCTATGGGACTGTATTGAAGTCACCTTAGGAGGAGTGTGTCTGGTTGTATGCCTGAAGGTGTGTGAGCAGCTGCGGTTTCCCCTCCCTGTCTTAGACAACGTTGTCTTCTTAAATTTTTTTATATTTTGGTGATGGTCTATATCCCATATCCCACTTAGTTTTGTATTGCTTCCCATCTTTTATTAAAGTATTTTTCTATTTTCACAATTTTTGTGTCCTTCTGGACACTTTGAGGTGGTTCCCCCCCTCACCCCCCTTTTTTTGTTCATGTGTTTTGGCCATAGGACTACACTGTGGAGGTTTATATTACACCCAGTGACCTTATAGTAAGCCTAATTGGCTATATACAGTCAGGTCCATAAATATTGGGACATCTACACAATTCTAATCTTTTTGGCTCTATACACCACCACAATGGATTTGAAATGAAACTAACAAGATGTGCTTTAACTGCAGACTTTCAGCTTTAATTTGAGGGTATTTACATCTAAATCAGGTAAACGGTGTAGGAATTACAACAGTTTGTATATGTACCTCCCACTTTTAAGGAACCAAAAGTAATGGGACAATTGGCTGCTCAGCTGTTCCATGGCCAGGTGTGTGTTATTCCCTCATTATCCCATTTACAAGGACCAGATAAAAGGTCAAGAGTTAATTCCAAGTATGCTATTTGCATTTGGAATCTGTTGCTGTCAACTCTCAATATGAGATCCAAAGAGCTGTCACTATCAGTGAAGCAAGCCATCATTAGGCTGAAAAAAACAAAACAAAACAAACCCACCAGAGGGATAGCAAAAACATTAGGTGTGGCCAAATCAACTGTTTGGAACATCCTTAAAAAGAAAGAACGCACCGGTGAGCTCAGCAACAGCAAAAGACCCGGAAGACCACGGAAAATAACTGGTGTATGACCGAAGAATTCTTTCCCTGGTGAAGAAAACGCCCTTCACAACAGATGGCCAGATCAAGAACACTCTCCAGGGGGTAGGTGTATGTGGGTCAAAGTCAACAATCAAGAGAAGACTTCACCAGAGTGAATACAAAGGGTTCGCCACAAGATGTAAACCATTGGTGAGCCTCAAAAACAAGAAGGCCAGATTAGAGTTTGCCAAACTACATCTAAAAAAGCCTTCACAGTTCTGGAACAACATCCTATGGACAGATGAGACCAATATCAACTTGTACCAGAGTGATGGTAAGAGAAGAGTATGGAGAAGGAAAGGAACTGCTCATGATCCAAAGCATACCACCTCATCAGCGAAGCATGGTGGTGGTAGTGTCATAGCGTGGGCATGTATGGCTGCCAATGGAACTGGTTCTCTTGTATTTTATTGATGTGACTGCTGACAAAAGCAGCAGGAAGAATTCTGAAGTGTTTTGGGCAATATCTGCTCATATTCAGCCAAAAGCTTCAGAACTCATTGGACGGCGCTTCACAGTGCAGATGGACAAGGAGCCGAAGCATACTGCGAAAGCAACCAAAGAGTTTTTTTTAAAGGAAAGAAGAAGTGGAATGTTATGCAATGGCCAAGTCAATCACCTGACCTGAATCCGATTGAACATGCATTTCACTTGCTGAAGACAAAACTGAAGGGAAAATGCCCCTAGAACAAGCAGAAACTGAAGACAGTTGCAGTAGAGGCCTGGCAGAGCATCACCAGGGATGAAACCCAGCGTTTGGTGATGCGTTCCAGACTTCAGGCTGTAATTGACTGCAAAGGATTTGCAACCAAGTATTAAAAAGTGAAAGTTTGATTTATGATTGTTAATCTGTCCCATTACTTTTGGTCCCTTAAAAAGTGGGAGGCACATATACAAACTGTTGTATTTCCTACACCGTTCACCTGATTTGGAAATACCCTCAAATTAAAGCTGAAAGTCTGCAGTTAAAGCACATCTTGTTCGTTTCATTTCAGATCCATTGTGGTGGTGTATAGAGCCAAAAAGATTAGAATTGTGTTGATGTTCCAATATTTATGGACCTGACTGTATTAGCAAGCAACTTCTGCATCTACATATTTTAGGCGCTTGATGCTGGTTGATCCAGGTTGTTTCCAATTTTTTATTGTCTGTATAGTCTGTCTATATACACTTCACAAGCCTGTCAATATACCCTAATCTGTCTATATACTAAACAAGCCTGTCTATATCCCCTAGCCTGTCTATGTACTTCTCACGCCTGTCTGTATACCCTAGCCTTTCTATATACTACACAAGCCTGTCTGTATATATCCTAGCCTGTCTATATACTTCATTAGCCTCTCTATATACCCCACTAGTCTTTCCATATACTACACTAGCCTGTCTATATACTGCACTAGTTGGTCTTTATACTTCAGTAGACTGTCTGTATACCCTAGCCTGTCTATATACTACCCTAGCCTGTCTATATACACTACAATAGCCCTTAACCTAGGTTCACACTTACGTGTTTAGTGCAAAATAGGACTTCCTGATAAATTTAATTTTAGTTTTATTTATCATGATATAAAATAATGGAAGTGGGGGCCTTTTGGTGGGCGTGATTTTTTTTGGGGGTGGGTGGCAGCATTTCATTCTTGGAACCAGGCAGCACAATGTCTTTGGCCAGCCCTGAACATAAGACAAAGCATAATACAAGTTCATCTGGCTCACCCATACGGTGGACCCAATATAGGCCCCAATCCAAGCAGTAGAGCCCATTAACCCCCCCCCCCCCCCCATCTAGGGCCCAATCTAAGCAGTAGAGGCCACTAACCACTTATGCCCCAATTTCAAGTTGTACCTTCATTTTCTGCCCAATTTCATGCGTTGCTGATTGATTGTCCTCCACTCCCAGATCATACCTACGGCCGTTCCATCAAACGTTCAATCTGGCTTTATACACTGTGCATGAGTCGAACTCCGCTCTCAGGTGCGTCATGATGCTGGGGCGTGAATGGCTCTCCTATCCATGCGACATACTTGGCGGAACCTTCATTGAAGATATGGTGGATTTGGTGAGTTGCAGCCAGGCCTGCAGTGCTGGATCTCATAGGAGGCCAAAAGCCACACCAATGAGCAAATCTGATACGGTGGACATGGTGGGCATAATGGAGAGGCACGATTACGATTGCAAACTCAAGAATTACTACAGGCCCAACAGCAGAAAAGATTATATTTTGGAGAAGGTCATCTACAATATGGTGTGGAGCGAGGGAAGGATCAAATCCGAAAAAGATGGTCTGATCTGAAGCACCGGGAACAAGACCAGCTAGAGAACATACATCAGATCCTTAAAAAAGTAAGCAATAGTTATATCTAACCAATATGTATATGTGTAAATGATGTGTCTGTATATGTTCTTTGTAAAAATAGCTAAAGAGAATTAGATTTAAGCTTAGAAACGGTTTGTATGACTTGGGATTTCAAGTTTTAAAGGTAAATCTAAAACATTTATGAAGAATTTAAGTGGTTAATGTTTTTAGACATTTATTTTTATTTTTTACTTATTTTCTTTTTAAACTTTCAACAGGGAAACAAACAAACAAAAAGAAAAAAAAAAAAAAATCCCCATCCCTCGGCCACCAACAGTGGAGGAAACCAGGCCCCCTTCCTTAAAAAAAGGTAAGTGCAAAATAAAACAAACATGTAGCAACAGAGAGGGGTGTTGGTAGGTGGGCAAGAGGGCAGGGATTGCACGCACAAATTAAGGGTTAACTATTAATTGCTAGTTGCTGCCTGCCTCATCAGTGCCCATAAAGCAGCCTTGCCAGTATAGACATGGGGAGAGGAGAGCCTCCAGTGACTGCGGTCACACAAAGTCCTGCCTGCTATGATGGATCTCATACATCCCATATCCCACAGGACACAGTGGTGGTGGTGGTGGTGGCAGTTGCAGGTGTTTAACAATGTTGGTGCTTGTCAAGTCTTTGCCCCCTAGAAAATGGCATCATCTTCCCTTATTTATGCATTTTTGTCAGGAAATCCTACAGAGTTCAGCATGGTGGGGTCAACTAGTGACCGAACTAGTTTAGCACCAGAAGTACAAGGTTGGTCAATTAATTTAGCAAAATATATGCTAGAAACACATGTGACTTTGGGAGGATTAATAAATGTTGTATTGTACTTTATTTTATTTTATTTATTTACTTATTTTTTTTTTTTTAGAGGAAATTGAGTTAGAACTGGTCCCCCCAAGATCTCAGTTTGGAGCCATGGGATCTGTCTCCTGGACCCAGCACAGACATTGCACTACTTGGTGAAAAATCCACCGACATAAGTCACAGTGAGGGCCAAAGCGAGGCAGAAAATGAAGGTGGTGTTAGTGAGCCTGTTCCTTGCGCAAGTATTCTTCGAATATTGCTTCTTCTGTATTGATATGTTGTTAGCAACTGGTGTGACCAGACGTGTGAACTGCAACAGAGAATGCCAGGCACAAGTAGTGTAAAATATAATTTATTTACAAGAAAAGTGGACAAAGATGTAAACGCACCTCCAACATACCAAACAGTGTAAAACAAGCCAAATAACCAAATAGTAACACAGAAATAATAAACTAAATATATACAGCAGATAGGGAAAGCAGGGATAAGGAAGAGGTGGAAGTAGCTGTCCGTGTAGATAGGCAACATAGTTCTGTACACCCAAGTTCTGTACACCCAGACACCAGGACCAAGATTACACAGTAGTTGCAGTGTGTACATTCATAGTAGTGTAGGTGTCTGAAGGGCAAGCAGGTGGCACCCAACGCTCGACTGGGTAGGCAAGCATTTAAGAAGGTTTACAATTAGCTTGAGCATAAAGCACTATGTAGGGCCTCAGCCACTTGATCATCATTGCCTAACTACATTTCACTCTTATTACCAGGTCATGAACTTCTCCATTGCACAATTTACAGAATGAGTGCTGATATGTTGCAAGGAACTGGAGAAAATCAAGGAGGCAGCTACTGCTTTACAGTGCAGAATGAGCAATTTTGTGGACATGCTTGCAAAATTCTAATTTGCTCTTGTCTTGTCTGATATGTTGTTTGGTTACCACAGTTGGCTCTATTTTTTTTCCTTTTTCTAAATTTATACACGTTATTTCTACTTTTGTACAATTGTATTTAACTTTGAAAATGTGAGTGCTTTGTTAAGCTAACTCCGTGTTTCACATCTCCACTCCTCAAGGTGCACTACCAGATCATGTTTTCCAGATTTAACTTGGTTGAAACTACTGTGCTAATTACTAAGGCAGTAAAAAGGATAACATTACCCGTGGCAAATTGAGAAAACATGATCTGTGTTTTGACCTTGAGGACTGGAGTTGCTAAACACTGCCCTAACTAATGTGAATGGCAATTTTGCTATTTTTTTTTATACCTTCTAGATACCATCTTGGTTTCTGAGCTAACACAGTTTGGACGTGCAAAACCACTTTCTCCAAGCTACTCGAACTATGAGGAGGGGGGGGGGGGTTGCACCCCCGAAACGTGTCACTTGATACCACGTGATGGTATATAGCACATATTTACGCATGGTGTGATTTGGGGCCTTCCAAATGTTGCTGTTTGTAAGTTAACACCTTTTAAAATGGGATCATGGCCCAAATCTCAGTGATAAACCACTAGGTGTACGTGGCTTTAATTTTTGAGTTTTAGGGAGGTGAGATCACATCGCCCCATCTGAGGAAGGCAACACCCACACAGTCTTGGGATACTAATGTCTTGGTTTGACTTGGAGAATAAAGGTCACCTCATGTAGAAATTAAGGTAACATTACCATATTGGAACATATCTTATACACTGAAGGACAGACAACAGTAGTTCAACTGAATTCATTATTTATAAGCAAAAAAACAAAATTTAGACAGGATCAGGAATAAATTCCTGCCATGACACTGCCCCTATCCCCACAAAATATTCCGGGTATTTATGCCTTAAATCCTGTGCGTTTTGAGAGGGTAAACCAGCATGGGCATTCTCAAATGTCCACCATCCCAAACAAAGAAGGACATCCTTCAGCCGCTGTACTGGGACCTGGCACTGCAGGGTCCATGTCACTTGGTAGGGAGGGGATGTAGCTGCCAGCATTTCTGCGTAGAAAATTGTGGAGGATGCAGCAGCACAAGACAACATGATTCATCTTGTATAACGCCAGGTTGATTGTTGCCAAAACAGCCAGAAACTATTTGACAATATGTCATATGCCAAAGGCATTCTCCACCACCCTTCTGGCTTGAGAAAGTCTGTAATTGCATTATCTCTGCTCAGGTGTGAGGTTGAGCCACCTGTAGAACTCTGTTTGCATAATTACTCCTCCATCAGAGTTGCGCCCATTCTTCCCAACATCCAAATAAAGGAACTCCTAATTAGCAGACACAACAGCGAGCAGCACTATGCTGTAAATGCCTATAATTAAAATAATAAGAGCCAGAATTGGCTGGGGGGACAATCCTCACATCAATAGCATCCCCACAGTTGGGAAAATCCCATTGGTGCAGAAAAGGGCCAGCAACTTCCTGCCATTGCTCTGGGTTAGAAGGAAACTGTGGAGAAAGCAAAAAAAAAAAAAAAAAAAAAAAAAAAAAAAAAAAAAAAAAAAACCACACACACACACACACACACACACACACACACACACACACACACACAACACAAAAAAACCCCACACCATTACTACTTCAGCACATAACATTGCAATCATATTTTACACAAAAATGCTTTGGCAACATAAGGATAGACTCAAAACAGGATGCAAAGACCAAAGTGTAAGGTGAACGTAGCAACTTCAGCACCCCCCTCTGGTGCCCCATTTGTCAAATTTCAGTGGGGGGGGGGGGGGGGTAATGGGTTATTGCTTCAGGAATAATGGTTGGCATTTTGCCCACTCCCTCCTCTATTGCCAGCCCAGTGGACAGGTAAGAAGGGTCATGAGCTAAAGCTGAATACACACTATGCAATCTGCAACTCATTTTTACATTAATATTGAACCGAACAATATAATATGAGCTTAAACTTAGGAGGTCAAATTTGTATGTAATCAGGCAGGACCTTGCACTACATGGTTTGGGTAATTATTAAGGAAATCTGACCACAAAAAAATGGAGTGTGTATGGGAGATTCAAAGGCAGTAGATACAGTATTTGGATTCTTTTTTTGGGGGGGGGGGGGGGTGGGGGAGATTCAAAACTAGCTTAGGCATAAAAATAAGGCCTCATGCACTCTGTACGATTTGTAAACACACAAAGAAAGTTTGCAGATTTTTTAATTACATTTTTTGGGTAAGGTCCAAATATGTAGCTGGTCAAAAACATTGTTAAGTTACCAGGCTAGGTGTGTGTGGACTTAGGATAACATGCTGGGGAGGCTACTGTAGGAAAATAGGCCTGTAGCCAAAAATACGAACTGTAAAACTTACAGCATGCATAAGGCCAAAGAGGACATTCACAGCAGATTCTAATATTGATAATTATATCTTCACAAAAAAAAAATTAACATTAGCAAGCACAAACACATAGAATGAGGTAATAATATCAAACCTGCCTTAATATAGTCCTTCTGTAGCACTTGAATGATGGCTGAGCAGGTCTCAAGAACAACAACTCCAAGAGCCTGGTGGAGATCCCAGTAGTGAACTTCAGATCCTGGAGGCTTCTCCCTGTCACCAGGTACCGCAGGGTGGCTATGAGCCTTTGCTCAGGGGTGATGGAAAGGTGCATGCATGTGTCCTGCTTCTGGATATAGGGGGACACCAATGCCAAGAGGTGGTTAAAGCAGGGGTCCCTCATCCAGAGGGAATTCCTAAAATCATCCGGATTATTCTCCTGGAGCTCCCTGAACAAAGGCATATGACATAATTGCCCACGATTGAGCAACCAATTTTTGGTCCAAAAACTCCTCTTTCTTCTCTTCTTGCAAAGTACTTGGGTCAAAGCAATGACTCCTAGCCCAAAAGCAGCAAGATTTCGCTTCCTACTTTGCAACATGGCTGATTGACGAACGACCGTTCAAGAACGATCTGAAAATCGGGAATCAACGTTCACTAAACTTCTGCTAACAAGAAATTAGCGGAAGGGGCCCAAAGGGTGACACTCCAAAAATGAACTTCCTCTTAACACGCTCATACTATGTCACTACGTTTGCCTTTTTTGGACAATTTTCGTATCATCAGTACGCTATACAAAATCACTGGCAGTTGCTTTTGACAAAAATCATAAGCGCGGTCAAACGACAATCGAACCATGAGTATGAGGCTTTACTCCCATACCTATAGTGGTAATTGTAGGTTATGGCTAGTCCCTACAAGCCTGGTCTTAGGGTCACTGTAGTTAACACTTACCCCAATCATCAAGCCTTTCATGCAACCAATTTGTGCAATTTATCTTTGAGGACACTATTTTAAGCAATCTAGGCACTACAGTACGCAACACTAAAAAAATACATGTGCCATTTTGACATTGTACTGCAATACACATTAGAGCATTGTTGCATATTCTGCTGTGCTTCAAATGCACACCAATCAACAAGGTGCATTGGGGAGCCACAGTGCAATAGTGTGAATAGGCCCTTAAAGCGGAGTTCCACCCAGAAGTGGAACTTCCACTTTAAGCACACCTAGCCCCTTTACATGCCACATTTGGCATGTAATTTTTTTTTGGGGGGGGGGGGGGGGGGGGGGGG